>WKFP01014765.1:379827-429245 GCA_011057875.1 Pterocles orientalis | reverse complement strand
GTCTATTCAAAACTGTAAACAGTCTGAAAATCCCAAAGGGCTGTTTCCCTGGTTGGATCTTGTTTGTGACTGTACCTTTTCTCCAGACTGGGTAGTTGAGTGTGAAGGAGACCTCTAGGCTAGAATGGTCCCATTTTATTGTTTTCCCTGCTACAGTGGGTTCTGGCATTGTGTTTCTTCAGCCTAGTGCACCGTTGCACAGGAGGAGTTTCAATTTTGTGCAGTCTTCATATGCTAATTATTTTAACATTTTTTCCTGTTTTTTTTCTTCTTTTGAGGTTGTAATATACCTGCAAAACTATCAGTGATAAATATTGTGTTTTAATGGACTTTTTTTTTCCTGTTCTACTTTCCATCTTTTATCATTAACTGATTTTGACTAGGAATTTTTCAGAGGAAAAAGAGGATTCAAGTAATGGCAATGTATTCCCTCTACAGGATTTATGAACGCATCATTGATCCCCCAGAAACAAATCTGACACCTGAAAGCAATTTATGGCTTGGGCAACGAAACAGGAAACATGGCTTCTTTAAGGTAAGCAGATATGAAATGTCACGTGAAGAAGGAAATAAATAGTCAGCAAGATATTTCTGTTTAGTTATCTTACACTCCTGGAATCTGATCTGTATGAATCTTAGTAGAAAGAGTGGACTTGGGATTTGAGGTAGGTCCAACACTTAGACAAAAGCATCTCTTCCTGCAAAGTAGAGTGTTGTAGTCACTGACTGCAGTGCCCGGTATTTTGAGGGTTTTGTTTGGTTTCCTTACTTCAGGTTTCACCTAGAGGCTGTGGCCTGCCTTGCCACTTCTGGGGACAGAACGAGACTGTGTAGGCAATGTAAGAGTCTATTCTTGGCTCTCACCTTTAAAATTTCCTGAAACAACAGCTTTGCTCTGGGCTCCTGGGCTCCCATCATTTCCTCCTTGATTCATATGCAGAATACCCACACCCTTCTGCTTGCCTTGGGTGACTCTTCCTTGTTTTCCCCTGTTCTAGAGCACAGATGCATTTGCCTTGCTGCTGAACCGGAGATTTTTTCTGTTACTGGAGTACCTTCCTTTCTTTTTATCTCAACGAAGCGTGTCCCGGTGTTTCTCAACAGAGAGTGGATAGTGGGTCACCAGGTTTTGTTTGTGAGCTGCTTTATCCTTTGGAGCTTCCATTGCTTCCGAACAGTCCAGGCTGAAAAGCTGGCTAGGACTCAGGCTGCTTCTACCTTCTAGCTGGAAATCCGGTCCTTTTCCATTTATGAGGGTCCCCAAGACATCATCATTGGGTATGCCAGTGTGGGCACGAGGAACTTTTCAGATGAAAAAGATTCATGTAATGACCTACCACTTCAAAAGCCGTCTCCTGTACATTTTCTGTCACCTTTTTTTGGCCCCTGGTGAGGTTATATGATTTTTCAGGCGAGGCTGAGTTGCTGAACAAAGCAACAAAATCCACCAACAAATGAAAAACACTCCCTCCACCTTAAAATTAATTCTTTGCTTAGTAAGGAAGCTTTAGAAAAGTTTCTGCCATTTCTTCAAGTTTTGGATAACAAGCCACAGCGCAAGTGTTTATCAGTGCAAGAGTCTATAGTCGGTGATAGGCCAATCTGCTATCCTCGATATTGGCATGGATTTGTTGCCAAGGTGATTTACCACCCACTCAGTTTCACTTTGAAGCTGTCAGTTCATAAGACAGTTTTACAAGTTGCTGTTTTTCTGAGGACCTCTCCTCGAAGTCCCCAGATTTCAACAAGCTAGAACAATAATTTTATGCTAAAATTATTTAAGCATAGCAACTAACAATCTTAATTGTGAAACAGAGCTAAAAGCTAACTTTTAACTTCGGTGATGGTCTGAGAGTTGTTCTGAACCTAGAGAACATTTCATCCTCTAGCAGCTGAGCTGTCACTGTGAAGTGAAATTGATAGTATTATTTTATTCTACAGCTGTTGTTTTTTTTACCTCAGCTGCTTCCCATAATTCTGCAGATGGTAAACATATGTTTATAGCTACATAGGAAAAAAAGAAGTTATATTGGGTTCACCCATCTTATATTCCTATTTTATGCAGGCAGTCAGAGCCTCAGAACTCTGGGATATTGTATGTTTGTAAATTAATATTTCTACACGTTAACACTTTGGAAACAGCAGGGTAGCTAATGATATGCTAATGAGCTGACAGTTTTTATTGATCGTAATGAAAGCCGACAAGTGCCTTACTTTGCTTTATGCATACTTGAATATTTTACTGTCTTCAGGGCAGAAATATAATTGGTTGTATTTTTTTAATCCTGCTTGAGAGTATCAGAAATCTTACTTTTTTAAAAATGGTACTTATTGCAAAAAATTGGGATTTTGCCAGTATGTAAAGATTACACATATCTTTCCATGTATTTACATGCTCAGCAGGACTTCCCTTTATTTTTTCAGAGAAATTTGTTTCACTGTTTTTGTGTATTAAAAAATAGATGACTTTTCCTTAATGTAAACAGAGATCTGCAGGGGAAATAACAGCGTTAAAAAAGACTTAGCATTTTTGTATGTGTGTTGGAGCCATGATAATGTATGTAACGCAAAGCACTGGATACCAAGTATCATCTTTGCCACTCCAAAATTTTCTTACTTTAATGATAGTTAATTAATTATTGTATTTCTCCATAAATGAATAGTATTAAAGCACATTTTGGGTCATATTCTCATGCCTATTTTAGATCATAATTCTTCAATAGTAATATCAGAAGAGGAAGGAGAGAATAGGATATTCATCAGTCAGTGTAGTGAGTTCTAATTTATGCTTTTGTTCTACGTCTTTACTTAGAGTGATTATTCCACAAGTGGCCCGGCTGTGGCCTCGCAGGGGAAAGAAGTGCTCTATGGCATAATCAAGGGAGTTGAAGTCTTGCCCTGTACAACTAGTCTCTCTTACTACTTGTAGCTTACCTGCTATGAGCAAGCATTTGAGTTCAGACAAGATGGAATGGTTTTAGCACAGCAGTGGTGGGAGCTAATGCAGAGCTGACTTAAGATACATTTGTCTGTTTGCTTTGAAGGGAATCTCAGGAATTACTTCCTTGGAAAATATGTGCTGACTCTTTAGGTTTCTTTGTGTGGCCCAAAAGCAAGATTTGTTTTAGGGCTGAAGAATGCTGTTAGAATCAGATTAGGAAAACAAAGTAAATGTGACTGAAAGGAGGAAGAGAGTGATGCCAGACATCCAGGGAACCCTCACTCTAGGATGGATCTGATTGCTGTCAGGATTCGAATTATCTGCAAAATTCATTTCATCGCTGGGGAGAACCCTTCCCCCTAAGGCTCCCTCCAAAGAGCTGCTGCAGAAATGAGCTGATTAATGCATTGCTGACTAGGTGATTCATGTCAAAAGATGGCAATTTTCATATCTACTCTAGCAGCCTCTATTGATCCAGCTGCTGTGTCTCGGAACTCTATCGTAGGTGCTTAAGAACCACACTGGTATTTTTACAGCACAGCATCGTGTGGATTGTTGGGCTTCTGTAGTAATTTTGGTCTCAGAGTCATATGGAGTAGGGTGAGGCAAATACAGTGCCCAGAGCAACTGTACCATGCCTGCCCTGCGGAGGAGAACACTGTGTGGATCTGGGGGTGTTGGCATGGCATTGTGCAGGCACAGGGTGTCGGGCACATCTGCCGGTGCCTCTGTGCAGAGCCTTTCAGCAGTGCTGGCCGGTGCACCTTGCACAGCTGTGTGGCACATGTTGTCTCTCTGGGAGATGCAGGTTTTAAAGAGGGTGAAAGGCAAGGGAGGAAATGAAAATGCAGTAGAGAGCTCATGGAATATATGAGCTTTTTCACAGAATGTGAGAGGAATCCTCTATTTAATAGAGACATGAGAAGTGTAATAAACAGGGCTTTTGTATTACATCCTCATGGGATGGGCTTGATATTTAGTGCTTCAGGCTTGAATTTAATCTTGTGGCTGGTAATCTGCCTGCACAGATGAAGGCTCTTCAAGCTAGTGAGTGCTGATGCTGAACTGAAGCTTTGGCTGTAATTAGCCAAATGCTTTAATGATAACATAAAGGTGATGTCTGCTTGGGAAGGGAAGAAAAAAGTAAGATTTTGACCACTGACATCTCCCTGTCAAGGCCAAATCCCGATGTCCTTTCACAGAATGTGGACTGAAGAATTCCACCCTGTGCCAAAGTGAACCAGAGCCTTGGGCTTCCCCTGGGGAGCTGGGCATGCCTAATTCTCCTTCTGGCTATGGCTGTAGAAAGCTCTCAGCAACTTAGACTTAGTGCTGAAGGAGGAATAGTCCAAGTTTGTTCATATGTGTTACAATAATTATGGCTGTAATAAGTATTTGCCTATAATGAAGTCTTTCTATTAAAAAAATACATCAGTGAAATTTCTGGTCTTTGAAAGTTCACTTCTATGTTTGATCGTATTAATTCTGTTTCAGAGGGTTTATAGACTTAGAAGGCATCTATACGAGTGAATTGAAGTTAATACATTTTTCCATGGTAACATGCTTTCATGTAGCCAGAAATTAAGATACAAAAAATAGTTATGTTTCCTCTTCAAGTTGTATTTAAATGCAAATCTATCCAAAACACAATTGAGCGCTGGGGCTCTGATGCAACAGACGTATGAAGTTCAATATGCACTTTATAAAGGAAAAAGCTAAGGGAAGCATCACTTCTTTCTGGATGATGTCTTGTTAGCTGTGTGATATGGTCTGGTGAAACTTTGTAATCTCATTTACTCTTGGTTAAGCTTTTCACTGGAGGGGCTTAGGCAGTGAAATATATTTTTGTGCCTCATGTTCTAATTTCTTGCTGATGACTGCTAGCAGAAAGTATATAAAGTGGCTTTCAGAATGTTCTATTTCCAGTGACAGTATTACTTCTCATTATTATGATGGTTTCATTATTCTCATAGATGAAAAGGTTAATAAACGTATATACTCCTGCAAGAAAGACAGTGTGATCTGATTATGTCTATTAATATTTTTAGTTAATATTTGATCATGAAACAGTAAGCAGGAAACGGTGCTTGCTGATTACCTTCTGCTGTTTTAGCAAATGAACACATGGATGTTAAATGTTACTGTATTTGACAGGCTTCAAGGGCTATCTGAGGCCTATATTTTATTTATGGGTAGAGTACAATGTTTTGAGTACATGTCTATGTCCTTGGTCTGCAAAATTCACTCTATTGAAATTTAACTGAAAATTAAAACATAGTCTTACAGATCAGTAATTTAATTAGATAATAACTGCCACGATGATAAATTTCTATTCAAATTAAAGAAATTCTTCTGTGTCTCGGAGGAGACAGAGCCATGTCACCCAATCTGATTAACAGTCAGGGGAAGTGGAAATAGCAGCACTTACAAGTCCCTTGTTTTCCCTTGCTCCTCCCCCTTAGTGACTGTGACATTATTGAAGCTGGTTCATCTTGTGGAGTAAGTGGGTTGTACAGTCAAAGATGGAGCAAGAGCTTTGTACTGAGCTTAAAAGAGCAGTTGCAAGTGCCAGCACTTACAGGCTGTTTGAAGGATTTAGGGTTCTTCAGGACCCAGGTATGCAGGGATACAGAGCAGCCCTTGGTGTCTGGTGCTTCCATCAGGGACTTCCTTGTGAGAAAGGGACAACAGAGGATGCAGCCAGCACTGGACCTTCTGGCCCTTTCTCTCTCCTGTCCTGCATGGTTCAGTTTCCAGGCCTCATACGATCTGCACTAGCTGGCTCTGACCTTGGAGTCCTGATTTCTGCCAGTCCTGGATAGGGGAGCTTTCCATCTGGGTTAGAGAGAGGATTTAGTTCAAACTGATGGCACGATTACATGAACTGGCTGTGGAGATACAAAGCTGGTAGGGTAAAGTGAACCAAGCTGCTGAAGTGCAGGCTCTTACTTACCTCTTGCACTATATGTATCTCTTTTTGTAATGTTTGATTTCACAGTCTTATTTGACTAAATCACTGAAGAGTACTGCTGCATTTTCTTTTTGTCTTTTGGCAAAGTGTGTTATAGGCTTGAATAATGGGTATTATTTCACTGCTTTTTCACCAGCCTCATCCTATTTTAAGACATTTAAGCAGCTTATATTTGGTGATTGCAAAAGACAAAGCAGTATTATCTGTGTTTTATGAAAATTAATATCCAAACACACAGGAAGGTAGGGAGGAGGAGTTGTTATATTTTGTCCACCTTTAGTTGGGTAAAATATTCTCATAAGAAGAGTGAGCTGATCAATTTTTTTTGTACCCATTTAAATGACTTGTGCAACAGATCTAAGTGAATGCTTGTAATCTGTATTACCAGTTTTCTCTTCTTTTATAAAGGGTGTTATTCAAGATGTGAAAGTCATCTTTATACCTAACGGATATATAACGCAGTGTCCTAATCTGAATCGCAGTAAGTAGCAATTTCTTTATTCTCTCTATTCAGATTTTTCATACAGATTCTTTCTTTGTTTTAAAAATAATATTTTCAGGCTTGTCATTTTTGCATGTTCTGACTTACAGAAGGCAAAAATTATTTGTAAACAGATCACATTTTGTGTTCAGATTACCAGCAGTATATCAGACTTGATTTGTTAATGGGTATTTGTCTCCTTCCTTCTCTTCTCTTCCTTTCCTTTTCTTTTTACATTTCCTTTATCGAGCATGCCCGACCTGCAGTGATTTCTTAAGCCTGGTGCAAGGAATCATGGATTTGCAAGAACTCCTGGCAAAAATGACTGCAAAAGTAGGTACCTAAGCTTCTTTGTCGATTGCCCATTTCCTTCTGCACTAAGACCAACACTAAAGTATTTATTACTTTTGCAATTATTCTACATTTTCATGGTGCAGCCATTTTTTTCTCCTTCTGCTGGTATCGCTATCTGCAGTGGACTTAGGGATATAGCTTCATGGATGTCACTTAAGCCTTTATATGGCTTCTATTGTCTGCCTTATTATTTGTAAGACAGTGACAAAATGCCCAGGGTATGGCTTTTTGTAAGAAGTCTTAGCATGATTTCCCTTTTCTTGCTGAGGGATAAATGCAGAAACAAAGGAGTGAAATCCCTCAACGATTTCCTCACCATGTGATGCTGTCAGAGGGTGCGTGTTTGCCTGTGGGAAGTCCTGTGAAGTCTTCAGGACTGGCATAGTCTCCTTCCTGGGAATTGAAATGAGGCTCCAAAATGGAAATACCTGTGAAGCTGCTGGCTGTGCTGATCTTGACATCATCTTTGATCAATGGTTTTTACCGGTGTGAAAGTTAACCCAGCTCCAGGTGGTGTGCTGTGGGTTTTTTTTGCCCCCCCTCCCCGGGTTTGGATTGTGAGTAGGATGAATGGGAAGCTATAATGGTTCTCTGGGATTTTGGAGATTTTCTTCAGGCTCTTCTCCTACATGACACAATCAACGTCTGTGTTAACTAAGGCACTTCAGCTAAGGTGGTGGTGAAGTTTTGGGGTAGGAGGCTGTGTTTTAGAGGTGACCGAATGCCTGCTCTGTGTTAAAGGGCAGTCTGTGAGCACTTTTTGAGGTAGATGTTGGTGAACCATCTGGTCTGTGGTAAATTAATTGTCTCGTCTGAAACAGTACTTATGTGCTAATTACAGATTTAAGTGCAACTACAACCAACCTGTAGATGCCTTTAATGTCAGTGTAGTTACTGAACAGGAATGTCAAAAATCAGATTTGCATAGTAATGCTAGTAATGTAAGAGCGTTATACTTGTTACTCTGCAGCCTTTAAGTGTTCTTTTCCTTCCTAATAGGAAAGGGGAAATTTTAGTTTTAGAGAGTGTGTGCATTATACTGACAATCCATTTACTCATCTGACATGCTTTGGACAGGCTGACTCTGAATGCAAAATGTGAAGCTTTTAGTTCAGTTTGCTGCTTGTACTGTGAAAGAGAGGCAATTATTTTGAGCCCTGCTGGTGGTATGAGCAAGTTCCAATTATGCACTGTACTGAGTAACTTGCTTTCTCTGCTGTTAATTATATTTTTGCTTGGTAGTACTTTACAAGGGGAAGCAAATAACACAGTATTTGTACTGCAGAGACTCTGTGCTTCCGTAAAGTGGTGCTGGGATAATCCTCCATTGCGAGTTCCTTTCTGTTACAGCAGTGCACGGTTTTGTTGCAGTTGTTACAGAAATAATGTCCAGGAAAAATGCATGCAGCAGGGAAGGAAGTTGATTTGGTAGGCAAATGCAAGTTAAAAATGGAAGGGCTTGAGGGAAGCATTAAGGTTTGTATCTGCTTTTTCAGTCTTGGCCACAATAGCCCAAAGTGGTCCTAATGGCCATACAAGTATATCATATGGGGATGATTTATGGCAAGGCAAAGAGCAAGGCTTAGAAGGGCCGGGCAGCTGCCTGCAGAGATCCTGTTTGGCAGGGCAGGTGGTCAGAGAATGGCTTGCTAATGTACACGAGCAATGAACTCCAGGTTTGTTTTTGGTAAGTTACAGGCCCACAATAAGGTGTGCTTTGTATTCAGATGTATTTGATACATGAAGAATTCCAGCACAAAACTTTCTGCTGACTCTTTCCTTGGTTGAGGTTGGAAAGGTTAAACCTTGAGTTTGATTAAAACCAAGAAAAATCAAGCACTTGAGTTCATTGATGGACTAGTGAGTCAGCTTTGTTTACATCATGGCTTTATATGGTCATGAATAGTTAGATGATTAACAAAATTTTCCGTGTAAATTTTGATAGTTTTAGGGGTGTTTTAAAATATTTTTTATTATTAATTTTTCCAGAAACCATACATCTTTAACAGAGATCTGTCATCTTTCAGTTATTTGTATGGGCAGAGGAGAAGCAGGGAAAGTATAAAGTAAGTTTTGTGAATAATAGCTAGCCAAATATTCCTGAATGTCAAGAACTTAGAATTTGGTTAGTATATGGAAAATGTTTGCTATGATGTGTGCTGCTTCTCCCTCATTAGTTTGTTTTTGTTCATAACATAAAAAATGTTTGAAACTTGAGAGTTTTCTACTGACGTTTTAAATGTTCAACAAATCTAACTGTGTGCATTTGGCAATATTTGGAAGGATGTTTCAGCTAGTTTTAAGAAATTAATTGTTTTATGGAGCGTAATAGAAATTTTTCAATTAAGGCTTGAAGTTTAGAAACAAGCAGTGTTTCTGGTCACTCTAGTGGAGCAGGTTACAGTTATGTTGTTTCTGAGCAGATTCTGTGGGCTGTGATACATTCATTGGCCTCTGTGTCTTGGAGGATTTGTTGTTGCGTGCCTTCCTTCTGGTGATCTACTTGATTGATGTGCTGTGTTTAAAGCTATTTCTTAGAACAGGAGGTAAATTATTTTTAAGTAAATAAAACTTATCAAGATAATGCAAATGACTGAAAAAGTTAATAAATTGAGAATATCTATTCTGTTAGAGTTTTCTTCTTTTTCTAGGGAATAATTTCTAGGACAGACAAAGGACAATATCAAGTACCGCTTTCAAATCCGGGTATTTCTAAAGTCCTTTCTCTAAAATTTGTGTAGCCTGTTTTTATGGGAATGTTAATTAAAAAAAAAAAGCAAATAAAGTAGAAGTGTAAGACAAATCAAACATGTCTTTAACAAAACTGAATAAATTTTGTATACTGTAAATATAATGACTAAGTATAACGACCTGAAAAGTGTTTCTGCTGAAAACAAGCAGCTCAGTAAGAGGATAGTTTTGTCTTTAAACTGTGAAAAGCAGTTTTGAAGTCACCAGGTCATACTGAGTCTGGGGGAGATGAGTGTCAGTCCCCTATTATCCCAGAATAACAATTTAAGAAAGAAAGAGCTTTTATTCCGGGGTTTTCCTCGTGAGGACTGCAGAGGAAAAAGAAATCACAGAAATTTATCTAGTATTTCTTCTCTTTTTCTTCCCCCTAAATATGTTGCTCTTTTACAGGGAGGAATGAAAGAGGGTTTATTAAAATACTTTCATTTAAAATCAATGGAGTTTTAGAGGATGGAATTATATGAAATTCAGGTATATGCCATTATGTAAAAAAATACTATAGCACTGTGTATTTTAGTTTTTACAAAATTTGCTACAAATAATATGTAGCAATCTATAATGTAGGATAATAGCATCATATTTATAGCAGATTAGAATATTCATTCATCTTGTCTTGTGCCAGATTTAGGTAGCCTTCCTATTTGCTGTGTGATGGTTTATATGCAGAAGACAATGTAAAAAATCAAGACCTTGAGAAACTCTTGTAACTGGCACTAGGGTAATTTTTAGAGCAGTGGCAGTTCTGGGGCCTGAAGAATGCACATATTTAGTTCTAAATATTATGTCTGTGTTTATTTATTTTTAGCATTAGTAAGTGGGAAAGTGATTTTGAGTGCTCTTAGGGCTTAGAGATGATGGCAGTGGGTACAAGGTGTGCATAGACAAGGGTTTTTCCTCGCTGGAGGATGGGAAGCTGGTACCTTGCATAAGAGGAGGTCTGTGATGTGGCTTAGGAGAGGGTGGCTCAAAAAGCCTTGTCCTTTGCTGCTGCTACATGAACGAGTATTGTCCTCACTTATTGTTTGATAATTTCTCATTCGTAAACATAGCAATTGCTAGTGTGCAGATGTAATACTAGGAAAAGATGCATCAGTTTTAGCTTCTTGATACTTATTTTAGTAGTTGTAATTGAGGAGGTAATGGTAACAGCAAGAAGTGTTTTCTTTCCCCTCTAAATTTCATTTGCTATTGTAAGGTTAACACCTTTCTAAAAGTCAGAAAGTATTAGTCTGGCTGGTGCATGACAATGAAATGGGGATGATTAGGAAAGGTCAGTCTGCCAGTCTTCATGCTTTTTGACTTGTAATCAGGTTGATGAGCAATTAAGAATTAAGATTTTTTTAAAAAGCAATTGTAGTTTGTATATTTTTGGTAGTGCCTAGACATTCCTGAAGGGATCTTAGTGGGGTTTGTTACAGTACAAGAGACAGTTGCACGAGTCATAAGCTGTTGTCACTTACCTCCACCAAAGTCGGAGGTCAAAGTTAGTTTATTACCTGCTGACATCCTGGTGCAGTGTTTTGAAGGTTGTAGTCAAACTTGGTTTGGCTAAAGATACTACTTTCTCATATTTGCCTTTTTAAATCGTGTGTTTGAATTGCAGAAATCTCATCAAGTTACTTTCATTTATAGTTAAATTATGCAGAAACAAGACTGAGTCAATTGGAAGACTGTCATTGTGAGAAGACGTGTCAAGTAAATGGATTGATCTATAGAGACAAAGACTCATGGGTTGAAGATGATCACTGCAGGAATTGCACATGCAAAGTAAGAATTTCTAAAGACTTTAAGGAGTAGGACCTAATTAAAATGTGAAAATGGTCCTTGAATGCGTAATGTTAACTCTGAGAATTATTATATTTTTAGTATGCATCTAGTGGCAGTATGAACAATAGGGAGGGAAATGGTAAAATAAATAAAAAATTGACATTGCTTATGTGCAAGCTTCATAAATAAAACCTGCTTTCCCTTGACAACGCTCTCTTATTTGTTCTAATTATATCTGCAAGGACTTTGTGGTTTTGGGGTGAGAGTGTGAAATTGTCTGTGTTTGGTTTGGAATTGTTTTCACCGCAGTAGTTTTTTCTAAAAGGAAGCATTATCTTAATAGTATTCATAGATGCTTAGTTGCATCTTGCATGGTAACAACATGCAGATTCTGTTTTCAGTGTTTATCACTTTCAAAAACTGAGGAGCAGAAGAAAATTAGTATGTAAACCTTGTCTTGGTGAAATTATTTGATAAATATCTGAAAAGAGTCTTTGTTTGCTGAAGAAAATAGAAAACTGATTGTTAAAAATCTCAAAGGTGATTGGCACAACCTACAGAAAGTGGTGCTTATGTTCTTGTGAAGATGGGCTTACGTTTTCCACTTACTGTGCTTTACTCTGGGAAAGTGGGGTATAATCAGCATACATATCAAAATGGGGTGGTTCACCTGCAGATGCATTTTGATTCAAGTTTTTAGTTAGATAGGGTTAAACTTGTTACTGAAGGTTGGGTTGGTAATCCACAATGCTATTTTCATTTACTCAGTTTTCTGTCTTCTGTGTTTTGTATAAAATATTCGCTAACTACAACAATTGTAGTTGAATTTTCTCTTAAAAACCTTTGCTTAGAGTGGAGTTGTAGAGTGCCGAAGAATGTCCTGTCCCCCTCTTGATTGTCCTCCGGATGCTCTCCCAGTGCATGTGGAAAGCCAGTGCTGCAAAATATGCAAGGGTAGGTACATCACGCAGACCTTCTAGCTTCACTCTCTATTTAAGCAGAGTTAAGCTTTTTCTGAAAGCAGGCACGTTTTATAGTGACTTTGATAGGTCCTAGCAATTCAGGTAAGGAGACATAGTGGCAAACTTGATTTAAGAAGAAAATAAATAATTGCTGAGAAATGAACAGGGATTGCAAATTTCCAAGATTCTCTTTTTACTTATTGCAGTGTAAAATTATTTGTCTACTTGTTTGGGGCAGGGAAGCCTTACTGGGTTTCAGCATTTATCTCATGTTGATGTTGAGAAGCATCAAGCCTTTGGTCTGAACTTGCTGTAGCGATGAATAATAAACTGAGCTGTTATGTTTTTGCCTCTTTTATTTTGGGTTGGAATGTTGTTCTTTAAAATAAACATGACAGAATTTCAGAATATCTGTGGAATGATAGTTTGCTATAATTAATTTCAAAATAAATTAATGAGAAGAAAGAAAAAAAAGTCAATTTTTTGCTCAGTGTTATTGTCAGCTTTCAGTCGCTTCTTCAGGAAGTGAACGCTGTAAGTGACGTTCCTGGAAGGAAAATTCAGTATTTGTTGCTTTAATAGTAGTACAAGGGACAAAGACAATTTATATATGGAAATTTTAGCTGAATACTGATGCCAGTCTTACCTTAGAGAAGCATGAATTATCTCAGCCCTCACCCCTGAGTCTTGGAGACTAGCAAACTTCACACGCAGTTTTCAATAATTCATTGAGAGAGAGATGTTGAATTATTTCAAGATTTATTAGGAAAATAACACTTTTTTTAGCATTCTGTCACCTTACTTCAGTCACTGAATTCATTAATCCCATGAAGAAATGTCCTTTAGCTGTGATCTTGCACTCGCTCTTGCTTACTCGTGTCATCTCATTTCTCTTACCTATATGTTGGCATGAGTATTCTGCTTACTAAAAGATGTTTATTAACAGAGTACTTGGGTGGTAAAGTGGCCATGCTAGTCTGTATTTTTTGTCTCAGAATATTTTTATTTGTAACATTGAGAGTCTAGAAAGTTCTTTCATGAACTTTATATGTTTGTCTTGACACGTCTTTTCTGATATGTATGTGCGCACAACAATCAAAATCTGACACAAAGGAACGCAAGGCGCGGAATTGTAGATTCAACGTATATGCCCATGAGTAAATGGTGTTCCTGTTATTTGTAATGGAAAGATGAACAATCAAACTTGGCTTTTGTCAGTGATTGGCACAAACTTGACTCGTTATTCTGACAAGAACTCAGCATGTCAGTCAATAGGAAGAGATGTATGGAAGTTGATTGAAATTGATTGTAAATGCTCGCTCCTTGACAGAATGATGTGTGCTAGGGCCACAGTCAGTCACTTTTGGGTAGATAGTAGTAATTGCTGAGGCTTTCTGAAGAGCTGCGCTGCAGGTGTTAATTTCTCTGTGCTTTTCCTATTTAGCTCTGATAGAATCATCAGTTGTAATTTGCTGTCTCTAGGGATTATTGAATGGCTGGATTATTGAACAGTTTCCTGTCTTAGCAGAGGGTTAACGAACAAAGTAGCTCGAATGTCTGATATGTTAAGGGTTTTAAAAATGAGGTGGTTCTGTTTTGATCCCTGCCATCTTGTGTTAGCTTTCTGACTAGTATTTGACAAAAGACTGTAATTTTGTTTAAAGTCTCATCACTTTTCTGGGTTGTGCATTAACTTGCTTTCTGGTGTGTCCGTTCTTTTGTTAAAAGCAGTCATGTCAGGAGAATAGACAGAAAAAGGAAATTCCTCTAATTCATCTTCTCCCAAAAATAGTTACTGGGGTTGCTAATTTAAACAAAGCTTCCTGATCTGAAGTTTTCTTCATAAGTGAGATCACAGCAGCTCAGGCATTAAAAACTAGGGCACCTTTAGAAAAATGAAGAAAACTTGGATACTAAAACAAAGAAGCATGTTTTTTAAATGCATTGGTGATGATGAAACTGATTTCTTCTGAAGATTTTTTTTTTCTTTTTAAAGAAATGAGCATTTTCAAGAGTGTAAATTTAAACAAAAAGTCCTTAGAAGCAAATTCATATCTGAAGGTTTACACAGGTTGATCTATCAGTCCTTTATGTTTAGAATGTGGGATTCAGACTGGCTATGACAGTTGCTGCTGTGGAATACTATTGGTATCACCCCTAAGGGATATGCACATGCACCTCTAGGTGCATGGTTCCCTTACCTTGGTATTCAGGAGAGAAACTGAGGTAAAGCAGTTACTAGGCAGCCTGACTTCATTTTTTTTGAGAACCAAGTACTTTGAACACTTCCACTTTCACTGTGCAAGTGTCTTGACTCAGGAAACAATTATGGCTTTGTTTAATTGCAATGTAGGATTCATACCTTTTAGCTCTCTTTTTGTGTCATAGGTCAGACTGTTATGGTCAGTGCAGAAAGAGCTGAAATACCACAACAAAAACTTATTTTAACAGTGTTTAGCACTGATCTTGTTAGTAACGTGGAGTGCCTTTATGATGGACCCTTGATTTGTGTAAGATCATAATAGTCCAACTGTTCTCTTTAATGAATGGATTTACTGTCCTCCTGTGGAACTGAAATTTAGATGTCTACTTCCAAGAGGACTGTGGTAGTTATGGTAATAGTCAACTGAGCTGTATGCTACTGTGGCCCTGCTGGAGGTTACCTTCTTCATGGTCACAGTAGTCCTAAACTAAGCTGGTTGGCTTTGCCCTGAAATGAATGAGGAGTGTTCGTGTGTTCTTGTCTGTTGGTTTAGCAGAAGGGTCAAAACTTCAAACAAGAATTTTTTAGTAGGAGCTTTCAGTTTTCTGGGAAATCTGCTTATTTCATGTGTGTTTTAAGAATATTTTTCTGAAAATAGACTTTTACAGTTTGTTGATTTGCTAGAGTCATTTGCTGCATCTAATCCATTTTTACAATGCTTCAGCAAGGCGAAGAGTTCACCTTTGTGCCCACAAAAAATCTGAAGGTTTAATTAAAATCTGTGCTTATATTGTTCTCTTGATGAAGTGTACACTAATAAATGTCTTCTGTTCTTAAAGTGAGTCATGAAGACCTCTAGTAACACAAATACTGTAGCTAATCAACAGAATGTCAGTAATTAAAATATTTTCTATCACATAATAGTGGATTTGGTCCAGTAAGTATTGTCTTATGCTCTTATTACTCTTCCTTAGTTTGGGTAAAGGTGCTCCTGGCTCTTAAAATTTATTGTTAGTTACTTTATATGTAATGATATATGATTCAGACTTCCGATGAAAGCAAAATGCATCGTATTTTTAATGTATCTGTATATTTTCAGTGTATGTGAAAATTGGGTTTACTTTGTGTTGTATCTTGCATTGCTACTTAAATACTAATCTAATTTATTTATTTTTAATCTCCCTCCTCCTCTCAATTTACAGCAAAGTGTATCTATGGAGGCAAAGTGCTAGCAGAAGGTCAACGAGTATTAACCAAGAGCTGTAGAGAATGTCGAGTAAGTTTCAGTTGTATAAACTTTTCCTGATTTTAAATGTACATGTCGTGTTCAAAAGTGACGGTGATAAGTTAGTGCATTTCTTGGCTTCCTTCATGCAAATGTGATGTCTGTTGTCTTGAAAAAGTGACCATGAAGTCAGTGAAAGCCACAAATACGAAAACAGGGCAGGAATATGACTCTTGCAGGGCCAAAACGTGGGCAAAATGACTTGGAGGGATGTTTTATCTCTTGCTTTCATGAGCTCTAGAAAAAGGCAACAGCATCTTGAACCAGTTACAAATTTCAGCCTTATTGCTAAATTATGTTAGTAATGTGAGTTACTGTAGATTTGCCCTAGCATTATTTAAACTATATTTATCTCTGCTAATAATCGAGATAAATTGCTAAGTATTGGACTGGACTAGGGTCTTTCTTGGCAAGTTCCTAACACTTTATCAACTACTGTCAGTATTTAAGAACACAGGTAAATGGAAACTGTGTAAAATAGGAATATTCAGGGAGTGTTAGTGAATACGACTGCTACATGGTGTATAGGTGTGGCAGAAATGCGTTGTTGTCAAGACTAGCCGTAGAAGAGAGTAGTAGTTGTAGATGATTGCTCTGCTGAGACATGTATTTGTTGTGAGTATGCATGTGTTTTAAATATGATTTATCACCTCAGAAAGGCACAGCTATTTTAAACACACTTGCTCTCACATGTAATTTTCAAGTATTTTTGTTTTTACATCTTGTTGAATTTGTAGAGGGGGAAGGGTGATAAAGGGGAGGCTTACAAATGTTGTTGACAGGTCAGTCTGCTAGAACAATTATGAAAAACATTTGGAAAAGATTACAATGATCTGGTTATTGTTGTGCTTGTAGCTGGATGTACAGAGTAGCAATTTTATGTTCGCTAATGGAAATGGACAATAACTGGTTGCAGATGTTGTGAAAGCAGGTTGTTACACAGAATTACTTTGTTGTTGTTAGCATTTAGCTGTATGGGGTGCTCAACATTGTATATACAAATGCATGGGCAAGGTCGTTGACTTGAAGACAGATTAAGGTGCCTGTTATTTATAATATGACATAGAATGTTTATTTGGGAGGGGAAGTGCCTGTATAAAATAAGATGAGAACAGGAGGATTTTCAGATTAAAGTGAAACCAGAGAGAATGATCTGAATTATGTCTGTGGAACTTTTTGTGCTATAAATAAAAGTGTTATATTCATCGCTGTGAGTGTGATAGTACATTCATGAAGATTAAAAGCCAATAATGACCATCAAATATCTGTCATATTAAAAATGACTAAAATAATAATGAAAAGAGTGTTTCAATTTTAACTTGCTAAAGAAAGTTATGACAATGCAAATTGCAGTAATGTTGCAGTTTGTATTACATTGAAAGTATTGATAAGTATTTGAAACAGCATATGTGAATGCAATACCATGAAAAAAAAAATGAGTCTATGCCTCAAAAGAAAAAAAGTATTTCCACAGCTATGTTTCAGGAAAACATTACACCTCGCTGGCAAAGCTTGTCATTCTGACTGGGGAGAGTTTTTAAGTGGTTGCTTACTCTGCTTCTGTGAGATGATGTGTCTCCAGACAGGAAGTTCATTCAGTGTGTCTTCAGCATGACCTCTTAAAAGCTGTAAGCAAAACACCTACTTATTTACTGCCTCAATTGAGAATGCTTACTAGATGAAGGGTGAATGGCAATAAATCAAGCTGTGGCTTTACTCATTATTTCCTATCCTGTGTGGGCCTACTGGTGGACAAGGTGTTGTATGAATAAAGGAAGGGGTTTGTGCTAGGGGAGGGAGTGTAAAAAATGTACTACGGTTTAATTTTTCAGACTTGAAAAACAGACCTCGAGTTTGAAAAGGTATTGATCCATGAAGGAATACGGTAGAGGGTACACATCAGCTGTAAATTTATTAATGTTGATAAAGATGATTTAAAAATCTTGGGGAGCAGCTCTTGTGTCTGTAAAGGAGGATGTAGTTGTAGGTGGGGTAATGTCAAAAAGATAAAGTTAAAATTTCACATTTCAATTTTTAATTGAAGGTAGTAATTTTATTCTTTGTATAGGCACTGATCCAAGCATAATAAGCTTTTAACTTTGATATTTTTTCCATCAAACAATACTGATGAATCCAGATAGAACAAAGATTTTCTTTATCAGGCTGTGAGCAGGGTTTTTTTTTTAATTTCTGAAAACTAATCCAGACTAAAAATGTATTTATGATGCACATCCTCTTAAGCATAAACACAGATGTTAATGATGGACAACCATTCCCAGCTGGAATCCTGCCCACAAACACTCTCTAGATTAATCTGCAATGACAAAATCAGTGCACAGGTGTTTCTAAGAACCATAGAACAGTTCAGGTTGGAAGGGACCTCTGGAGGTCATCTTGTCCAACTTCTCTACTTGAGCAGGTTCATCCAGAGCCAGTTGTCCAGGACCATGCCCAGATGGCTTTTGAATATCTCCAAGGACGCAGACTCCACAACCTCCCTGGGCAACCTGTGCCAGTGCTCAGTCACCCTCACAATGAAAAAGTGTTTCTTGATGTTCAGAGGGAACCTCCTGTGTTTTGGTTTGTGCCCGTTGCCTCTGGTCCTCTCACTGGGCACCACTGAAAAGAGCCTGGCTCTGTCCTCTTTGTACCCTCCCTTTGGGTATTTATGTGCATTGGTAAGATCCCCCCTGAGCCTTCCCTTCTCTAGGCTAAACAGTCACAGCTCTCAGCCTTTCTTCCTGTGACAGATGCTCCAGTCCCTTACTTTTCCTTGTGACCCATGGCTGGTCTCCCTCCAGTTGTTCCATGTCTCAGTTCTCATGTCCTCATGTCCATGGCTCATGTTCAGCTTGGTGTCTGTCAGGACCCTCAGGTCCTTTTCTGCAAAGCTGCTTTCTGGCAGGGTGACCCTAGCATCTACTGATGCCTGGGGTGGTTCTTCCCCAAGTGCAGGACTTTGCACTTCTTCCTGTTAAATTTCTAGAGGTTCCTGTTGGCTCATTTCCACAGTGTGTTGAGGTCCATCTAAAACATGCAAGTGTCTTTGTGCTTTAGAAACCAGCACCTTTCTGCATTCACTAAGTGGTTATTTTGGCTTGTGGTTTTCACCAATATGGTGACGTGGCTCATTTGAAGTCAGTGGAAATAATTCTCTAACTTGTGTTGGATCAGGAGTTCACTGCTGATCAGCTGCCTTCTGGGATAACACCTGGGAATGACATGATGCCTATTCATAACTGGACGATATGTTTGACAGCAAAGGGTACAAGAATAAATTCCTCTTCATTAATGCTGGGAGCGAGCAGTCAGAGAGTGCTGTACAAATACTATAAAGGTGGACGGGGCTCTACTGACTTTCAGAGAGTTTGATTTAAAAGTTTTTTGTAAAGATAAGGAACAATGGGGTTCTTGAAGTGACAGCTAAAGATGCTATTTGAAACTTTCTCCTGAAAGGCTGATTGACAGCAGCTAAAACAGGAGGGGAAAAAAAACCACCAAGCAACAACAAAACCCCAAAATAACCTTATCTGAAATCTTGCTATTATTTTCCAAAGCCTATCATCTGAGATGGGCTGTTTGTGGTTCAGATTCTCACTGCATGTCACTGATTAGGCTTATAGCCAATTCTTTTTTTATGTACTTACCTCTGTAAATATAAGAAATTTAATTATCTTGTTGTAAATGTTTGACTCCAGATCTCATTCTTTGTGGTTTGTATGTCACAGTTGGAGCTTGACCTAGTTGTTCCAGAGGAATGTCTTTTTGACATCTATTTCTGCCAAGATTCTATAACTACATATGTGTATTGAGTATGAAAAGTTAGCAATTTTGCTAAGGCTGCCTGAAGCAATAATTCTGAAGTATGAACTAGTCTTAATGTATCTCAGTGGATAAAATCTGAAATCTAATGATGATAGTTCTTACAATTAGATCTGTACTAGTTTATAATAAATTGCTTTTAATCCAAAGAATACTCAACACAGAAACATTTTAGTTGTTTTAAAACTTAATTACAAATATATTTGATTTGTTTTCCCAAGATGAAAATTCTGCAGAAAATGGGAAACTTTAGGGAAATAAAATCTTACAGTCATTAAATTAATGGAATTCTCAATTTGTGCGGGTTTTTTTTTAATCTTATGATCACTAAAGAAGGTATGAGCTTGTATTTAATTTGTCTTTAGCTTTTTGACTCATCCTGATCACTGGTTTGATTTTAATACAATTTCTTCATTTCTTGTCATCTTTTTGACCATATTTATCATCAGTCATTGCTTTTTGTCCACATGTTGACATACTTTACCCTTTCTGCTGCAATTGTCTTCTCTGAGCTTGAATAGGCAATGAGTTATAGCCAGAGCTTTTCCAGCTGGTAGTTTGATACCATGATGGTAAATGACGTCTCAGTGTGTCTGCTTCTTTTATCACCTGTGCTGCTGCAGTTCCACAGGCAACCATGGGGGATTCCTCCCTTTCACTTATGGAAGTGAGATCAGAAGGAGACCTAATGCCTCCGTTAACTTCACTGTTCTTGTGTGGGCACTTGCTTCAATGATGCGTGCTGTATGTGATACTGTAGGGAGCTGCTGCTTTAAAGGAAAAAGAAAACCTGGTGTCTGTGGGTTTTTTTTTTAATATTATTTTTCATGACAGCAACAGATACAACTTGCCAGTAAAGACAGTTGGGAGGCAAGAAAAACAGCTTGGCCCTGCTTAGCCTTATGATTGCAATCTCAAGGGCAGTGACTAGCTCTGTAGGGCACCTTGATGCTGTGAGGGCTAATTCTGGAGCCTGAAACGCCGTAGCTGAATCAGGGTGGCATGGCGGGTGAGGCAAATTAGCAGAAGAGTTTTACCTGTACTGGTTCTGGCACCTGAGCTAGTCTTTTGGCATGGTGTAGCACAGTGTCTTGTAGACATGAAAGCAAGCTTCTGGCTAGCAGAGGTGTCTCTATATAGGGGTGTTTCTCCATATAGGATAGACACACAGATATTGTCAATATCCTCTGTTCAAAGTCATGTATCTGATCCCTCAGATTTTTGACAGTGGTGGCTTTAATAACATGTTTTGTCTTTTTGTTTTGGTATTAGTTTTCTTCTGCTTTCTTATCCCTAGATGTGTTTGGATCGTATTTCTGAACTTCTCTCTGCAATCATGATATCTAGAAAATGCAATTTATTTCTTTGAAGAAAGCAGAAAGTCTTGTTCCATCTTTTCTTTCCACCATCTGAGGCATCACAGAAAATAGGAGCAGGGCCTTAGATTCACATTAGAAGAGGTGTATTGGCAGTGTAGTGGGCTGCCTGCTTGCTTGGTGGAGTTTCACAGTGTTTTGGAAAATGAGATTACTCAGGCACGGACAGTCCGGAGGGATAGTTATTTTAGCTTCTACTGGGCAAAAATCATGGTGGTTTCTCTGCTCCATTTGCCAGTTCACAGTGATGGTGCAGGTGCAGTAGGGATGCTGAAGTTATGGTATGGGGAAGTCTGGAGGGGTTATGGGAAAGAGGAAGCTATTCTGGGACAAGATGTTAAGAAACAACTAACTGAAGAGCATGAGAGCTCTTTGGTCTGGAGATATGGTGGAGCTGATTTCATGGATGGAAAGAAGATGGAGTAAAATTTGCTGTAAAATCTCCCCAGAAAGACTCTGTCTCTATTATTTTAGAAAATTTCTACCAGCAACTAGACCTCCTATTCACAGTCTTACTCTAAATCTAGCAGAAATCAAAATCGTAGAAATATCTTGACCTTGATTTACATTTTATACAGCAGTTTCTGTATGGATACCTCAAGATGGTGTTTCTGCTTTGCCATACCTTTGAAGGACCTAATTTTTGGAAATTAAGTGATCGGTAGTTCTAAAGAACAGACGCTTTTAATTGAACCCAACAAAACAACACATGGCACTTGAAAATGCTGGTCTGTCTGCTGTGTTTGTTTGAGTTGAATAACTTATCAGTGGGGTACATAGAATATGACATAAGAGGAGTGAAACTCGGACTTGCATAAAGCAGGAAGACTGTCTTTAACACAAACCTGGAGTGAAATTATTTAATTCCTTCAAATACTTGGAAGGAAAACAACTATGCTTGGAGACAACATATTCAGAAAAACTACTGTAGAATTTTGAGCTCAAGTGCCTTTTTTTTTTCTTTTTTTTTTTTTTCCCCTTTTCTTTCAGCTCTGGGCATAGATATGTCCAGGTAGATCACTTCAGTTTTGATGTTATGATGTAAACAATGAATTTAACTTGCTGCCTGCTACCTTACCCGTGTTGTTTCTAGAGATTACCATAGTTATATATTGAAAATGATGTGAACCTTGGCGTTGCACATGTTTTCAACGTCATTTTTAAAAATGTTGTTTATTTTCAGAATGGAGTTTTAGTAAAAGTAACAGAGACTTGTCCGCCATTGAACTGCTCAGAAAAAGATCACGTTCTTCCAGAGAACCAATGTTGCAGCGTTTGTAGAGGTAAGCCAGAGACTATGCGTACTTGGAAGGAATATAGATTGCTGATTCAGTGGGGGGATACACTGGAAGAAGCAAATCCTTTTTAATGAGATATGAGATACCTTTATAAACCTGAGTCTCTAATTAGCCTGCATGTAAAACCAGTCTGTGATATTCCTTTGAGTAGATGACTTACCAGATACAAAGCTGTAATTACTTGAAGTTAAAGAGGGGGAAGGAGAAAAGGAAGAGTTGGGGGAGAAAGTGCCCAGTGTCTGTTAAGAATTCCCGTTAGGAAGAAGTTATGGTTGAAAGAGAGATATTTTATGTTGCTTAAACTTGCAACTGCGCTGAGCATACAGGGCTTGGAAATGTGTTTTTGAGCTCTCTATTTTAAAATCACAATAGTAATGTTAAGATTACAGTGTTTGGAGGTTGTTTTAGATCTGAGCTCTCTCAAGACTCGTTTGTGGATTAAGCTGGACAGTTACAGAATAAAAATGGAAAAGTAACCTTAGAGCCCAGAATCCCATTTTCCCCCCTTGTAGTGGGGTGTTGAGATGCGGGTTACTTTTGCTTGTTCCCTTTCTGACCTGGTCAACCCTGGTTGCATGCTGGACCAGACTGAACAAGCAACAGCTGAAGTGTTGGTTGAAGAAATCCCCTTAAATGAGGATAATGCAGGTATCGCAAGGCTAGAGGACTCAAACAAGCTTTCTTCTTCAAGTGCGTTGTGATCAGTGAGCTGCTGGGTGAAAGGTGTTAGAATGATCGTTCCCTGTGCGGGTCTGTGTTGTACCTCAGTTCCACACCTCTCCCTTAGTGCTGAGTCTCAGCTGAGCCTAAGGGGAGCCTGGTCTCTCAGAGCAGGACTTGCCTGTCAGCTGTTAGTGATGCACCTCAGAAATTTCAAGCCAGAGGTGTGCCAAATGAGCACTAGACATTTCCAGGCTTACACGGTTATTGGGGCCTTCTGGGCTGCTTGTTTTGCCTGTATGTAAATTCTCCGGTATCATTGTAGGTGCCAATGAAGGGGCTCTGAGTCTCACCCTTAGCCAGCAAATATTAATTAATAAATATGCTTAGTTAAATATTTTCTAAGACCTTGAACTTACAAGCATGTGCTTGTGGTTGCAGGGCCAGTGCGTTTGAGACTTCTCTCTGGATCATGGGCTAAGAATATACACATTAATTTTTTTAAACAGTTTCTAGAAACATCTGTAACTATTTAAGCAAGCAGTAAATGTTACTTCTTCATCCCTCGGGGGCTCGATGTCTTAATGATAGTTCTTAACAGATGGCCCAGTTTGATGTAGTGCAGTACTGAAAAATTATCTTCATTACTTAAAAGCATTAGAAATCTGAAAGCTTCGAAGTTGATGAAAGATAAGTTCTGTAATTATTCACTTCTATATTATTGTTAGTGATAGGTACTCTTTTTAGATATTCATCCCTAAGCAGTTTTATTATTTATAACATAGCATGAATATGTATACTTATGTGATGGTCTCTAGAAGCAAGAGAAGGAATTGTGCTTTCACTTCCTATGAGTTTCGATACATGATGCTTTCAAATTGGTGCATTTAACTTCCACTTCAGTTCTGCTTTATCTGACTGCTAAAACCGTACCACCTCCTTTTGTATTTCATCTTGGCTTTTTAAAATTCTTTGAAAAATTATGCTTAAAGATATGATTAATTTTGTCGATTTTACAAAGGCATAAATTGAAGTTAGCACTCCTAAATTACTTTTTATATCCTGAAGTAGAATGTATACTGCTTGACATTCCTGCCTCAGTTACATGCAGCCCAAAGTGGTAGTATATAATTTTATCACATGTAGAGTGCTGTGGATATTTATTAAGAATCCCATATTTGGTGTGGGTTTTATCGTGCAAACAGGTGCCCTCTGACAGGGCAAGCAGGCCATAGTTTCTGGTCCTGACCTGCTTCTCTGTTTTGCAATAATGACCTCTTTCGTTGTCCAAGCAAAAATAGTGATGAAAAATATTGTAGTAAATTTAGTCCTGAGTAATCAGAGCATTTAGTGGAAGCCCTCATGGATCATTTACACATCATGTGGAAATTTTACATTATATGTATGATGGTACAGATAATTCTTTGCATTAGCCCTTATCTAGGCATTTAGTTAGTCAACAGGATGATTAGCAGATTTGTTTTTTTTTATGAGTAGTATTAAATGAAAATTCTCTGTAAGGCTTATCAATGCATACTAGTGACTGGTAGGTTCTGATTTTGTACAACTTGGTGCTTTCCTTAGTATCTGGTAGTGGAAACAGAAAACTTCTGCTGAATTTATATTCTGTAGAATTATAGAATACATTTGCTGAATTGGGCAAGGGTAGGAGGTTTGCAGCTTGTGCTTTTTTGGCTGCAGCAAAGGAATTTCCATTTAATGAAAGGATAAATGTGGGGGATCAACAGAAGGAAAAAAACCACAGAGAAATACGGAAACTTCGTGATGCTATGGTATGAGACTGTACCCTCTTCAGGGATCTCTGTAGTATCTAGTACAATAATAGATAAGTGCCTAAAATAAAATAGGGTATGAGAGGAAAAAAATAAATCTGTGGTGTTTATGGTGGTGGAAATTGTGAGTCAGAGAAGGACCAAGTTAAATACTGTAATGTACACGGCTGGTGGGCTTCCTATATAGTCATTATTGTTTGGTAACAGTTGGAAAAGTAAAGACAGCAAATAACAACTTCCTCAGGTTTGCTACATGAGTTTTTAGTGTAGCAAAATCGAATATATTGCTAAAAGCCAATTTCTGCATTTCAGTGAAATGATTGTACAGTGAGGCAGGCGCAGTATGGGAGAACCCTGCTGGACAACGACGGCTTATTTTTGTGGTTTGATGTAGCTGAATGCAAAAATGGGCCTCATCAGATCTGTTTATAGGTTCTATCCTTGAATGTTAGCTAGGGTATACCTACTTTTGCCCTTCATCAGTGTGCTTAAGTATAAATGTCTACCTAAGCTATCTGGCTTCTTTATACTTCTCAGCAGGACAGTGCAGTATTATTAAGCTCTCTTTCTAGGCTTAGAGAAATTTTAGCTAATTTAAAAATTTTACAAAAAATCATTGTGTAATAAAATGTAAAATATATTTTTTTACTGCTTTTTTGAGGATAAGTCATTTTTCACGCAGTGTTCCTGGTACATTTTTTTTATAGCCTAGGGACAAATCTAATACAAAAAATAGTGTCATAAAAGTGTTTTATTGTTCCCTTTAGCTGTTTTTCTCCTTGCCAAAGACAGTGTATAATTTTGAAAGAGTGGATTTTTCTCCTTTTGAATGAGTGATTCAAATAAAGTTTCATGAGAGAATTTTTATGTTATGCTCACAATTTAGTATGTAACAATAGCCTTAACAGCCCTAGCAGCTTCAGTCATGCTCTCTGTAAAGACTCTGTGTGAGGAAAGAGTGAAGTAGTGAGAGCTGTTTGGTTTCTGGAGAAAGTAATTTTTATTTGCTGTGCTGTAATATGGTTTGGCTGATGGATTTAGATTGACTGCTGACGCTGGTTACCAGGAGGTGGAGAAATCCTACTGGTGAGCTGAAATGTGCATTTTATGGCAGGGAACAAGATTTAAATCTAAAAGCAGTGCTTCTGCCACCCTTATTTGTATGGCTTTGTTTTGTTTTAAGGAAGTTTTGATTCTTTCAATTAGAGAAGGCTATTCAGTTAGCATGTTTTCTCATCTCTCCATCTAACTATGAAACTGAGTTTTGCTGTTTCAGAAATTGAAAATTTCTTATTCATTGCTGTGAGGTACGAATTAAGTCAAGCTTTTAGTTTCATTAAGATTTAATGGAGGTTGATAAATATGAATTGGTTTATTTCTAAACACAGTTAAGTGTTACTTAGGATTTAGAAGAGCTTTATATCTGAAAAAAAAACCCTTTATAAGCTTGTTAGGCTGTGCAGTGCCACTATTCTAGTGCATGCAAATAAGCAGTATGTAATGAGGTCTGCGTTGATATAGCAGCTTGAAAGAATTTATGAAGCTGCTGTTTTATGTCAGACCACTGAGTTCTGGGACTGCAGTCTCTGAAGGCGTAAAAACTGCTGTTCAAAGTGCTTCATTACTCATGACTCATTCCAAACTGATTCAGATCATGAAAGTGCATAATTGTTAGGGCAAATTTCATGACTCGTCCTGTGAGTTGTCCCCTAGATTTACTTTACACATTCATATAGTAACTGTGGGTTAAATCATAACAATAGTAAAGATTTTGAGGTTGAGATTACCTTGGACCTTTTGAACATTGCTAATGCTATTAATGGAAGCATCGTCAGCGTTCTTTTTAGAAGCTTCTGAAATGGGAAACACTGGAATGTGGATTGCTGAAGGGTAGCTTCTTGAACAGCATGAGAACAGGGGTTTTGCAGTTTTTTGAAGTGAACAGCTAGGGATATTGTAAGAAGTACAGAAAGCATTGCAGATGTTATAAGGAAACCTTCAGAAAAATGAAGCACACTAGTGTTGCCCATAAAAAAATAGGAAGACGTATGGGTAAAAGATGCAGTGATTCCAGCTGTAGTCTTCAATGTGTTCTTACATTCTTCAGTCAATAATTAAGCCACATTACCAAATATCTTAGGTACTTAAAGAACTGCATGACAGCACAGGACGTCTTAGCCTGCTGCTCTGGAGAAGTGAATTCTGGGGACTGGAACCTGAAGGTGCTGAGAAGCTTGGAAAAATAAGAGCAATGTTCAGATGTCCCAAAATGGAATAAATGTTTAATTTTAGGTAGCCTGACTTGAGACCACTAAGCCCTAGCCAGTTGTGCTGTTCCCAGTGGTGCAGAAATGATAGTTTTATGTCTGCTAGCATGAAATCTGATCTTTTTCCTAATTGTCTTAGTGCTTTTATTAATGACCATTCTATAGTCAGAAGAAAGAAGCAGAGAAATACAAATATGTTCTTAAGAAAAGTTGGAGCAAGCATGTTGTCAGGAATGTTTGGAGAAGGAACAGAGGTCGTCAGACCAATCAAAAATCTAACCACACTCTTCAATATTTAATTCCCCTGTTGATAGTACCTGCTTGTATCTTGAATGTTTTGAATTACTTTGCAGGGCTGTTGTACACATTTATGACTGTGTGTCTGTGTGTGGGGAAAATGGTTTCTGACATCTGTTCTGAATGTGTTTATCTGTAATTTTAATTCATGCTCACTTGCCTTGTCATCTGTGTTGGCCTGAAATTGGTTTAGATTATCAGAACTATTTAAGATTTTGTGTGCTTCTGTTAAATCCTCTCCAATTGCCTGCTTGCTCAGATGTGATATTTCTATTTTAAGCCATTTCTTATATTTAGAGAGGAGCTGACTGTCCCAGATAAGACTTTGCTGAATATTCTGAAGTCTCAGTAATTCAGTTATTTTCACCTGGGCAACCGGAATGCATGTCCACTGCTAGCTGTCACCCATGGTTGAGATTCAGAGATCCTGCTGCGGTACCAATGGGTGGTTTTGCCGTCTGTTTAGGTATTCTAAAGGAACTCTATAATCCATTTCACACCAAAGAATTAATAAAAATCAGATGCTTGCATTCCACTTGCTTGGGGATAAGTAGTGAATAGATTGATGTTTAAGTCAGTGCTTAGGTCCTTCCCAGTTCACTCAGGTATATGAGCATGGTCATTGCAGGCAGTGTCCCTGTGTATGTTCCTGACTGTTTTTGCTGAATAAGAAAGAATTAACATATTTAGTTAAATTAGACATTAAATTGGGATTGTTAAATGTGAGAAGAATACAACTAGCTTGTTTCTTCACATTGCAGTCCAGATATGAGGTGACCTTTATTTGCCAGAAGAGCAGGAAAAGCACTCAGGCCCAATGTGAACTAAGTGGACAGCATTTTATCCCCTTCTTACCTCCAAAGCCTCAGCTGGGGAGAATGCAGACCAGAGTCAAGGAAATGCAAGAACTGCACTTCCTCGATATGCACCTCTTAGCTCTTTTGAAGTGCTAAATGTGCATCTTCACTGCAAAAGTAAAGTACTCGGAAAAGCCTCTGATCCGATCAATGGTATGCCCGCTCCGACAGAGGCACAGTGAACCTGGACTCTTTTATACCATCAAGTACATTTTTTTCTTTTCCTGTTGGTTAACCTTAAATTACAGTTGTTTTGTAAAAGCTTTGTAACAGTGTCGTAGCACCATGCGTGCTTTTAACAGGAATGCCTTCCACTTTCCATTTACGGAGGTGTTGAACAAATATTCTGAAATGCTACGGGAAAGGGAGGTTGAGTCACTTCTAGTCAGTGTATTTAAAAGGTAGGAGACAGTGTTTCACAGGTCTTCTATTATAATAAGTGCCAAGGCAACGTAGAGATGTAGTAGGTGTTTTATCATTGTGTATTCTTAATGAGAGGAGAACAATGAAAAATTCTTTAAAACCTCTAATTACACCAGTTACAGAACTGGAGCATTATTTTTTTTTTCCTTCTCTGCTCTTTTAACAGCTTTCAAGCTTGAAAACAGGGAAGAATCTGATTCTGAATGGAGACAGTTCATATTTGAGTTGATAGTAAGGGACCAGAAGCAATACAGGTTTTTTCCAGAGAATTTCTGACAAAAGATGACAGCTCTAGTGGTACAAAATGGGTAGTTAGGGTAGTTGTCGTATCTACCGGTGAATTTCAGAGGTGGCAAATAAACAGTGAAGAATTCTTAGGGCTATGATATGATATTGGAAACTAATCAGCGGCTTGTGCTTGAGAGAAAGTGCTGTTAGAGTGGTTGATCTGGGACTTGGGACTTCTGATGAAAGTTAACCCGGAGAAGCCATCCCCTTGGCTGATTTTAAGTGTTAAATTTGCCATGAACTGCTGATCACAGGGTAAAATGTTGACTCACTGGGATGAAGAGAGCCCAGAATAAAGGGGTTTTTTTTGGTGCAGAATGTTGTATGAAGACTATTGCAACTAGAACGTGCTGAGAAAGATGAAATCATTTTTACAGGCTTGGATGAGAGGGAAATATAAATAAATAATTAAATAAAATTAAAATGTCCTGAGACAGTAACAATCCACACTAAAGGAAACTGTAGTATTTTTATAGTGCCTAGTTTAATGCACTGATATATTGCATTGGTTCTGAGTAGTAGTAGCTACTAATACTAATCAACTATAAAACATATGAGTTCAAAGGAGAATTATTATTCTAAAGGAGTAGGAAATAGACTGGGATGTCATAGTCTCAGGGGAAACAGTGATAAAGAAAGTGTTATAAAACTTGTTGTCTCTTGGATATTATCTAGAATGCCAACAGAATAGTAATCCTGCTTGGGGAGTATAAATTAGATGCTGAATGGATAAGTTTGGGGAGATGGGTTCCAGTGTTTAGTTTCAATTATAAAGGTAAAAGTGGGAAGTGAAATTCTGTGATTGCATAAATGACTAAGGGCAGTGTCACTGCAACCTTTTTTACCAGGATAAAATGTACCCAGGCTTGACAAGGCTGTATCTGGAATACACGAGTGGTTTTTACCAGACTGTGAAATGAATGAAGGCTAGAAGGGATATCTGCAGTTTTCATTAATAGAGTTGGGTTTTTTTTACAAGTTGGATTACAATGAAAGAATGAGCTAACCGTGCACAAGGAAGATACCTTGGTTGTTAATGAAATTAATGTGAAGTTTAAGTGTGGAGTTGGATGTTTACGCTGAGAAACGGTGGTCCTTGCTAACAAGTGTTACGTTTTTAAAAAAATGACCTCACAACCTAATGTTTGATGATCAGACTCATAAAGTTGGAGTGCACTAAAATGGTAAAACCTGAGTTTTAAATTAGTAGATAACTGAAGTGCATGTTTAAAAACAAATAAAAAAGCCTCAGTGAACAACAGCTTCAGGGTAGGCCTATGAAAATTTGCTTAGTGTAGATGAAAACTATATTTAGTATAAGCTAAAGTCTTCTGAAGTTCCTTAACAAATATCAAAGCAAGGGATATGAACAAAGATCTGAATCTGGAATTTAGATCTTAGGAGTCCAGGTCATCTTTTTCTTATCTGTCTCTAGAGGATGTTAGGAAAGTTTAGGATCAGTGAACTAGAACTTTTAGTTTGCTGCTCTATGACCAGGCAGAATGGGCAGAAACTGTTCTTGTATTCGTATTAGTGCAAGTCGGAATACAAGTAGCTGATGGTATGTCTGGGTTTCTGGTTTCCCTCCTTCCAGGAGAGAAAATCCAGAAAAAATAAGAATTACAAAAATGACTGTTTATATATCTCAGGAAAACAGAAATTGACTCTTAGATGTTATTAGGAAGAAATATTTCCCTGTGAGGGTGGTGAGGCACTGGCCCAGGCTGCCCAGAGGAGCTGTGGATGCCCCATCCCTGGAGGGGTTCAAGGCCAGGCTGGATGAGGCTTTGGGCAACCTGGGCTAGTGGGAGGCGTCCCTGCCCGTGGCAGGGGATTGGAACTAGATGGTCTTTAAGATCCCTTCCAACCCAAATCATTCTATGATTCTATGATTAATAGAGAAGAATCCATCAAAAATACACCAATTGGGGAAAAAAAATTCCTGTTGTCAGTTTCTGTAAGGTGTTTAGTTATGTCTTACAGTATTTCGAGTGGAGAGCTTAATTATAAACTGCAGAAACAATCCAGTTAGTTTTGATGACAGAATTAAAAGGCTCTGCATGAGGTTATTTTGGCTACCAGTATAGTTTTGTATTCTAATGCAACATCTCATTTTTGCTCTTCTAGAAGCATGCTTGATTATGCATAATAAGAGAAATGTGAAGGATTTTGTTTATATTACGCTTTATTATCCTTTTGGTGTAACTTTGTATTGCACTCTTGGCAATTGAAGATAAGGTGGCATTTTATCCTACGTGGGTTCAGTAGAAGACTAAAGTATTGCCATGGCTTCCTGCTTTGAAGTTGTCTTTTTTCCTGACTGAAACTAGTCATGCAAATACATTTTTGAACAAAATGGTTTTTACTGACAATTAATTGATGGAAGAATCTAAAAAGCCCTTGTTCACCATGTGGGCTTATATAGAAAATTTCTGGAACGTAGCATGCCAGAGTTTTTCAGAGTAATACAGTCCATGTAGATATTAAACCTGAATATCTGAAGTAAACATGTTTTAATACCAGGTTGCATGTTCCTTTTATTCCAGGCCATAACTTCTGTGCAGCGGGACACAGATGTGGTGAAAATTCAGAGTGCAAAAACTGGAACACAAAAGCTACTTGTGAGTGCAAGAATGGTTATCTCTCTGTCCAAGGGGACTCGGCATATTGTGAAGGTAAACAAAGTATTCAAAGATCTCTCCCTTTAACAGCCTACTCAGTATGAAATAAATGGTTGACAAATTAATTTCGTTGCAAAGGTCAGTTTCATGATGGTCAATATCACAAGTGCCCTTTTTGTGTTTATAATTATAGGCTGAAGATTACAAGCGGTGCTGGGCTGTTCAGGTTACCTGTCTGTACGCATACTTTGTTGAGGTTGTGCCTTGGCACACCATGCTCATGCTGTCATTACAATTTTTTAAACGCTTTTTTTTTCAGACAATAGCACCTACCTTCTAAAATTTTTTTAGAGAACAACATCTATATGAGATGCATTAATTTAGGAAGGGGGAATTCTGCTGACATTTGTGATGAAGTTAAGCGTGAGGGTGTACTGAGGCTTGAATATAGAAATGATGATCTGCAGTCCTTCCTGAAGTATTTCTGTGGGCCAGGTACTTTACTGAAATGGTTTTGCTATGATACAGATGAGACCTATTTCTTATAAAAGTGTAGCTGAAGTACTTCTGTTGATGTATTATTCCATCGCAGGAATGAATGCAATGGGCCATTATTCTCCTTTTTGTTTCTCAGTGTTTTCTAGAGCTTACTGTTATTTAGAGCTATGATGTACTTATTAAAAACTAAATTGGCGAATCAACGTATACCACATTCCTTCCTGCCTTTGCATGGTAGTTTTTTTTTTAAATGCCCTTGTATGTCAGGCTGCAATATTTAATCTTTTGACCATAATAAGAAGTTTTTGAGCTACTTTGTAAAAAATATTTCCCTAGATTCTTTTTCCAATAGCACTGGTGATGGAAGGGAGGTGGCATTTTTGACAAGCTGTTAAAATATACTTTCAGAATTGAAAGACAGGATGAAAGAATAAAAGAGACATGCATGGACTGGACTTAAATGATCCTGCTTTCGTAAAAAGACTTTTTAGTGTATGTAAGTGAACAGGAGTGCTTTAAATAGCAGTTTTTAAAGCTGTTCAGTAAATTGCAACAATACATCTTACGGCATTCCATTAGTTCTTTGCAAACTTTGAATAGTCCTATATATGCACTTTCAGTGACTGGGAGAACAGTTTACACTATTTTTTAAAGGTAGGCAGCAGATATACTGTATCTGTGAGAAGAGCTGCCTTATAGGTGCTGCAAGGACTAGTCAGAAGGCACTAACAAGGCTCTTTATCAGCAATGCTACAGAATCCAGTATTTGTTCTTTTTTGCTGTTTTAAATAAAATCAGTGTTTAGTGTTTTTATTTACCTAGTAGCAGACTGACCCTTTTTTACACTATGGAAAAAATGAAACTTTTTGACTTAAATAATTTCGGAGATGTTAGCAGTGCATTAATGGTAGTGGTGGGTAAAAGAAGAGCTTTTTGGAGAAATTAGCAGTGGTTACAGACATATCTGGTGTATGTTGCATATAATTTTGGAAGGGCAAATCAAGTCCCTCAATTCTGTGCATGTGGGTGAAACGTGAGGCAGCAGAACAAACACAACTGCTTTTGCTGCCTGAGCCCATGGGATAGATGAGGGAGGGGCTTTCTGCATTTTATGGAAGTGTAAATATGCTAGAAGGAGAGTAGTTCTTAGGAGATAATGTAGAGAAGGCTCTTTAGCAAGGGAAACTACAGACTGACAAGTTGATTAGCCAAGAGGTGACTCCTTTCAGCCTTGTGAAGAGCTTCCTTTCACTCATAACAGCTTTCTGCAAAATGTCTTTATGTGCCTCTCTAACATTATCTATGTGTTTAATCTGCTAAATAGAATCATTTCATAGTTCTCAAATGAATGATGAAGCTGTGATTTAAATAAATGAGGTCAAAGGCATGTATCTGAAGGTACAATTTGGCAGGTGGCTGGTATGGTATGATGGGGTGGATTTTTTTATAGTGGAGTTTTGGGTTTCTGTGTGTATTGTGCAAGGATTACAAACGCAGAACACCTGAACAACGATCAGTAAACATCCAAACCACCTGTGGAAGAAAGGAAGGTGTAATTCTCAGTTGTAGTTCTGAATTTGTCTTCGTCATTCCTAAGCCTTATATTTTAAAGGACATCTAAAGTTAGTGTTTCCTTTGAGATGGTGGGGGTAAACTATTTCATACTCGTGACGTGCTGGTAAGTGGCACCTTAGTTCAGAGTGCTCCATGTCATTAGCTTGGAGCTTTCCAGGTTTCTGATCTCTTCCAATGTATTTGAAATACTTGTGCCTGTGAATTCTGATGTGTGGTATTATTTTACCTTACCTGTATTTTTACTGTTATTTCTACGTGCTCTTATTCACACAGTTTTAGCCTGCTGGACCTTGTAGTATCATTTTGATCTTGTAAGATCTCTGAAGAATTGTGTTTGAGTCTGCTTTGCTTTATCACATGCATTTGTGTCTTTTTTTTTTTTTTTTAAATTCCACATTCACACTTACAGTATTGTGGAAAAAAATAGATTCTAACTTTTGTCAGAGAATTGGCATCAGCAAATTTGTAAAATAAATAACAAAAACCCAAGAGACTTTTACTGTTAATTCTCAGTCTCTGCTTTTCAAATAGTTACCAGCTCCTTATGTCAAAATAGAGATGTTGGATAACCTCTCACTATATGTGTTCCATTTTTGAAATAACATAGATGTGTCCAGGGAAGACAGTTTCTGAAAACAGACAAGTAAATTAATCTTGTAATGAATGAAGGAGATAAGTGGAGATTCTCTTGTGTTTTTTAAAAGTTATATAATTCACTTAAAACCAGAAAAGTTGTTTTTTTTGATCTCTGCCTACTTGTCTTGCATATATGAGACATAATTGGAGCATTCATCATTTGCAGAGAGACGTACAGAGGCATTTCTATTAATCATGTTGACTGTGGTTTAAATACTGATGGGGATACTTAGGCGCAAGTGTTGAACTAGTGTCTGTTTATCTCTGTCACATATGCATGGATAAATTCTGGGAAAAACACATATAGCTAGAGAGTCCAAGGATGCAAGCATTCAGTTGCAGCAGCATGCGCGTGCTTGCAGCTGTGACTTTTTAGCACATGTCATGTGAGCACCCATGTTGAGGGCTGAGTTGCATGCACGAGAGTTAAAGACAGCACAGCAAGTTCAGTGGCGAAACCAGCGCCAGAATGGGGAATTCCTTTGAGTCTGTCCCATGATGATTCTTCCAGACGCATTCTGTGATGTGTACAGCAGACCTGCAAATAGTCGGTACTTCTTCAAAGCCAGAAAACTCCGCAGTCCGTAACTACTTCACAAATACTGATAGGACAGTCCGTGTAATACGAAGTAAGAGAGAGGAAAGTGTTGGCAAATGGAGAATTTGAAGCTCAGAGGTGAAATGGAAAACTCAAGCCAAATCAGCTGAAAGTTAAGCCTGTTGCTAGTGTGATCACAGAATCATCCTCACTTTCTAGATGCTAACAAGCAAACAGCGATCTCTTCTGAAAAGAGTTTGGTGGTTTTTCTGCCATATATTTCACAGTGAAGAGCAGAAGCAGAATGAGTTTTTTCCTGCCACGCTTTAGTTCTGCATTCTTTATTACCTTTTAGCTTGGAACATTAACAGCCCTTTTCTACCTGCAAAGTTGTTATGTTGGAGCAAAAGTGATTATTACCTAATTGCTGTTGAGCTCTGATTCATTCTGAGAGCTGTTTAAATCTGAAATAGGATGAATCTCGCAGTTAGGATAAAGGCATGTCTCTTCTAGCTTATAAGAGTGCGTGAAACAAGAAAGTTAGTGTTAATTTTCTGTCTTTCATGCCCAGCTACTTACGCCCTCAATAAACATCTAGTAAAAGTGATATAGTAGTGTACTACAAGATGTCTGGTTGTGTTACACAACAGTATTTTTTCCCTTTCTACTTAACCAGTGTCACTAGAGAATGTTCCTGCGATGATGGGTATAATATAAGAAAGATGCATTGACTGAAGTGGACCTACAAGATGAATATTCTCATTGTATGACTACATTGTAGGGTGTGTATACCTGTATACCTGAGTAGGATGACACATGCTCTCTGGGATGTCTTCCAGCTTTTGATATAGGGAGTGTAAATAAGCTGAGTTGGTCTTTTAGGAACAGATAACAGAATAAAGCTATTTTACAAGAATATAAAACCCCCAAATACGTTCTCTGGCAGAAGCAGCCCGTTAGGCAGCAGTGGTTAGGACAGGATATCTCGGGTGAGGTTGCTTTGCCCTTAAAGAGGAGGCCAAAAGTTCTGAAGGCAAGTGTAGTGTTGAGGATGCCTCATGCTGGCTTTTCTTTTCTTATTTCTCTTTACTGATTAAGTTGTGCGGTTTAGTAGTGACAGAAGAAGATCTGTAAAGAATGTATTTCTGTGAGATGAATTCAGTGTAGCTAGTTTTGTCATGTGATCTGACCCTCAATGTCATGTTAGTGCTGTTACCTCAGCTTAAAGAGTTAATTATTTAAATACCTTAATATTTGTGAAAACTCTTCCATTTTTTTTGTCCTGATAGAGTGTTCTAGAACTGCTTGTGACTTTCATTCAGAAGGAACATAACTAAGTTGTTCTTTCTCTTCTGTGTTTCAAACATGTTCTCTTAATTTATTGTTAACAAATTATTGCTTATTTCAAAAAATGTCCCAAAAGATATGAAATACTAGCTTGGTTTATAGTGTAAGGAAGAGTTATGATGATTTTACTGCTCTGGCAGTTTTTGGGGAGGTGGCATAAAGATGAATGAAAGCTTTGGGAGCGAACTGAGTGCTTGTTTGCCCCTGAGCATGGACCTGAGCATGCAGCATGGACAGACCAGGCAAATAGTCCACCTGGTATGTCATATCACCATGTGGTGTGGTCTCCTCCAGCTTCTGCTCCCTTGCTAGGTGTCCAGTCTCCCTTCTACCACAACCTGATACTGCATGTGGCACCCAGAGAGCTGCCTTGTTTCTCTTTCATGTTCTAGACATACGCAGTGGTCTTTACTGCTTTCTGTTTTATTTTTTCCTTTGAACTTCATGATGTCAGATATAGTCAGGAAATTGTCTACAGAAAGATACATACATATATATGTTGAAAAATTCCGTTGAAGATATTCAAGTTAATGTAGGTTTGATTAGAAAATGGTTGTTTTCTGAAAGTCATATAGAAAAAAAAATTGCAAACTGCAGAGGAAAAAGGTGTTTTTTCCCATTGTCACAGAAATCAGGAAAAATTAGCCTTTTAGGATTAATGTTTTAGTTCCAAGTGCAAAGACCTCACTGTCAACATGTTTTAATGTAAAATAAAAATAAAAGTTTACTTCTGTTGCAAAACACAGAGGAACAAGAAAATCTGTTCGTTGTATAATGTAGCTTCTGGCTCTGAAGGTGAGAGGGCTTCATAAAGCTTACCTCTAATGTTTAATCCTTTGGCTCCTCACATCCTGTATGTAAATAGCTGTTTAGTGTGCACCACTTTTCATGAGCAGTTTAAACTGAAAAAGAATAAACGCAGTCCTGCATGTGGCCTTCAGACTACAAGTCTGCTGGCAGTCCTCTGAGTTTCGACAGCTGATGTTTTTCTTGCTGTATAAAATAAGTTGAATTTTGTTGATTTTTCCCTTCCTCCTCTGTAGTGATCTCACTGCAGCTGTCCTAATTTCACTGCATTGTGGCTTGGGAGGTGACATTAACATTACGTGGTGTCACATAAACCTTCTGTGTGGTAGTGGGGTATCACTGTGGTTTTGGATGGTGTCCATTGACTTGACTTCTGGGTCAGCTTTTAATGATCGTCCTTCTGTTTGTTGTACTCTCTAAAAACCTGCTTCAAAACATGTCCGTATTTCCTGCAGTTGTTATTCAGTGTATACTATAATAAAACTACATTCTGTGCTGCATAGATGTACATATATGCATAACTGTACATGCCAGATACTTCATGAAATTACCTGAAGTTAAGAAAATGGGACAAAGGGTTATGGTAAGTGATTATGTTCATTGCAAATGCACTGAATTTTTCTCTACGCTGAAAATGTAGCGAAGAGGAGGGCAGGAGAAGAATCTAAAAATCTTACAGTCAAAATCATCATCCCTGCCACAAAGACTACCTCAGTGGCAACATTTCAGCTGGAACCAAGTCCTCACATGGAGGCTTTAAAAGAAAACAAAACAACCCAAAAACCCAACAAACCCCACTAGCCCAGGAAACTAAAACTACACCCCTCCCAAACCAAAGAACGCACCCCTCAACACCAAAAAACCCAAACCAAACCACCTAGCCCCCTTTTAATAAACCTGACTTGGTGTCAGGTTGTTTTCTTTTAAAAAGTTCACATTTCAGTGAAAGACACTTGGTAACCTGCTTTTTAAGACTTGATTGACAGTGTCAATTTTAAACTTCAAGTGATGTATGTAATCCTATTTATCAGTGAAAGTCCCATCTCTTGGTGATATAATGCAAATAAGTTTGTTGTGCCTACTGTTTTCATAGAGAAGACCTTTTATTTTAAATTATAATCATAACCCTTGCATTAACTCAAATTCATCTTTGATAACATGATCAAAAGGCAGACACTTGTCAGTCTCCTCCGTTTCTGAGTTCATGGACTTGAAGAAATGAGACTGCAGTTCCCTTGTGCTACGAGATGCTAGTGGAGGAGACTGAATTAAAACCAAAATAGACTGTCCCCCCTACCAAGTAAATGCATATGTTCAAAGGCAGAGACGATATCCTTGCTAGTGGACAGAAATTTTCAAACAAACTGTTAAAATTTTTATGCTAAGAAGATTCAGGAGCTCATCAGAAAATTATGTTTATGCCTTATATGGCTCTAGATGGATTATTTGTGTTATCAAAACTGCTTTTGTATTTATAAATGAATTAGTTTAAATTCATATTCCAACTACGAAACCCTAGAAAGTGAAATCATTTGCCATCCCCTGGAGTAACTTTAGTTTTAATTTCTAATAAGGCAACCATATGCTTTGGAGTTGTTGTAATAAAGTGTCATAAATAATTATGGTTCCAAAGAAATTCAGCCTTGCAACTGTCAGTTCTTATGTTAGTAACTTGCATTTGAATAGATTACAATCATTGCTATTAAAGGAAAAAAAAAATCCTTTTCACCCCTTCAGAATGGCAATGAAAATCCTGCGCTGAGGCTGTTGAGATCTTTTGTTCACATGGAGGGATTGGGGATCTCCACTTCAGGAAATGCTCTCACATGTTAGGGTTGCATTCTTCTGAATTGTATTGGACATAATTTGATATCTGCTATATAAAGGTTTGCTTTTTCCCTTTTGTTATTTGCCAAGAATAGACTGATAATTTCTAATACAGAATGAAACAATATTAATCTAGTTCCCTGTCTGTCTGTAAGCACTTGACTGTCTGTCCAATCTATATTCAACCTCCAAGACAGTAGCTTAGGGAGCTTCTGCAATCAAGATCTCTCTGTGTGCTCACATTCCAGAATTGGGGCAGGGGTGCATTTGTGGATTTTTTACTTTGTAGAGATGGAACAGACTGCCTTTCTCTTGGACAACCTCTCTGGGAGGTGGCCTAGAGTTTGAGTGCCTCATAAAATGCATTTTCACAGCCTTCACTTCTGACTACTTTTTAAAGGAGAACCGGCTGGGTCAGTGTCATTATCTTTACACTATAATGACCCTTATAGCAAATTGTCTCCATTGCATGTTCCAGCACTGAAAGAGGGAGAAATCCACAGCATAAATGGTGACGTGATATGTATGTACTAACCCTTGGGAGCAGAAAGAGCTCTTGTCGCTCTTTACCCATTAAGGCCTAGTATTGATCCTGATGTTGCCAAAATTCTTTCTTCAAATTATGACACAGTATAGTGGCTGTCACATTTCTGCTGACATCAGTGAACAAGGGAAAAATTTTGAAAAACTTCTAGGGGAGCTGTGGCAGTTCAGACCAAGTAACTGTTTGCATCAAGGAGTTGGTGACAAAGTAAATAAAAAAAATCTGAGTTGTTGTTGTAATGACGGTCAGAATTTTGCTTGTGGCTGAGCTGGACTGTAAAATACTGAGAAATATTTGTATATAATGAGGAAGTTTTGCTTGGGCTTGGATGGAGGCCCCTTACCAGTGCTTTTATACAAGTTGCTAAAAATTGTGCACCTAGGTCTTAACACCTAGATGTTGAGGTTTTGCCTTTTTAAAAATATGGAGCATAACTAGAATAATTCAAAAAATGACACGTGTGTGTGTGTATGTATCTGTGTGTGTGTGGGGGGTGTGTGCATATATGCAAACCCGTGTTTTCCTACTGCAGCAGGAAAGGCTTTAGTTACCCAGGATCTGAGAGAGTAACAGATTTCTCGAGGGCCTGTGAAGTCAGTGTCACGACTGCAAAGATTACACTTCAGTTATGTTTTAGGGAATTTTGGTGGAACTAGTAAATGTGCGTTTGAGTGATAGGGTCCTGTCTTGCATTGACTTTGTGTTATGGAGCCTAGTGATGTGTTTACTTTTAAGTTTGGTTTGTTGACTTCCTATGAGGCCCTAGATATGGGAAAGGGCTCTGACAGGGCAGCAGGCTGTTAGATACCGTGAATGAGCATAGCTCCATGGCCAGCTGTTTCCAGCTGGAGGTCTGCCCACTTCAGAGAGCAATTCAGACCAGGTTCCCTCCTTCCTCCCAAAAAGTACTGTTGTTTTATCAGATGGTATGAGAAATCATCTTTTCTGGAGGCCATTTTTCCTTCCTAGTAGCAAAGAGCATTGATGATTAAAGTTGATTTCAAAATCTTTTGGGCTGAGTACTGTGAAACAAGCTGTCTCTGAATTCTCTCCTGTATGCAGAACCATCATAAACCCCAGCTTCTACTGTGAGAAGTATAGAGTGGGCTCAAAAACAATAGTTTCAATATACCTTGTAGAGCTGCTTTTACTGAGCTTTACACTCTGAATATTTGGGAGAAACTATGAGCTTAAGTACTACAGCCAAGTCCAACTTAGCTTCAATATCACATAACAGCAAGAGCAATACATTTTGAGAACATTGTTTTAAAGCTCTAGCAAATGGAAGTGTCAATCAACACGAGATAAGATTACTTTGGCTGTCTTTTTCTTTTGTTATGATATCTATTTTGTAAAGGACATCATTACTCTAGAGCGTATCACTAATTGTTTTTCACTGCCTGGAAGGTCAGTTCTTTTAAAAGCTAGTGGGTGTTCATGATTTAAGTTGACAAGAAAATTCAATAGCAAAAAGTATTAACTGGAAAACAAATGCCAGTAATGGACCAGTACATTTTTTCTGGATGCTTGAGCAAGTCTTGTCTAGCATGATTTTGGGATTTTTTCTGGAATGGATTCTGGTTATGGCTGGGCAATTGCTGCAGTTTTGAACACCTGTGTACCTGGGGTTAGATGGGCCCCATACAAACAAATGTAATTTTAAAGTTAGCACTGCTTATAAGAGGGGTTTGGACTAGAAAACCTCCAGAGATAACTTCAAACTTCATTTTTTTGGTGATGCTGCTATCTCATATCTTCTACTGTGTTTTGTATCAATAGCACTGGAGGGATGTTAGATGCTGTTGACTCTATGGTTACCTTTTGCAGTGCTTGGGAATGCAGAGAGCAAAATAACTTTGTTCAGGTTTGTATATAGATATTAGGAATCTTGGGGAAAAAGGGCATGAAACTCTTTAGGGATATTCTTATTGCTGTGGTGTGTCAAATAATTTTTTTTTTAAACCCTCTTAAACAGTTTCAGCTGCTTCTGTACAAGTGGGTCCAAGGCTTTGGTGCTTCTGGAACAGATGCTGAGCTATAGCAGGTAGGGACGCTGTGGGACACAGTGGCACTTTGGCTGCCTGTGAAGCCTCAGCATCCCATCTTGGGAGAGGGTAACAGAGATCAGTGTTGCTGCAAAGAAGGTGAAAGGCTAGGGCTTTGGGGAGCCAGGAAACTTGTGGTGCTCAGGGTCTGTAATACAGGTTGCAAGTACAGCAGCTTTGCTGCATCCAGAGGAGGACATCTAGCAGATGTTTTGTGTTGGTCAGTTGTATGACTAAAATTAAAGGCTTTGCTCTACCTGAAGTTAGTGGCAAAAGAAAAACAGCAAAAGGGCAACAAGTTAAATGATAACCCCCTTTTTCCCACAACTGTTAATTTTTTTTTGGAAACTACTGGGTGAAATTAGGTTTTTATCCTTCAGTCAAAAAAAACCCCAACCAAACTTAAATGGAAAAATAATCTGGTTTCTCAAAAATATTTTTTTCTTATTTTTAATAGAAAACATGTTTTGCCCTTGCTAATAGCATAACTGCGGGCTGTTCCAGTAAATGTTATTTATTGCTTTTTTCCTTATGTGAATATATTTCATTTCCAGTAGATGGAAAAACAAAATTGGTTCTAAAAGTACAAGAGTCTCTAAATCCATGGCAAATGTCAGTTTTTACTGACACTTTTTTTTCCCTCCAAACAATTTAGTAAATGACTTACTGATATGGTTCTGGGTATTCAAAGCTAATGTGCATATAAAAAACAAAGCACAAAAGTTAAGAAATCACTGGAAAAGATGTTATTGCTAACCTAGGGCTTTGCTGTATGGTTAACTGTCTATTTTTTTTTTTAGGATTTCAGTGTGCATATTTTGCACCCTTTTCTGGCATTTCTCCTTATGGCTTTTGTTCAGATTGATTTGGAATTGAGTTGTACGCTGACTGTAGAGGGTTCACCTGTATTAAGTGCAAACCATTCTGAATCTGTTAAGAGGCATCGAGGTTTTGACATAATCCAAATGTGGCAGGGTTACACTGGTGTATAGCAATTTTGACTTTTTCTGCTCACCAGTGAAATTGAGACATATTTGGTTTATATATTTATATTAAGCTTTATTTTCAAATAATAAATCAATTCCCTGTGTTTTCAGTGCAATTCATTCATGGAAGCACATTTATAAATGTAGTGTAGAAAAAGAGCAATAGTTTCTTATTGTATTGCGTGAGGAGCTATATTTGAACTGAAACTAAAAATAAGACTGTTTTGTCTAATTGCACTGTCCTAGTGAGAAAAGGAAGCCTTACCTGGGCCTTCAAGGATGTAGGATCAGTCCGTTTCCTGGTATATATCTGTACAGCTTTCTCTGTTTTGATTTGCTGTCTGGAAACCGGGATAATAGTCTTAAACAAAATCCTTTATTGTCTTGCTGGGGTATTGTGAGGTTTACTGGATGAAGGTAGCTGATAAGGGACAGCACGAAAATACCAGGAAATAGACTGAGGTAAGTGTAGAAAAGTAAGCAAGCCGCTTATGTAGCAAGAAATATGTTTTATTTTTTCATTTTTATTTACTAAATACTATTGACAGCTGAGGAAAGGCATTCTATAAAATATTAATGTACATAATTTTTAGAAAGATAATTCCTATTAGTCTGTAAGATTTTTTCACAGACAAATCAATTTCGTTTAGGTAGGTAGCTGCCTGTGAAAAATCTCTCAAAAAGTGCATTTTTCTAAGACATCCACCTCTATTTAATAATCTGCTTCTTTGTACCTGAATATTTTTGGATGCTGGAGAAAAAAGTTAGAGACTTTGATTGAAGTAATTGAAATTAGCGCAAAAGTATGTACACTGTCTGCAAATTTAGTTTCCTATTGGTTTGCCAACTCTTCAAATACTTTTAATATTAAAAGTTTTTTCCAACAAGATACCTTGCCATTTTTCCAGCTAGTGAAATCTGTTCTTCATATCTAAAGGGGAAGTTTCAAAATACCCTTTGGGCATTCTAGAAATTTTTTCACTGTCTGTTCTTAGTACTTTCTTTTAATTTTCTGCTTTCATTTCTAAATTAGACATTTCAGTTTGCCTTCTCGCTATTGATAGTTCCTGATTAATTGCATTTTATTAACCTATTTATTTCTGTATTGGTTCTGTTGAAGATGTTGGTGTTTTTACATCCTGTCCTGAACGCCCTCTCTGAAGCTGTATGTGGCTCATACCAGTTGCCTCTATAGGGATCACTGTGTTTCAATAGTAGAAAATTATCTTCTCTCTACTTACAGGCTTAAGAAAGTGCTTAAACATGATTAGAATGAAATTGGTTATATTAAGTATAAGTTAGGTTTACATATTCTCAGTTCTAGTTCTTTTTTTTTCCCCCCTTGTTTTACTTTCTTTAAATATGTTATTGTGCTTAATGTGCAGTGAAAACAAACAAAACAAACCCTTTCCCGTGAAATGCAAACTCCTTTTTATCTCTCATCTTCCTTAGGATTGTTTACCTCTCATCTTGATTTTCATTGTCTTGTTTCCCTAATTCTTATATCTCATATTTTCCCTTCAAGCTTTCACCAGAGAATGTGTCTGTACATATTGGCAGCTATTAGTGCTGAGATAATTATATGAATACACAGTAGCATCTTCAGACATGAATGTGAGGTGGTGTTAGCACAGAGATACGCTGTGTTTTGCAAAAAGAGAGAAGATCTAATCTGCAAAGAGTTTGCACTGAAAAATTACTGGTTGCCTCAGGGCTGACTCTAGGCACATGCAGAAAAGGCAGCTCCCCGGGGCAGCAGATCTCCATCGTGGCAAGCTGGCCGCGTGCTTACTCTCAGCTTCCCATGTGTTGAAGCTGAAGATGGAGGGTTTAGTGGTGCTTCTGCAGCCCAAGGGAGAGAATATAAAGTATTTACGGTGTTACGTTAGGTGTTCAAGAAGTAGCTGTTGCCATTCCCACTTTTTCTGTTTCCTCAGGAGCAGATCATTCAGGTCTTTGTTTCGTTGCTTTCCAGTCTCCCATCCACAAGGCTGTAAAATTCAATTTTGTGCAAAGTTGATTCAGTGCTTTACGATTATCAGTATTATGCTGTTAGTTGGCTTACGTTTCTTCCTCTCCAGACTTTTTCAAAGACCACAGTGCAACATATAGGCAATAGGGATCCCATGGCAGGCTGGAGTTGTTGCCTAATGCGTTCTCCTTTCCAGAAACAGGAATGATCCCGATTATTTTCTCTCCATGAAGCTCTTCCTTGTCACTAGAATGTGGGCATTGCTTTCCATTGGGAGTTTCCTAGGCAAAACAGAGGAAGAATTTTGCAGTTCTTATATGGACTTGTATGATAACTCAACTGACAACATTGAAAATTGGGCAAGCATACTGGGAACATCAAGATAATTGCTAGATAATAGGTTCTGTGTTACCAACATTTAGGCTCTTACGACTCTAATTCATGCACGTGAATAATTTTTCAGTTAAGCTCTGTTTTACTGGAATTTCAATTTCTGTTTAAGAACCACTATGCTGGTAATGGAAAGTTTCCTCCATTTTCTTGGGCACAAGTGACTTTAACCTTCGAAGGTCAGGCCTTCTGCTCTGTTGTAGAACTTGCTTTAACCCGGTACACCTTAGGTGACTTTATTTGCTTTTTGGCTGTCAGTCTAGCTAGCTGAATCAGTGCTATTGTGGAAAGGTCAGCAGCAATCTGAAGCACATTCAGTTTGTGAAAGAATGGAAGGCACAATCTCCAGTCTTTCTTTTCTACGACAACCAATTCAGAGCCTGGCAGTGCCACTGCGTGTGGTTTTCATCTCACGATTTTTCTGTATAAACATTAATATCAAATTTGGATAAAACATGGCACACCTTTGTGACTGGTAGGGCAGCTTGACAACACAACAGCTGCAGTGCACCAACATACCTTTTAGTAATTAGCACCTTGGCGTTGTTACTGTCAGTGCTATCCTGCGTAAAAGGCTACAAAACATTAGATGTTATAAAGACATACAGCTTTTGCCATATACTGTTTTGGTTGCCAGGAGTACTTGGTTTTGTGTTGTGGATACGAGGGGAAAGTGGCAACTGAGCTCGAGTGCTAACAGATTCTGTCAGTTGTTTCTTGGTTAGTATTGGCATTATTGGATATTCATTAATGTGCAACAGATGATGAATGTGGAGGCAGACTGAACCATCCTCTCTAATTAAACATTTGGAAACAAATGAATTTCTGTTTCAGGTGAGTAGAGTTCTTTTTTTCTTAGTTAACACAATATAAATAACTGGAGTTCAGTTACATCTATTTTGCAATTCATGTAATCTTAAGATGAACTAATGAGGAACATGTAAAAGAGAACTGTATCTTGGACTACATGGGAATCTAATCAATATAAATTCCCCTGAGCTATATCTGGTTTGTGCTAGGTTCCCTTTGATTTTGTAAACATTTTAGTGTTAGGCATAATCCCCTTTGAATATAAATAATTTCCTGGTAGTTTCTCCTGTGTTTTAATTAATTCTAAACTGACCAACTTGAGAACTCTTCTTTAATTCTGTTACTATAACAGAGAAATTCACTCATTTTCTTCACAGCCCTAATCTGACTCCTGTGAAATCATTAGGTATATTGAATTCTCAAAAATGGGTGATGCTGAGAAAACCTGAGATGGCCAGAAAGTTTTGAAGTTAGAAAATTCAAGAAAATCCAAAATCTTGAGGGAAAACCAACCCATTTGTAGTAAAGTGTTTTCTTTATTTTAACTTCTGTGAGTTTCTGTAACGGTTGACAACTCCCTGTCCTTCAAAATAAAAACCTTAAGGAGACTGAGATGGTCCTCCTGAGTCTGGAGAGATGGGACACAGGCATTATACCCTCTTTCTAATTTAAGGGAGTAGGGGCATGAGCTGTCTATTGCCTTTTAAACTGAATTAGTTGAAAAAAATTTTAATCTGTAATCTGATTGATTGGTACGATTTCTTTGGTTTAAGTCTTGGAAAATAATATTACTTAAATTGAAGAAATGATAGTGAAATTGTTTTGTTGTGACATAAGTATCCAACAACTAGCATAGAGGCTGGCACTGTTATTCCTTGAAAGATATATGTAGCAGTAGGAGGTATTTTGACCTGTAGATAGGCTGTATCATCTCTTAAACTGTTTGGAGCTGCAGGGGATAAACTGAGTTAGGGCTGCCTTAACTGCAGCAGCGTCAGATGCTATTCTTTGATATTCCTGGTCAGGGGTGCATTTAAACCCTGGGGGAATTTGTTTGAACATATGTCAGTTGTATGTCTTATCATAGGTTGGTTTTATGTAATGGGACATATTAGATAGGTGCTTGGCTGTATCAAGAAGAAAATGTTTTGCTTCATGAAAAAATTGAGAATATATTTTTGTTGCAGTTGTTTAACCAACAGCAGGACTGAACTGCTGTGTAATGCTTAGCTGAATTGCAGAAATAATGTGATGTCACGGTAGGCATATAGACATATAGACAGGAAAAAGCCTGTATATGCATATAAATATATATATATGCGTATAAACATACATATTTTATTAACTTAACCTGAATAGATGTGGTTGTGATGTGCCACTAAAGTTCCAGTGTTTTGGTTTTTGCTAGTTTTGTGGTTAGCCTTCCTTAAGAGATGCTATTCAAGTTCTAGGGTAGCTAGAAGATGTGTAAAATTGTGTTTTCTTACTCATGATTAGATATATCAGTAAGTTTGTGTATATATCACATGGCATGGGAAGATCTAGAGATAGAGGAGTTACATAATCTTATAACTGCTTTCATTTCTACAGTGCCTGGGACTTAACGTTTTTGGACACAGGCCATCACTGTAGTAGGTGTTATTCAGATGTAGGCTAAAAATATGATTCCTTTTTCAGGAGGCTTTATAATCTGAGTGTAAGACAAGAGACCGTGTTTTAGGTGGGAGGAAAAAAAAGTGGGAATGTGGTTTGAAGCTGAGATCCTAGAACAGCTTCCTTTTTTTGCGTAAGTAAAATCCTGCTTTTTAAAGTGAATAGTTTCCACTTTAAAATCTATTTTGTAAAGCTAGAATAATTTTGTAGATGGGCATGGGTTGTGGGGATGAAACTAAGGCAGAGGCATCTCTTTGAAATGTAGGAAGTTGCAGTAAGTTCTTACTTCAGCGAGAGCTGTCAACCTCTGTAACTGACTTTGCCCCCAAGCGAAGAAGTCTGCGACACCCAGCTTAAGATCAGATCAGCAAGGGATTCTTCAGGGCTGGCAGTCGCTTGGAGGTAGCAGTGGCTCATTTCCACCCAAGGGAGAGCTGCAGCGTGGCATACTGCCCCATGTCAAACACTCTCAGGAGATAACAGGAAACCACAGACAGCTGGAAAAATGTAAAAATGTGGAACTGGTTGGAGTACACCTTTAGCTGAACCAATTGTCGGGGCTTTTAGGCATTGTGGAAAAGGATTATTCCAAGGAGGTTTTTTAAGGGAACGATATGCTTGGGGTGATCCTGTTAATGCAGAACTAATCTCCAGTGAAATGTAAGAGAATAAGTGACTATGCTTCTTTGGGTGTGGTGGTTTTTTTTCTTTTTTAATTAAAAGTAAGGAATTGTCAAAGGTGGCTGTTGTGATTCGATTCCAACTGGGCGTCCTCTTGGCATCAAATGAGTGATTAAAGTGGCAGGAGTAAATGATAGTCCTTGAAATTGAAGACAAACATGATAGAAAGTGGTGACACAGTCACGAAAAGTATAAAGAAGGTATGATTAAATCTTTTATTGAATCTAAATCGTGTGAACTTGGACTGACATATTGACTTCGTGTAGCTTCACGTGATAGAACTGAAAAAATGCTGAGAGCAGGTCTGGTAAGTGTTGTATGGAATGTCCTTTCCACGTGTTGGTTCTCCCTTGCTGGCCTCTGGGGAAGAGTCTAGAGCTGAAAGCTGTTCCCTGTTACACTTCAGCTGACTTTTCTGATACGAGAAGCAGCATTGGTTAGATTTGGGAGGACTTCTCTGCAGCACCCACCTTCTCAATTTCTCTAGTGTTTTTGGGCCCTGGTGTTCAGTCCAGTGGTCTGTAGGCTGGTTAGCTTTGTTGCCCATGAGAAGGCTTGTGATAAGTGTGTGCTGATGTGCTTGTGATAAGTGCGTGGATGAATTATGACTTATTATGAGTTTTAAGAGCTTTTTCCTCTGAGTATATAGCTCTGTTGTGGAAGAGAACTAGGGAACAGTCCTCAATAAATAGTGCGGCAGGGATTATGCTTGGGTTGCAGCTGTGAAGTATTGACCTGAGCACTGTGTGAAGAGAAAAGATGAATTTTGTCTTAAATGCAGTGTTCTGTCCTCATGTTCCTCTGCACTTAGAAGCCAACTCTTTTAATATTTAACTGTCAAGGTTGGCTTGAATGGTGTGTGAATAGTGAGATGTAAGCATAAGGAGAAATGTTAGTGTATGATCATATCATCGTGTACTTCACAGTTTGTGCGTTGTGCACTTCCATTTAATGACTACCCGGTCTCGCACCAAGATTCACACATTTCCTTCCATCACCTTCTTTACCCCTCTAAAAGAATGAGTGATTATTCATTACCTCCAAGTCACTTTGTTGTGATGAGAAGCAATTTTAAAGGATGTTAATGAACTAAATGTGAATGTACCAGAAAAATGTTCTAAGCTTTGATTATGTGAGTTCCTTATTTATGAAAAGAAGCATCATCCATAGCTGCACGCATGCTCAGACATATTTATGCACTAGGATATTCTAGATGCTAGCTACATCTGTACCTTTAGGCTGTTGTTTCTTCTGTTGTAATCATGTTGCAATAATTAAAACATCAGAAAAGCAAACAAACAAAACCTCATTTTAGTGTAATAGAGTGTACGATGCCTGACAGGTAGAAGTAATTAATTTTTTTGCATGAAAAGCATACAATGGGAATGCTGTTAAAACTGTGCATTAACCAAACTATGTCGAGGAGGCACTAAGTACACTTAAGTTACTGATACAGGACACACCAGAGTTTTCTTGTTTGTTCCTTTCCAGTATTTTGTTGTACTAAGAGGCTGCATTTGTCACATTTGAGCAAAGCCTAGTTACTTACCAGCTGCTTTTGTTGCATTGTTTACTGAATTCTCATTTACCACAAATGATATCTTTCCTTTCAAAAGGTGCCAATCTTTCTTTCTTTCTTTCTTTCTTTTTTTTTTTTTTTTTTTTTTAATTTTTTTTTTAATTTTTTTTCAT
>WKFP01014765.1:262527-377605 GCA_011057875.1 Pterocles orientalis | reverse complement strand
TTTTTTTTTTTTTTTTTTTTTTTTTTTTTTTTTTTTTTTTTTTAAATGTCTCTTTAAACTTGATGCAGACTCTGGGCTCTTCCTGCGTGATTGACTCTTTTTATTGGTTTGGACAGGCTAGCTATGTAAACCCTCATAATTTTTGTTTTTTTTTATAGGCTCTCTTGATTTTAGATGAGATTTTTGAGAACTTTGCTTCATCTGGTGATCAGCATGTATTTGTCTAAAGCTTAGGCCAGCAGTTTTAGTCACTGCCTTTAGAACGAGAAATGAATAGCTTTTAACTGTGCTTGCCTTACTCTCTCTAGGTGGGCGTGGTGTGAGAGTTGAAGAGCTATTTACAAGTGGTTTCAGCAGAATACAAATACTTTCCTGAGCCTTTTATCATTATTTTTTCCATTGTCTTTGCGTTGGCATTATTTTTCTAATGTCTTATTTGTCAAAGTTACTGAAAAGGCTTCCTAGTCTCTCCATGGCTCCTTAAATTCCAGTTGCAGTGGCACCAGATCTCAGTATGGTCCAACAAAAGCAGTGCCTGATTGCTGCGGCCCAGCATTGTTGTGTTGCCGCAGTTCCGTACATGCTGGATCCCAAGAACGCGTCTCCCAGGGTGCTTGGATTTGACTTGACAAAGCAGTAATGATACAGCGACCTGCCGATTGCCAAAGGGACAGGAGCAGTGCTCGCAACCAACAGATAAAAAAAATCCCATCTCTGCTGTTTGCAAAGCAGATGAAAAAGTGCAGTGCATGCAGAATAAATGATACATCCTCACAAAAGAAAATATACTTAAGAGTATAATTGGCCACTGCAGATGGTTTTTGTTCCTGACAAAAAATTAAGCAAACGCTCCATGAGCTATTTGGCATGATTAAAAAACCCCAGCATGGCTCTTTTGAGTCAGTAAGGCAGACTTGAATCAAGTTATCAGAGATTTATTATGACACTTGAAATGACAGTAATCTGCACATCTCGAGTGACAGCCTGGGTCATTGAATGTTACTTTGATTGAACTCAAAAGTCACATGAGATGCTGCTTTTGAGGTCAGCAAATGAGGTTTTTGTGGGAGTGCAATATATAGTAAGAGACCATTATTAAAATCACAACAGGGCTTCTCTGCTGACAGTTTCCTGGTGTGGCAGTTGCAGTGAAGACATTCTCAGTTTTCTTGTATGTTTCTTTCTGTTGTCACCAGTGGGGTTATTCTAGTGTTTTGAAAGACATAGGTCTGGATTTCTTAAAAAAAGTGCTACAAAATTTTTTTTAGGATCCTTAGCTAAGCAATCTCTCTGTTTTTGTTTCTCCAGGGGTTGAAAGGGCTCACAGCCCTCTTAGGACAAAACTTTTTTTATCCAGTAAATGCAGTGGTATAGTTCAGTGAGAGTGTGCTGTATCAGGAGGAGAATATAGTTGAGTTTTTCTTGTGTAAAAATAGCGCACCAGTTACAGCATGGGATGAAAATGAGTGCAACATAAAGAAAACATACAGTTCTCATGTAAGAGACCAGCTGTCAGTCCTTTTCTCTTGCCTTGGTAAGTGCCTTGACCATTAGCCTTACAAAGGAAATTTCACTGCTGGAGACGAGTTTGCTCTGAGTATTGGGATGGTGGATGCTGCTAGGCAGGGTCAAAACTATAACACCAGGGAAATGGCAGCATGAATCCTCTAAAGTGGAGGAGTAACCTGGACGCTCAGTGTGTCTGAACACATTTAATAGTTGGGCTATTGCACAAAGGGAAGAAGCTGCTTTTTTCTCTATTGGGGAAAAAAAAAGTTTGTCACCTTTTGAAAGAGAGAGGATCATCCCCTAAAGATACTTTAGCTCTTAATCTCCTATTTAAATCCTTGCATTCTCATGACCTTAATGGGTGTTTAAAGTGCTTAGGTAGGAATTAGGAGCCTACACGTTTTGGCCAACTGTGCCTGTGTTCTTAGGAAAATGTGAGGTGGAGTGAGGCCTCTAAACCTGGAGGAGAGGTGGGATTTGGGCTAAACTCTTGCCATTTCATTTTTTTTGTCAACTACCGTGGGCCGCTTCCTGCTCAGCAGGCTCACTGGTGTGAATCCCTTGCTGTGAATTGCCCTACTCTTACCCATGGACCCTGGGTGTCCACCTCAAGGTTGTAGATTTTGGTCTAGGAACCAGACACCTGTACATCTTAGGGAGCTAGCAATAGTTACATGGGAGCTGTGACCTCTAAAATAGCAGTTTAGACCCAAGCATTTATGTCTACTTCTGTGTTATTTGACCAAATATTTTAATGTTTGGAAAGGTTGTATGCATATGAGTTGTCTTTATTAGTAGCCTAAGGAGTAAACAATTGCAATAATTATTTAAAAATAGCACAGTGTAGGACTCCTGCTGACCAGCTCAGCACAGAGCAAAATGTGGGTGCTAGTTTAGGAAAGGGAATAAGCGTCTTTCTCCTTAAAGATGAGGAAACTAAGGTGAAGTGAGCCAAGCCCTTTCTGAGGTATGTTTACTGAACAGCTCACTCAATCCAGCAAAAAGATTTCATTAACATACATATCAATAAACACATTCAGTATATATGATTTATGTTTGTGCTTGTATTATGAGCTGATGCAGACTATTTTTTCCACATGAGAGATGAACCTAACTTGGGAATAGTCCTAGTTTAAGATCTTAAATTAGGTGCACAGTGTAAGATCCTGACATTTGAAAAGTTACAGCATAATTTCTTGGAGAATTTGGTGTAACATTTGGATTCATTTTAAGGACAGATGGGAGTCCTCTAGATAATATTTGAGTGATGAATGACTTAGATGAATGAGTGGTGAAAGATTGCTCATGTGCTTACTGGTTTAATTTTTGATGCCTGCAGTACCACCCTTGAAAACCACGTAACCTGTCATCTTTACTGATATTGGTGAAAGAAGGTAATAGAAATCAGTTTCTCAAAAGCAGGTGCTTTCTGTGGGCAAAAGTTAAGGGAATGCCCCAGGCAATACTTGACTGCTGTCCTTAATCTTTGGACTTAATTGTTCATAAAAAGTGAATCACCACCCAGGAAAAAAAAATAAAACCAGTGACAGAAAACTACAAATTTGTATCTTCAGGTGTCCTGGCATTTCTTATCTGAAGAGGTGATATTTTAATTACCTGCATTCATAGTATGATTGTGTGTAGGTGAGTATTCTGATTGGTGGTATTAGAACCAGCAAAAACCATAAACTTCATGTTGAAATAGAAGACACTGGAATGTGGTGTTATGTTAGAAAGAAAGAATTTTAATTTCATCAGCTGTTTTATGGCACATGCTTCACTTACTGTCTTCATTAAAGGCTGAGTAACTTTGTCCTAACTTGAAAAAAGTTTCAAAAGTAAAATTGAAAATTGTTTGGCTCGGAGTGTTTCTAAGCTTTGTCATTTGAGTTCTCTTATTCCCTTTGAGAACAGAATACTCTTTCCTTAGTGCCAAGTTTCAAGAGCTGGATTTAAAAGTGCTGTTCTTTACCACCTACAGAGATCCAAGGTCTTTTAGAAGTCCTTCAATTTTTTTGCAAATCATATGAAATAGAATACTGGGGACAATTTCACAGCATGGAGTTTTTGTCTATACCATGTTTTACCCATTACAACAGTGTCTAAGCAGAATCCACACCAGTGCACAAGATTTCATACCTGTTCTCACAAATTAGCAGCTACTCCACTACTTGTGTGGCCTCGCCTCCATAATGAGACCTGAGATTTGTGAAAATGCCAGTAGATATTCCACCCACACATCAAAGATGTCAGTGTTGAAGCTGGGTCCTGAAGAACTGAATACAGTTCCTCATAATTTCTTGTAATTGTTACCTCAGAAGGCTGTTTGCAGACCGTCTTGAATGGGAATTTAAAGAGAATTTTGTGTTGAAGGGAAAAAAAGGCTGTTTGTCAGTATTTTATGTTATATAAATACACTGTCTTTTCAGGTCCATGCTGCTGCTTCCCATTTTGCTTATCCTTTAGTACGTTCAGGTTAAATTTGGGAGAGTTGTACGAGATTCCAAGAGCTGATTCTGAGTACTGTTGTCCCCTGTTTAGTCTGAGAACACTCAGATGCACTGGCAGACCCGTGGAGCTGTGAGAGTGAACTATAATATTAATCAGTCTCGCTGTTTCCTTCTTATGTTTTTGTATCTTCACTTAGGCTTTTACAAGAAAAGCCAGTGCTGAAAGATAGGAAATCAGTCCGAGGGATCAGTATATAGTATATTTTTCTTGCTCAGCAATGGATTAGTTTAACAAAAACAATTCCTGACAGATATTTGCCTAACCTTGTCTTAAAAAACCTCTAGGGATGGAAACTCTACAGCTTCCACTTCGAAGTCTGTTGCAGTGCTTAGGTGTTCTTACTATTAAAAAACCTTTTCTAGTACCTAGTCTATGCTGCAGTCTCAATCCTAATTTAATAGGTTAATTCAAAAAAAAAAAAAAAGAGGATCTAGAGAGTCAGTGTTATATCTGAGGGTCCAATGAGTCAGGATCATGGAGCTTGCCAAATTTTGCAACAATATAATGAAAAGTACAAAACGTAATAAATCTTTTTGCTCCCCTCAGCATTGCAACACATCACTTTTAGCATTTCCTCCAGACCTGGACACTACATGATAGATTTGGATTTTCTGGAAAAAGTCCAGGGAATAAGCAGATGTTAAGCTAACGTAATCTTCAGTGAAAGGGCTGATGGTGTTTAGCTATTGATGAGAAGGACATATTGTAGCAATCTCCAAATACATAAAAGACTGCTGCAAAGAAGTATGTAATAGTCCTTTTTACCCCTCGTGTTTGGTGGTGTTTTTTTTTTCCCCTGCAAAACAGCTCTCTCATTTGTTGCTCTAACCCAGTATCAGTGTAGTTAAAATTTCTTTTTCATCTGTGACCTTATTGATTGGTGCAATTTATTTATTTCTGTGTAGGTGTATAACCTTGCCCTTTTCAAGTTGCGTTCTATTTTTAAAGAATTGCTTCTCCAGAAGAGACAAGACACCTTTGAATTCTTATGTCCACCAACATTCTTGTAGTTCCTACTGGGTTAGTGTTGCTGGCAAATTTTTGTCTGTACACTCTTTATTTCATCATCAGGTGAAAACACTGAATGATACGAGAGCCAGGTCAAACCCTGTGGAAATGGTGCTTAATAATATTGAGTTTGATTAGTAAAACAAACACAAGCTTCACATACGGTTTGGCAATTCTTTTAGAACACAATGTGTGTCACAAAAAATCCTTAGAGTCTTAGCTGATCTGTTAGTGTCTTCAAATAACTCTGGGGTCTTCAGTGACAAATGAAAGAGGAAAAGGGCTAGGATGTCTTGCATCCCATAATAAATAAAGTAACGACTGCACTAGGGCTTCCAGATACTGTTCATTCTCACTTCGAAATATATTTTTATATTGTGTCCACTGTTGTGTAAATGCTCCAGGTGATCACTGCATCCTTTGGGAGTTATGGATCCTCAGCCAATGTAACTGAATCATTGCTGCAGCATCGTGTCCCAGCTCAGCCAGCCTTGGTTTAGCTTTTCATCTTGTGAATAGTCCCATTGAGTTAGCTAGAACTACTCAGGTGCTTCAAGCTGAATACACGGTGAAGTGCTTTGCCAGTCTGTACCTTTGCACTTTATGAGTGTTGAACTCTTTGAAGATATTTCTGTTGAATGAAGATATTATCTTCAAAATTTTCAGCTTTGTGGGATCATGACTTTCTGAACTTCCCACATTAGAAAACACTTTTGTACATGAAACTCTAAATAGCTTGCAACTCCCACCAGCTGCTGCAGCTCTTGCTGTAAAACCTCCTTTCATAGTGGTGCAGAGAGAGCTGGAGCCATCTTTATACTGTGAAGAAGCTATATGTTAATTTACTTTCCTTGTGCTCTTTCAGTCATTGTTCAAATATGTCATATGTGTCACCACCAGTGTCACTTTTTACTTAAGTTCATACCTGTGAACAGTTTGAAATTTAAAGCATTGTGGCTAGGAGGAGTTAAAGTAGATTCATTATAGATACTGGTGAAGATGGTTAAACATCCTTCTGCATATTGAATCCTGACTGGGCTGGACTGTCAGTTGTGGCTGTCAGTCTCAGAGGAAGTCCTTACGACAGTTGGTTTGTATTCGGAGCTTCCCTGTGCTGCATTGTTAAAATTAAAAAAAAAAACAAAACACAAACAACTAAAGTCTTCTGTAAAAGCAAGTGCTATTTATAGTAGATGCCACACACTTGTAATGGGCACACTTGCAAGTTAAACAGAAGTTGGGCTGTATGTGAAAAAAAATTTTGTTCAGAATGCCTACAAAGCAGTTGATTTGAATAAGTTTTTTGCAGCAGTTCAGTGTTAACCATCTTGTGTGGCTTAAACTTTTTCCATTTATAAATTAAATTCAAAATTCAAAGAACTGATGAATGCTTGATTCAAGAATTGCATGCTAAAATATGGTTGAAAGAAAACATTTTTATTTAATTGTAGGTTTTTGACACGGTGATAAGAGAATCAGTCAACACGTTAATTGGATATATTAATCATCCTTCATCTATGGTACCTGTTAATAGCAAGTAGTATGTAAAACTGTGGTTTTAAAGTAAGTAACAGATGAAGGGAAAAAAAAAGACCAAGAAATAATTTGCTTATTATAAGCAATGTTATTCCTGAATGTAAGGTTAGAACGAAGTTTTATTTCATTTTCTCGAAAACAAGCGAGCAACCTGTTGGCAATGTGCACTTGCAGCCCAGAAAGCCAGCTGTGTCCTGGGCTACATTGAAAGTGGTGTGACCAGCAGATCGAGGGGGGGGATTCTCCCCCTCCGCTCTGCTCTTGTGAGACCCCACCTGCAGTGCTGCATCCAGCTCTGGGGGCTTCAACGTAAGAAGGACGTGGACCTGTTGGAGTGAGTTTGGAGGAGGCCATGGAGATGGTCAGAGGCTGGAGCACCTCCTGTATGAGGACAGGCTGAGATAGTTGGGGCTGTTGAGCCTTGAGAAGAGAAGGCTCTGGGGAGACCTTCCAGTGCTGAAAGGGGGCTACAGGAGAGATGGGGAGGCTCTTGATCAGGGGGTGTAGGGATAGGACAAGGGGTGATGGTTGTAAGCTGAAAGAGGGGAGATTTAGATGAGATATTAGGAAGAATTTTTTTCCTGTGAGGGTGGTTAGACACTGGCCCAGGTTGCCCAGAGGAGCTGTGGATGCTCTGTCCCTGGAGGGGTTCAAGGCCAGGCTGGATGAGGCTTTGGGCAACCTGGGCTAGTGGGAGGTGTCCCTACCCATGGCAGGGGGTTGGAACTTGGTGACCTTTAAGTTCCCTTCCAACACAAACCGTTCTGTGGTTCTATTATGATAAAATAAAGTGGAAGGTGGGGATCACTAATAATGTTTAATGTTGGGTTCCAGGTTGTCTTTGTTATTAATGGCATCAGCTTGTATGTGATTCCAGTCAAGGTTTTAAAGTTAAGGTAAAAGGATGGGGGGAAGTAAAAAAGAAGCTTAATAAAATGTTAGCATGGGGATAAGTGAGTCTGCTAGAAACACAGAAGCTGAATGTCAGTCAGTGACATTCATAAATTGCGAGTTAAAAGCACTGGAAGCTTCTCTGGTTTTGAAAAAAGGAAGTAATTGGTGTCTGCCATTGTCAGTAGTATTATTTATCTACAGTATTTTCTCTTTTGTTGCTTGAGATGATCTGTGTAATTTCATTCTCCCTTAGCCTTGAGAGTGAAGAATAGAAGGAAAGCCAGAAAAGCAGGGGAAGGAGGAAGCTTTCTTACAATGATGTGTTTCAACCCTTTCCCCTCCTCCCCTGCCGGTGATGGTATATAATAATAATAATGTAAGTCTTCTAAAATGAGACTTGAGTTAGAATGTGCTCAAAAATAATGCATTATATAAAGTTAGTTTTTAGAATAACATGAGTTTTGAATCGCTTTTTCTCAAAAGTTGACTTAACCACTACATGCATTCTGCTGCAGAAGAAAGCTGAGCTAAGGCATGTGTACTCTTGGTCAATTCGACATCAAAAAGTCTTATTTCGAGTATTTCTATTTTTATCCTTGCGTAAAAATATTCTTAAATGCGCAGAGATCTATAGCTGATATTTTTCTATTTCATTTCCTTCCTCTGTCCCTTGATAATTAGATTGGTTTAGGCTATTTCTGGGTATAATATTTCTAAATTGCAGAAAGAAGTCTTGGTACCAGCTTACATTTTTCCATTTAAGCTACAATTGCATCTAGAAAATGAGGCACGTGCCCCCTCCTGGCTGTTTTTTTAAGGAGTGTGAGCCTCTGCCCCACATAGTAACTGGTATTGACCCTTTCATTGTGATCAATTTTTACTCTGCTTTTGAAACTTAAACAGCATCTAGTATTACTGACTCCTTTCCCAAAAATATTGGGTTGTCCTGTACTTGTGCCATTCTGAATGAAGTTAGATATAGAAGCAGAGAATGATAGGTATATATGTTTAAAGCATACATTCTGCTGTGCTGTATGACAGCTGGGCTTAATATGAATGTTGTAGGGTAAAGAAATAGAGTTTACGGGGGCCTGATTCTGGAGTTCTGTGACTCTGCCGTCACTGAAGTCACTTATCTTGTTTAAAAATTATTATTTTATTTCTCAAAGGGTAGTATTTTGTTTTTCAGGAGAACACTCTATCCCAGGTGTTATTGTGGTTGCCATGGCACTTTGCTAGCAAGCAACCTCTTAAATATGTTACTACTGGCAAAGAAATGGTATCTTTTTGATCACTTTGACAGATGCTCATTTTATAGAATATTCTACATAGGATGGTTTAATTTTTGGGGTAAAATGTCCTTTTTTCTGTAAGGTGATTAGTTTTGAATAAATAAGTTTCTGAGTTAGTTTCACCTTTATTTTTTTTTAAACTCAATAAATGTATCAACCTTCAATCCCCTCTCCCCCAGTCTTTCTCCTTTTTAGAAGCAGTTTTGATAACTGGTTCCCAAGTGTGATGAAGCCAAGCTGGCTTCACTTACGTAATCTTACTGGAAAAAGAATGTTCAGACGTGATTTGCTTGTTGAGAATACCTGCTTTAATTTTGTTTGCAAGCTGTCCTTTTTCCCTTGTTAAGATCTGGGATGTAAAGCAGAAGAGAACAGCCTGTGCACGCACGTGTGCGTGCTTGTGTGTGTGTGGGGAGGGTGGGTAGGAGGACAAGTAAGCTGCTTGCTCTTTAATAACCCAGTCTGGTTTTTTTTTTCTTTTCATCTTTGCTGCCTGAAAAAAAGTTGTGTGTTTTTTTTTCTTTTTTTTCAAAAGTGATTTCTTCAGATGAGAGTCTTGGTTATTGTTGTGTCTTAATAAGCAGAGAAAAAGATGTGGGGGTTTCCTCTGGAAATTAAGATATTGGTATTCTTCACACCTGAGCAATGGAATTAAAAGAAAGGGACTTAAGGCTAAACTGTAACTTTTGGCACTTGTCTGAGCAAGACTGCTGCTTAAGCTGAACAGCTAAGGATTATCACAGAAGGTGTTGTAGCCCAGGAACCTCTCTCTCCTTGAGACCTTGCTCCTGTGTGGCAGGGTTTTGCAAGCAGCCGGGAAGTGGTGACACACCTGCAGCGAATTGTGAGGCTTGTGCTGGCTCGTATATGGAAAGCTAGAGAAGTGGGGTGTTGTTTCTGTGTGTTCTCCACATTTCTAGTCCACCTGCTCTGGGTGGGAAGGTGTTGGCATCTACTGCAAGAGTGGATTTATTATGACATATAGCATAAGTTGAAGTCACAGTCAAGCCCTAAAGCAAGGTTTGATTTAGCTGCTCACAATTTTTTATGAAGGCTGTGCTGAAACTTATTCCGAAGGTTATTCTAATCGTGTTCCACAATATGAAAATAAAAGTGTAATTTAAAACAAATGACTTGCCAGACATTGAATGCCTGGTGAGCTTGTGCTAGTCCCTAGTGCAGAGGGTCATCAAATCAAATATTGTGGCTGAATGTTTGACGTGCTTGGATAGTTTTATGGCCAATAGTAGCATTTGTAGTTATGAAAGGTAAGATAAAGATCATCAGCTCTCATGCTTCAAGGCATAAGGTAATCATTGCAGTGTTGCGGGAGGGATATTTCCCCGCTGAGCAGCATTACACAGTCGGTTATGTACATTATGAGGTGTGTTCTTTCCTTCCATCTAAACCATTAGCCAAAAGGGTGACACTTGATGGGTGAACAGGTTACCAAGACAAATCTCATATTAGCTATAGAGTGGGGATATATGTTTCTATGTGAAAGGGTTTCGTTGCATCACATAATCAAAGCTGTTGCTTACAGGAATGTTGATTCACTAAAAATCATATAAAGGTGAGGGGTTCTCATTTTGGGCTCAGTAACTCTTCAGCTGCTTATTGTTACTATATATATAGTAACAGTATACTGTATCTACTATATAATATACATATATATATATGAATGAGTGTTTATTGTTTACTTTGTTGATGCTCTCTCCTGCCTTGCTTCCACTTGGAGCCAGCTTCAGACCACAGTCTGCAGGTGTGCACTTCTTGATTTCACAGTAGTTGGCATTTCTTACAATTGATGAACCTCCAGTTTAAAGCAGAAATCCTTGTCATTAGTTTGTCTTGTTATAATGTTGCACTTTTTGCTTTTAAATTTCATCCCACTGAATTTTCTAGCTCACAAGGTCATCTCATTCTTCCTGTGTGACGATCTTGCCTGCTTCCATGCTGATACCTTTGCATTTCATAATCTAGTCCTTGAACCAGGGTTGCTAATGAATATATTAAGCAGGATCAATCCCAAGAGTGATTCCTGAGAAATACTGTTAGTAACGTTTCTCCATCTTGAGAACTGCTTTTTTTCAGTATAAACTCTTGTAGCACCTCCCATAGACAGTTTTCTATCCATATTATGATGTTGTCTTATATTATTTCTCATTGTCTGCCTTTTAAATAATAATTTCCTACTAGCAGGTACTCAATTTAAATCTAGATGTATTAGTTACACTATATTGCCCTTGTCTAAGTGGTCAGCTATCTTAGAAGAAAATGCGTGATTTTTCCCAGGTGACATGCTAGTAATGAGATATATTTATTTTTATCCCACTTCAAGTCTATCTCCATGCCCCCGATTACTGCCTCTTGTGAAGGCTGCAGCATTCAGTGTCAAAAGCACATGAATATGTGTTTATCACTTCTCCTTTCTTGGAATGCAGGTCCTATGTTTAATATTTTCCAGTGTTATTTTTGCTTTGGCAGTGATGATCTGGGATGCACAGAGAACAAAGTTTTCAAGTAAAGGTTTATGAAACTAACTGGTATAATGGGAAAGCTTTAATTCCCATTAGTTTATAGGTTTCATTTTTTAATGAAACCTATAAACATTTCTTTAAGTTTTTAAACTTGCTACTGAATTTGTATTTTCGTCTTCTGGTTCTTTCAGTATGCTGGAAATGCTCCTGTCTGTGTGTCGTTATTCTTATGAGAAAATGGGACATTTGCCCAGGTTTGGGGCTATACACAGAGTTAGCTTTTCGTTGAATCTATGTGAGAATAAGAGAATCCATAACTAGTCATGCTCTTATTTTCCTCATTCTCTTCTGCTCAGGTGAAAAGGAGCCTTTCACTGTTCATCCTGTTTTCCTTTGAAAGATTGAGCTCAGATACTATTTTTACTGTGTGGCTAACTTTAGGAGACATGGCTTACCTTGTTAATCAATCTCTCTTTTCCCATCCTTGTAGGTCTTTTGCTTACTCTTGGGATGTTATTTGAAGTGCTTCACATCCTTGCTGTGTGCTTCTCACTTCCATTCCGAATAGTTTGAACCTTCATTTCTCCAGGTTCCTGGGCTAAATGCAGTCCAGTCAGTTGTGTTCTTTCTTAGGCACTCAGAGTTGGCTCTGTTAAATCCCAAACCTTCTTTGTAGACTTATTTTTATGTATCTTGTTATGTATCAATTAACTTGTCAAAAGATGAAGCAGTACACAATCATTCGATCCTTTTCTTTCTTTAGACAGCTTTTTTATAGGATTATTGCTGCTTTTAAATTCCTCACCCCTGATATTGTCCCCAGTGATTAGAGGTAAAGAACAAGCCTGAAGACTTCATACTATAGGTTAAAAATTTGCAAAGTGCCACCAAAAAACCCACTAAAATAAGATGTTTTCAGTCTATTCTTGTCTTTTGATTTACTCTCAGTCACTAGGATGTGATGACAGGTTAACTCCCAGCTTCAAATACATTGTATAGTTTTCTGTTTTCTACTCTTAACTTGTGGAGATTGATAAATATCTGAAGTTTTGTCTTTTAATAAGGTATTTTATTTGATTTAGAACTGTCTTCATTTTAGTTTCAGATTTATAACTGTAGTTAATCAAGTTCTGTTGCACCTTAATTCACTTTGAAATAGTTTTTAGTAATGCAATTATGAATTTTTAAAATGGGGACATTCAGAAGAACCTCCATTTGACCCACCTGTAGTTTTAAAGGAAAATATTATCTGGATAGTGGGCGTACTTTTTAGTACTAAAACACATAATTAAAAACCAAAATAACAAGTGGTATACAGACCTAGGCACTGCTATAAGCAGAAAAAAAAATTATAATGAGGTATTTCTGTATAATTACTGTATCCACAATCAAATTATTTCACTTTTCACCCTCTCACTTCTGTGGAAGGCCATGGCTAGTCAGAGTGTAACAACTCTATGGCTATGCCGCATCATTCTTTTGTTTCCTATTGTAAAACATGCCAAACCCCACTGAAATTGCAGTTTGAAAGTTAAACGTAAATTGCTGTATAGAAGTATGGCAAAAGGAAAGAAACCCATTGGTTCTTATTAACCTTTTAGATTAACAGAACAGGCTGGCTAAGAGAGCTCATTCTCAACACCAGAAGCTCTTTTTCACGTGGGGCAGGCATTGCATAATGGTGATGCAACATGTTGTTTCATTCAAGATCCATTCTACCCAATATTTTGGGAGTTTTCCATGTAGATTGTGACCCAGACTTTCCTGACTGAGCTTGTGAAATCCGACAATTTCATAGACGTATGTGCAAAGGCTTTTTGCATGTAAATTTGCCATAGTCTTTCTGCTTAAACTGTAATTTGAAAACTGAGTTAGTGACTAACTTTAGATTTTGAAACATATTTCTAAATGGAATACATTAGGAAGCAACTTTTCAAGAGAAATACTTGGTCACAGAAATTGCCCAGGTATCCTAGATTTGGCTCAAGGAATTTAAACATTCAGATTTTAAATGTTAGATTTTTAGAAAGCTGTACACTTTAAAGCAGTGTCCATATCTGTAGATGAGACTAGAAAGAGAAGAATATGGCGCAAGATGACCTTTGCAGACAGGCTCAGGTTGGAGGGAAGAAAGGAGCAATTCAAAATTCATAAAAGATTGTCTTTAAGATAAATCATTATCAAAATTTTTAGAAAACACGAATGTAGCAAGCAATCTAATGCTCAGGATGGAGGGATCGGAGAGACTAGGATGCTTGGGGACCCTGTGGGCTCCAAAATACAATAGTCTACTCTTGGGAGAGCAATAATAACTCAGAGGTGCCCTGAGTGTGCTTACAAAAGGTTATTTGGTGTAACGAGAAGGCCAAAACTCTTCTAGTAACGGTGGTTACAAATTTTTTTGAGTATTTGAATTAGTTTTGTTTCCTTGTATAAAACCAGTTATGACTCCTTAGATTTGCATAGGCATTAATATCTCTGAAATAGGTATCAGAAAATGTTATCACCCTTGAAGTTATTCTACAGACTCAGTAGCAAGTGTTTCAGCTGTTTATAGAGTAATTAACAAGTATTAAGATGTTAGCAAATGTACAGAAGTGGGATGCAGAATTGCAAATGTTTGGGGAGTGTTGTAAAGCAGAAAAAAAATCTCAAGAGAGTAAACCAACCACCCTAAACAGGAAGACTTTTTGATATTGCCTCTACTTATGCCTCTCCAAAGTCTGTCTGGGATGGTCTCCTGGTGTGAGAGACCCTTGTTCAGACCCCTCCACATCCTCTTCTGTGGCACTTGTTCCCTTGCAAGGCTGAAAGATTTCACAAATGACACACTCTCCAAAAAAGTAGTTTATTTGCATTACTGAGCTCTGCTTTCTTGATTTGTTCTAATTTAATGAATATCTGTTAAGCTGAAACTGTACTTTTAACATGTGACCCATTTACAAAAATAAAAATAAGTCATCCAGCTCTGCTAAACACCTCCTGAAAACCCAATGAATAATTTCTCATACTGGTCGTCTTTGCTCTTTTTGATTTGCGAGGGATTAATTCAAGTTCTGTGAACTCTGTGTTCCTGAAAAGTTACCTACTCTATATTCTCCATACAGACAGCCAATATTTATCCCCTGCTTGTTCTTGTACCAAATTTGTCTCCTTCCCTTCCTCAGGGAGAAACTCCAGGTTAAGTCTGTGGTCTTTGGAAAGCGCTTTAAAATATTTATGAGTCTGAAAATGACTGACAATCTCTTTGTTCCTAACAGTACAAACTGGGGATATCAGGTTGGTAGGGAATAAATATTATACTTTTTATTGTGTCTGTATTTGGTCTGTACACTTCTTTTTTTTTTTTTTTTATGGCTACTTTTCACATAACTAACTGGTAAGGAGAAATAGGTCTAGTATAATGATCATTTCACACTTACTTGCCAGAGCTATAATAGCACATGCTATAATATACCGTGAACCTTACAACCCCTGAAAAAAGCAATGGAAATATACAGTTGGAGAAATAAAGCAAGATATTACTACTGCCTTGAAGTAAGTGTCACTATAATATGTGAATAGTGATATTTACTTAAAAAAAATTGCAACCTGATAAAGATCCAAGATTAACTCTTCATTTTAAACACACCTGGCTGTCATCTAAAAAATTTCAGAACTTGCCAGCTGTGAAGACTCCCCCCTTCCCATCTTCCTTTACCCACTGAGAAAAAGCAATAACGGCAATGAGTGAGTGTGAAGGACAGGACAATGTTGAATCTTTTAGTCTTGACCTCCCTATTTTTCTATAAAATGAGGGGGGTTTTTTCTTTCTGAGGCTTAAAGACAAAATGGCATCCAAACGCTGTGGCAACTATACTTTACTGAAGGACTGTTCACTGCATGAGAAATAGTTTCACAGTGTAAAACCCATTTGTTGATGTGCTTTCAGAAGTGTCACTTCCTCTGAGAGATCGCAGGTAGTGTATCACTTTGAGCTCTGGCTTTGAGACATCGGGGTGATGACAGGCTGATTTTAAAAATTATTTTAATAGCCATGATGCTAGGCTAGTCTGTTGTCAGAAATCAGGGAAATCTCTGAACTGATTTCTGAAGTGACTATATGATGCTGTGTAGGTTGCCTTTTCTCTCTCTCGAATTTGGAAGGAGCTCGCCTAATGTTCTCCTGAATTGTGTGAGGCACCACATTGACGTGGGCTATTCCTGGTGGTTTGTGTCCAAAGGAGTCAGATGATTTGATGTGTAGAAGTATAATCAAGACATCAAAACCCAGACTGTGGACATCAGGACTTTTCTTTTTCTGTCAAGGATAGTTGTCCAGATAGAATGCCATGCTGACATCTATAGTTGGGTGGGTAGTCCAGTCCAACTGGATGGAAGATACCAGGCTGGAGAGCCTGTCTCCTTCTGAAGGACAGTGTAGCTGTGGTCTATGGCCTCTGTGTAGCCTTGCCATGGCAGGCCTGATTTCTTTGCTCCCTACTCTTCTTTTTACCTGCACAGACAAAACTGCTTACAATCATCTCTGCTGACATTAATAGAATTATATCTGTCCAAAGTGCTTTTGAGTTCAGAAATGTGTCCTCTGTGGTTTATGGCTAATTCAGAAGTCTAGCAGTCAGAGAGACTATTGTTTTAAGCCATATTACATGTTTCTTCATATTGTACATCAGCTTGCATCAATAGCTATTGTCAGACTAATTCCTTTATGCCTTCAAGATGTCTGGGCCTTTTGGGTTGGTTGCAAGACATCTACTATCAGTATTTATTTACACCGACACTAGATAAAATGGCAGGTTAAAATAAGATTGATAAATTGCAACACTGCAAAAATATAAACCGGTGAGATTTGTACTTGAAAATAGGAACAGTTTTCCCATCAGAGAAAACAGCAGGAGAACACATACAAAAAAAAAGGGGGGGGGGGGAAGCTGTGATTGAGAGATGCTGTGAGTAGAGGAAGAATTTATTTTTTCAAGGTAATAGTAAGTTGGCTATACCTAAGGGAAATTTGGTAGGGAATATGATTCACTTTGGTCACCTCAGAAACAAGCTGTTCATCTGTCATTAGATATTTGAATTATTATTCAAATATTTTATTGCTGTTATATCAACAAAATGGCTAATCAGATGTTTTAACGTGTGATAGTGCAACAAATTAATTCACTGACATAGAATCAAACGCAGATTTTAGCATATGGGTAGTAACACCCTGGATGTGCCCTCAGTATTTACTAGCCAGGTCTTAAAAACTCCCTGTGGCTGAATGAAGATGGATGCCTTTGAATTTTTATCTAGTTGTGTTAGCGCTTATCTTTTTTGTTACTGATTCCTGAGCAAATTGCAGTATGTGATGTCCCTTTAATTATATGTCTGTACTTCGGATGCCCAGATAGAGACTTCAGGGTTTTAAAGTATGGAAGGATGCCTTTATCTAGAATGAACACAGCATGCACAGGGAACATAGCCCCTCCTGCATTTGCCCAGGGGAATCAAGGATTGTTTTAATTCACGTATAAATGAGTAAGTGTGTGTACACCAATATTTTAAATAGCACAGATGTCAGCTATCTGTTTTTTTTAATCAGCTGAAGATGGGGTGTGCAGACATTCTAGTGCACCTCATGAGCTGAGACTTGTCCTTCAGCCAAAGAGAACATCCTCTACCCATCATCATTGGGGTCATGCGTCTTCCTTGCATTTTAAGTAATAGCAGATTTATGGGGGATTTATCAGAGTACAAGAATCTAGGACCTAGTTGGAAAACAGCAAGAAGATTTATATAACCCAGAATCAGTGCAAATTATATGCTATGTAATTATAAGAAATTCATATCAGTCTTCCTTTGGTTAGGAGGTCTTTACACCACTGTGTAAACCTCAAAATAATTTAACCACAGCAATTTCACTATTCCTGTATAAGTTTTTTTCCTTCATGTTTTCTCTGAAACTGTTTTAACAGAATCTATTTCTGGGATAATTTTCCAAGGTCAAAGCAGCATATGATTTTACCCTTCCAAAATCTTTGAAGATTGAGAAGCAGAGTTGAGAGCATGTGACACGTTGAGGCAAATGGTACATGCAGGTAGATAATTTAAAATTAATAAATAGAAAGCTATTCAGAAAGAACTGTAAAAATGATGAAGAGGTTGTAGGAACTGATTTATGAGGCAAGAGCAGAAGCTGGATATGTATAGCTTGGTTGAAGTGATAGAATGAACATAACCATCTTAAATACGTGCAAGAACAGTCAAGAGAGCAGCTTTTTGTGAATTCAGGATTGTGGAATAGACAAAAGAAGTGTTTTAGGGCTGCCAAGGTAACGAGAAGGTAGAACTAAGGAAGAAAGTTGTTAAGATTTCTGAAAAACTAGAAGGTAAATAGAAACTGATTGTTAAGGATAAATTTCTGTGTATATTCGGCTTTGTTAGACTGTAGGATTGATCAGTCTATTGTGCTGATGGATTATTTCACGTGTTTATATTTGGGTTTGTGAAAGCACTACAGGAGGACGAGAAGCTGTTTTTTATTGGAAGAAGGTGTATGACTTAAAAAAAAAAGTACTTTTTGCCTTGAATATCAATGTTTCGTGACAGAGCAGCATATAATCTGTGAACAAATCTTGTTATTGTGCATTACTAATTTTTCCTTGACATTTATTATACGCAGAAATACAGATGCAGTCTAGATACACTAGTCACACCTTTCCTTTGATTTAATAGAATGTCAAGTGAATTGCCTCAAAAAGGCTTGCAGTTGTGTTAAATGATGGTTTTATGACTCAATAGGGTTTCAGTACATCACTCACCTTAATGAAAAACAGTGCCTAACTAATTAAAATTGCATCTATCAGCTGTTACAATTACAGTTATTAACATCATTCTTACAGGACTTAAGTAGAATGGAAACTTGAAAAATCTTGATTTTGCCTTTCCATCATAAATGGGTCTCTGATTCTTCATTCTTTAGTACTTAAGAGATACCAAATATGGTGATATAATTGCTTAGGTTACTTTTTCATAGGCTAAAGGAAATAAAATTCTTAGTTTAAAACAATAAGTAAATGAAGTGAGTTGACCTTGGCTAGCTGCCAGGTACACATCAAGCTGCTTTGTGACTCCCACTCCTCAACAAGACGGGAGAAAATACAATGACAAGCTTATGGGTCGTGATGTACGTAATGGTACTGGTAATAAAATAGTAATTTAATGTCATGAATAACAACGTAATGCTGCTTCTGTTCCTGACCTCCACTCCCAAAGGTCAGGGTGCTGGGTACTGCAAATTAAAATCCTGCTTCTGGAAGAGTCTTGGAAAGCTTGTTTGCAGTAAGTCCTTTTTCAGAAGGACATGTACCCATTCAAGATCTTCCATTGAAACATCAACCAAACAACAGGTATGTTCACCGTTAGCTGTCATGGCTGGGAAGGGCTGGGTCAGCAACTCTCTCCTCTCTCCTTCCTTTGTGCTCTGACCACTGTTCTTGGTGGAACTTCAGGGAAACTGAATGAATTCCTCAGTAGCTGATACTGATAAAGGAAATGTGAGTAAAGGCATTATTGACTCATTATGATTAGAGTGGTTACAGTAATATGGATGCATGTATTAGAAATGAAATAGTAAGGACTTGAGACTCCAAATTTCATTTTTTTAATTGCAGTTAAACTTTGACTATGTTATCAAAGGGGAAAGCATTAAATCACCAGTTCTATTTCATAGCCAAAAGCAAAGCAATAAAAATAAAATTTCATACTAAGTGTTGAGGCAGGAATTAGGGTTGCAAGTAAAGAGTATTATTGATGATCATCTGTTGGATTCCTCCCCCACCGCCCCCTTTTACTGTTCCTCTTGTTTCGCTCACCTCAGGCTATGCCTAAGGAATGCAGTATCATTGCAATCTCCAAACCAGAAATGCCTCTTTCAGTAACTAGTGCTATAAATCACACCTGATTACCATGTTTGCTTAGATGAGAAACGCATCTTGCACTTTTCAGTTATGTCAATTAAGGTTATGTTTATAGGGAAAAATATTTATAATATCTAAAATTAGGCGCTTTTCTTCTGCTAATGTTTGCTTATTTATTTATTTTTACATTATAGATTAGATTAAATTTAAAAAGGCACAAGCAATAAGACTAGATTGTGTAGCAAGGATGTAGAACAAAGAAAGGTGTTCAGCATGGCTTAGAGGGATACTAGGAAAGGAACTGTTTTGCAATGATCTATAATTTTCTTATCTGAATACAATATTTGGCTCTAACCCTCTGTGGAACCTGATTAGCAGGGAATAGTCTGGACCCATGAAAATAAAACCAGTAAATTCTCTGTCATGTTAAACCACGTGGTTGGGCTTGTGGAGGGGTATAGTTACCAACTTAGCAATGGTGAGGAGTCTACCACTGCAAGTTCAACGTTCCCACATGGATTTTTCAGCAAAGTTGGGTAGAGGAGCAAGATGTGATGGAAACAGATGAATAATGAATGCTTGAAAAGATTGAAAAGAGAGAACATTTAGAAAAATGTGAGTAGTGTTGTGAAGGCCATATGTAGAGAAGAAAGGGCACAGCGAGTGTTTACCAACATGGACAATATTTTTCCATTGCCTGTGTGCTGCTTTGCACTGCCCAAATGATCATTGAGGGAACAAATTGGTTTAGTGTGAAAATGGTGGAATATTAATTTTGTATGATTATTTGCTACTAACATAGCACATCTCATTTATAATAATAGTATATATTAAAATTTATAATAAAACACAAGACCAGTGGTTTTCCAGGGACTATAGGTATTTTTAGACATGGTAAAGATAGCTCACCCCCCAAAAAAAACCACCCCATGTGTTTTTCATCAGCATTTAATTTTTCAGACAGATACTCTGTCCTTCAAAATGCCACAGCAAAAGGTTGCTATGGGCACAGGGATTCTAGATCAATTATACAGGTAGCTTTCTACAATTTATCATTTGAAGATAGCATCTGTGTGGATTTGAAAGAGTAAGCCAGTCAATATCGCAGGACATGGACAGAAAATATCGCAGGACATGGATAGAAGGAGACAAACTGGGTAAGAGCATAAGGGATAAAAATAGAACAGTGAAGCAAAAATTTTAGGCAGTGGTATAAGACAAGTGCTGATAGAACCAAGTGTTTAATATAATTGTTCTCGGTATAGCAGCATGAAGAAAGAACTGTTCATTTTGATACAGTAATCCATTGTTCACCCTTAGCCATTAGTAAAAACACATAGAAGGGATTGGAGAGGTAAGGTATTAACTGAATGAAAATGGATATAGTTATTTCAGTGTATCATATTGCTTGACTAATGTAGGTGAATGGAAGATTAGAGGCTCCCTTCACCTCTTCCCTTCCCCTCTTTCCCCCCATATAAGCATCCACTGGTATCTCTAAGAATAGACAGAAATCGGACATTCTTTTTCAACAGCAGTATCCATTTCATCAGTGCTTACTTGGATCCGAAAGGAGTTTCTTTCATAAGTGAAATCAAAGCCAAAGCAAGCACGGCTTTGGGAGTACGTTTATGTCATCAGTAAACTAGAGGCAATCTTGCTAGGAAACAGAGCTATTTTGGTAAGAATGAACTGATTATATTGCTTTGTTTTCTAATGGGCTGTAATATATTTGGGAACAGTAGTAGCATAACCTTTTATTTGATGCAGACTTATGTAATGGTAACTCTTACAGCCAGGCATGAAGCAGTTAGATTTAGAATGAAATCTCATGCATTAAGAGCCTTGAGAGAAGAGAAATGGGTGAAAGCGTGGTACTAAATACTAAGGAAAAGTAGTCCAGTTAGATTTATTATGTCTAACTCCTGCTACTCCTGTCCCTATAGTAATTTGTTGAGGTTTGTGGTGTGGGTTCTAGTGGTTAACTCCCTCTGTCCCAGGTAGGCAAATTGTATTGCAGTGATGAGCACCATTTATGCAAGGGAATAGACTTGGCAGATATTCACATTTTTGTTCATCTATATGGATTCATAGGAGGAGCATGGTGCAGATCAGACCCTTGTCATCACACTCTGGGTTGTAGCAAGGGAATAATGGAGAATAGTGTCAAATTTTAAAGCTCGCAGTTGCACGGAGATGTGCTGTGCTGACAGACTGTGACAGTATAGCTCACAATTTATGATTTGGCTTATCAAATCATCCTTGGTGGCAAGAATTTGTCCCACATATGCCTTGTGACGAGCCTTGTGTTTTTGTCATCTTCTCCCCAACAGCTAGGAGATTCCCAAAACTTCTGCTTTAAGGAAAGATATATAGGATGCCTAGGGAGGAATGTCATCAGTTTTTCACAGCCTGTTGCCTGCTGCAGGATGGAAAGAGCCGGTGGCTTTTCATGTTCTGTGTAGTTTCATTTCTGATGAAGTGCCAAACGTGATTACTGTGCTGAAGTTAGTATTTTCTTTATTGCGATACATGTTGCTATGCCTGTGGAAGCATTTATTACATTTCCAAGGATGAACCTTGAGTACCCCAACATTTTACTTGTCACATCTGTAGGAATTTTTATTTATTCCAGAACTGGTGTTTGGAGTAAAGCTTTAAGAAAATTTATATTCTGAGAAGGGCAACATGTACACATATGATTATTTCCTAACTTTGAATAAGTCCTGTTCTCGAGGGATACAGCGAGAGGTCTCTAAGCCATGCAATCCCCTGGGTGCTCTCAGCCAAAGAGTGGGCAGCTTCTGCTGTTGTAGGCTTGCTCCTGCAAAGTTCTGAGAGCCGACAACTCCTGTAGCACCAGCACCAGCTTATTTGGGATTAACTCCATTTTGGTTGAAGTGATCTCATTATAGTCAGAAGCAGTCACATCTTACTCTTTACTCCACAGAGGCATTAATACAGCTCGAGGGGACCTGAAAGTACTCTTTGCTTTTTTCTGATAGACATCAGGTCATTTCCTTGAAAGACAGAATTCTTTCTTGAAGTAGCTGCTGGTATTCCTGAATATGTTAAAATACCTGGAGTTGATGAAGAACCTCTCTGCCATAATATCCATGAGAGGATGTGATGAATGTTGCTCAGAATCTACAAATTCCATATAGCAGGGTGTCCTCAAAGACATTGATCTGCTTTAATTGGGTTCAAGAGGCCAGAGAGTAGCTGGGGAGAAGGGATTGTGGTACTGTCTTGAGCAAAAGTTCTGGATCCTGCTGGACAGACAGACTCCAAAACTGAAGAGTAGTTTGCTCATTATAGAGACTCTCATAAGCCATTTAGTGGAAGAGCAAATTAAGCAGCATCTTTAAAGAAAAGTCTTTACACACACTCAGGCACACTGTTTAGTAGCCGGTTCTGCTGCCGTGCATTCTAAATACAAATATCAGTATAGTTTCAAAGAATAATTAGAAAGAAAAAAATTAAAAGGCTTGAATAATCCTGGATAAAGCAATCTGGATTTCAGTTAAGTTCTAAACATCACAGTGGCTGCTATTGTACAAGAAGAATCTTCACTTGTTTTTTTGGCGTGTTTGAGAAAATAACTGAGCTGCTGCCGTTAGCCAAAACCTGTTCCCCCAAATGTTTCATTCTGCTTTTTGTGATTATTTTTAATCTGTGTTCTCTAAGCTGCATTATCATATGTGAATTCTGGCTGCGTATTTTTTAAAATAACTTATTTGCAACTGTCAGAGATACCTTATGAATAAGTTATCAACCATCCCTAAGAGCTATAGCTGCAAACATTAAAAAAAAAGTGATATTTATAATTCTGTGAACATTTTGTATTAATGTATTTATCAAATGAATGCAGTCATTCACTTAGGGTTAGGAAAACAGGCTCCTTTCTGTTAAAAACAACACTGTATTACTTGTATTTTCTTTAATGCTAATACATCAGTGGCAGCTTTCTAACTGATTTAAATGATCTTTTATGAAAAGTTCAATTTAAATAAACTGTTTTTATCCTAAGAGATCTCAAGGCTCTCGAGGACCATTCCCCCAAACCAACCACTCAGACATTTAATAATGTGTTGTAAATTGCCAGCGTAATGATGGAAAGCACCAGGGAGAGTGGAACTGGAAATTTTCAGTTTTCCTTAGAGAGCAGCAGAATTTAGTAGAATAATAAAAGGAAAATCTTCTCACTTAAAGTGACACTAGATAGTCTGGACAGCAAGCTTTAAAGAATCTGGTGCTGTCTTTCGTTACAGGATTGTCATGTTTTGAGGAATGATGAGTCAAATGACTGGGTGTCACTGCTGTGTGGCAAAAAGCATGTAGGTGCTAAGCAGGTAGCTCCACCAAAATGCTTTTCTTGTGTTTTGTCCCCGTGAACTCATAACCTTACTGAGTGCACTGGCATAAATAATAAAAGATAATACGTGGGTACTTCCCTATAAGTTCATGAATGATGTTTAGAACTGTGAGGAGTAATGGTGATAACTGATCAGCTATATAGGGCAGGTGTGTACTGCAGTAAAGAGAATTCTGTATGGGCAATGAATCTTATTTTGCTAACTGTTAAAGAAACGCTTGGACCCAGTAGAATAGCACTTGCTTACCAAACCAACCCACCCTGCAAGATAATGGTCCTTACTGCAAAGCTGAAGCCCAAATGACTTTGTTGTTGCAAAGAGCCAGCCTATGTAAATGGAAGCTGGTGATATGTGAATGATCATTATGCTGTGTCAAGTCTCATTTCAAAGACCATAAGTATACCTGTTTGAAAGAAAAACAAACTACTTCACCAGTCTAGAGAGAAACATAAATCACATATTTTTATCATCTCAAAAGACCACTAGAAGATGAGTTCTAATATTTCAAGTGCGACAAGCAATCTATACATATGAATCACAATTTGAGTTCCATTACAGCTGAGCTGATACATACCACTCTGTGCTTTATGGATTTTGCTCTAACAATATTAAGTAAAAACTCAAAGCTTTTTGTGATGAATACCTAACCTTTTACAAGAATTTGTAGAATTGTGGTCCAGAACAACAGCTTTAGCATTGCCCTACAGGCTTTAATAAGAAAATACTATTGGCAGGTTTGACCTCTCAATATTATTTTCTGTAAAGGAAAAGTGTGTATTAGTAGAAGGCTAATACTGTAAAGGTAAAAGGAAATATTGAAAGAGTTTATGGAAAATGCGCCAAGAAATGTTGAGAAGAGAGTTAAGTTTGAATAGAGGGATCTTTTGTTCCTTCTGCTTCCTGTGTTAGGCCCAGTCTTTTTCTTCCTGGACTCAAGGACTTCTGCAGCAGCCCAGTGGCAGTTGTTCTCAATTCCCCTATTCACAGTCCAGTCATCATTTGAAGTCCTTGGTCTCCTTTTGAGAAATTCTCCAACAGTGATATTTTCATATAGATTGTGAATCTTCTTTATATCTCTGGGTATTCTCGTATTTTGTGTTACAGTAATGTGGGCCTTGCTTGCAGTGAATTAAAGTTCAAATTCCTTTACCTCTGAGACTTTTAATCTTCTCGCTTCCCTTTGGGGAAGAAAGAGGAGGAGTATTGTCCAGGGAATTCAGCAAGGAAACTGGAGCTAGAGGGTATGGCGTAAGGTTAATTTTCAGGTGACTTGGTTGCTGTTTTGACATTCTTGCTTTCTTTTCAGACATCTTTTTGTTCCTTTCCCTTTTATACTCAAAAATTATTAGATATGCAAGAAAAAAACTCCTCAAAGCTGTGCTCCAAAAGCCTATTAAAAAGAGGCTGCAAGCAGAACAGTGTGAACAGACGTCAACACCTGAGTGTTTCCCAAGTGGCTCTAGCGCTTGGTGGTATGATAACAAGACATGTGGGAGGATTTTTCTTGGCTTTTATCTTCCATATATTGATGCTCCCGACTTTTTAAAATTCATTTCATCAAGTGGCACTGCAACAGAAACAACAGAAATGCGGAAATGAGATAGTTCAAGGTGTTTGCAGGGGTATACAAAGTCTTTTGCCTCCGGGCTATAATTTCTAATTCAACCCAAGTTGGCAGCAGTCAGAGACCGCTGCCAACTGACAGCTGTTTGGTGGCCAACACAAAGTGATTTAGCAAGTAGTTCCTACTAGACAGATGTCTGTAGTATAGAAAGTGTGAGTATAGACGGCATGTGTTTCATTTTTAGAGACTGGAAAATGGGGGTATATCAACTGCAGCTACTTTGGTTTAGAGGTCAAACAGGATACCTGAATTTAGGTGAGCAAGAGCCCAGTATGTGCACAATCAAATTCCCCCCCTTCTGGAGTTAAATCCTGACGTTATGGTGGTAGCCCCTAACACTGCCTTTGTGGCTGTGTAAGTGCTGTGCGGTGAGGGATAAAGGAGCCTGTAGCTGGGTCTCTACAGGGAGCTGTGCAGAGCGATGTGGTACGAGACCACACTGTGGGGTGACCAGCTCATCTGCACCCCACCCGCTGAGGAAGTTTTTCAGTCGTGTTTTCAATTAATGCCTTTCTGCAGTGTGAGCAACCAACAACAAGGAGAAAGGTGTGTGTGTGGGGGGGAATGTGTCTGATTCATCTTTCTTTGTGTGGACATATGTAACACTAGAATTAATCTGTTGAAAGCCATGAATTACTGTATGTAAAATCTGTGCTACTAAGCAGAAAACTGCTCCTGCTGAGAAAAAAATAAAGAAAATTCTTCTGTATAATATCTGGTTTTGTGGGGGAGTAAGGAGGAAGACTTTGTGGTTTACAATATCACAGAGCTCTGGGATATTTAAACCAGCAAGTAAATGATAGGTTTGATTCACTATTGTGACAACAGTTTTGAATTTTGGATTTGCAGCAGCCATAGAGCTTACTCAAGCAAACAGAGATAATGGGTCAAGTTGCTACCACTCCTTCCCATTGGGATGATGGCAGGCTGACAATGGGCTTAGGTGACTGGCTCAATCTTCTGCTTGTGTGGGATGTGGAAGTAACAGAGCGATGGTCAGTAACTCCTGTAGCAGAAGTGTGTTTGAGGGATAGGGTGTCAGAGCACTTGGGTGGATCTGGAGGGCTGGAATACTTGCTGATCAACTCTGCAGCTGGGTCTGCTACGTTGCCCTGACAAACATTGCCATGACACGTCTTTCCAGCACTGCAACTCATATCATGCTGTACAGTTACTGTGCCTTCATGCTTTAGTTTACTGATGAGACAGAGTTAGGATTTTCAGTGTTGCTTACTTCTGATGCTGTTTTGTGTGTTTGAAAAATCTGCATTAGTTTTTGTCTTTTAATGTTATCATAGGAAAAAACTGAAATGCCTTACTTTTCCAGAGTTAAAAAAATGTGGGATTTAACGAAGAACAGGGGAAGGAACCCATTACTGTGATACAGGAGATTTACCTCTATTTTAGGGAATACTTTTCTACTATATTGGCCTTGTTCTTTAATGCTAGAGTTAAACCAGTTCGCCTTTGGAGTTATAAATGGAAATTGTTTTCTCTTATTCTAATATTGTGTCATGTTATTAATTTCAGTGAGCCTGACTGTGACTTTGCTTGGTTGTTCTCTGCAGATATTGATGAGTGTGCTGCCAAGATGCATTATTGTCACGCCAATACTGTGTGCGTTAACCTGCCTGGATCCTATCGTTGTGACTGTGTCATGGGATATGTCCGTGTGGATGATTTCTCCTGTACAGGTAAGCTCTTAGGTATACAGCCATAATAGTATTATACTCTGTTATGTGTCTTGCTTAACTTCTAATTAGTCCCTGTGCCATGCCAAATGCCACGTACCAGCTGGCCTTCTGCTGGCATAAAATGTAGGCACAAGTGAGATAGGTAAATGTGGTAATGTTCACAGACCTCCTTTTACCTTTGGCTTCTCTAAGCAATGAGTCACTGAAATAATTGTGTTACTTGCAAAAAGCAAGCCCTTATCTACAGCAGAAACAGGAAGCATTTTCAAAATAGATCAGTCAGTGTTTCAATTATGTGGAAAAATGATGTTACATGGAAGTTTATTGTTTAAAGAAGTCCTAGAATTTAAATGTTAATCTGCAGTTTATATGCTAATCCAAATTACAATATGGGTAGAGAAGAGGAAGTAAGAAAACCTAATGATTTTGACAGGTTATCCCATAAGCCCCTTCACTTCTGTCCCATGTGGTGTCTGGAGTAGCATACAGGTTTGAATCTAACATCTTTCAGAACAAGCCTTTCTGCAGCGTGTTGTTGGAAAAGCTGTGCCTAAAGCATAGAAAAAATGCAGTGTTCTAAGAGACCTCTATTTGAAGGGAAGAAGAACCCAGCAGCCCCCTTCTGCTCTTCCCTTCCCCTCCCCTATCTGTGAAAGGCAACTCAATTGCAGAAATTTCTTGCTATGGTTAGAACAAATGTTCAAATTGTTTGCTATCACTAAAATTGATGCCTTTAGATTTTCGCTCCTGGAGTTTACCTGTCAGGTTCAAGGTGGTGTAGTTGACCCCATAATAATTCTAATAATGCAGCAGGTTTCACAATGGTGAAGTGGCAATCCCAAAGGGCAGGTTATTGGCCTCTCATCCAGAACCACTGTGTGTATTTGAAAAAGACCTGAATAGAAGCTTTTAGGCAGCCAATTGCTAATACAGTCAGTCTTTGAAATACAGTGCTATTTCTGCAATCTAATCTACTGACTCTTTTCCTCCTTTTCCTTTTTGGTGAACTAAATTAACATTCAAGAAAGAAACATTGATATTTTTGGTGTGGCACTTGAACTTTCAAAGTACTGTGCAGGGTCTTGGATGTTCACAGAGGTCTGTAAACAAATGTTGCCGCCGTTCACATGATGGTCTGCAGTTTGTGAATTGATAGGACGTGTCTGCTGGCTGAAAACCCAAATCTGGGTCAGTAGGCAGTGAAGGTAGGTCCGTGGTAGAATAGTTTTCAGATTTTGGGGAAGAGCCCTCTTTAGATCTTGCTGTCCTAAAGGGTATCATTAGTGAGTATCTTGCCTAGCACTGCATAGTTCTTAAAGGAACATTTTGAAATTATTAATTGAGTTATGTGTCACCATTTATTATGTAGCAGATGTTCAGCACAACTGGTATGGCTGGGGATAAGGACCTCAGGCAGATCTAAACCCTCATGATTTTACTTGGCACTGATATATTGCTATACACTGCTTCGGAGTCCACTCTGTCCTCTACATGCTGAGGACAGCCCATTGTCCTATGAGCTGCGTCTTGGTTTGTGTGCTTGTCTTCTCACTGCACTGTCTTCAGGGCAAGAGTTGGACGTTGGTCCTAAGCCAACCTGAGTGGATGACACTGTGACTGTATTAACTCAGCAGGCACTAAATACTCTTATGCTGGTCTCTCCTTTCCTGAGGTCTCTATGTGTCAAGTGCTAAAAGGCAGGACAAGACCTAGCTCCTGGTGTTAAGCGATACTGTTGTTTGAACTGCAGAAAACAGCATCCAAGTTCACAGAACAGTGAAGGGAAATGTTTAGTTCCAGGTGCCTTGAATTGCAGAAACACTTGAAACAAAGTCCCTCAGTGGGCTGTTGGCCAAGTTCAGCAGCAGGTAACCTGTGCAGCAGTGGGTACTGCCTGCAGCAGAGAGCATTTCTTTGCTCTGCAGGACCAGTCAACAGAAGACTGGAAGAGTATCGAGTCAATCCAGCAAAATAGAACCGGAGTGATTCCGTATTGTGACTGATACTCATGCAGGTCTTGACTCAAAACCCATGAACTCAGTAGAAAACTTTCAGTTGCATTTGTTTTGGCTTTAGATAAGTCCCAGAGAGAGATAACTAGTGCACTCTTGCCATAGGAGTTTGTAATAATATGTTCATAATAATACCAAAAATGATGCTTCTTTCGTACTGTCCGAATGCTGTGCTAACATGGATAAGGCGGCTTCTCAATGCTCTCTAGAAGGCTGGTGAGTATTTAATTGCTGTTTTGGAAGAGGGGAAGCTGAGGCACAGAGAGTTGGAGCATCTTGTTCAAATTCACACTGAGACAGTGGTAACATTGGAGGGAAAATTAGACAAGGGAAAAACAGACTTATACCACAAAGGATTCACTGAAGAGCGAGGTTTATTTTTATAAGTGTTGATAACAATAGCAGTCCATTGAAGCACAGTGTTCTTAGGCCCTGAGTAACCACGTGACCTTCATGTCATAAATCTTCTCCTTCCTCTTTCCATGCACTTTTGTAACATCTTTTGTTACTTTGGAGTTGAATTATTCCCCAGTCCTCTGATTTTAAATGCTGTGTTACTTTCTTTTGTTCCTGACTTCACCTTCATTTACTGGGTTTAACTGCAGCGATTTTTACATTCCTTCCTTTAAAAAATGCCGGGGGGGGGGAACTGCATATTATTTGCTCTTAAGTGCTCTCAATCTGAGAAAAAAGTGTACTAAAAATGTAATATTTATAGTGATTTAAATTCCTGACTGGTAAATAGTTTAATTAAACATCTTTGTGCTTTCCTCTGCTCTAGGCATGGAAGTGTTGCTAATTTGTCCAGAGTAGTTGGTAATCCTTTCAACTCCTTTTGACACATTGATTTTCTGTAACTTTATTAATACTAAAATTAATTAAACAACTGACTGCAAATCATGCTGATAGTTGTATTTCTTGACTTAAGCATAATTAGCATTTTTACATGATTTCTTAGCTGCAGCCTTTTGTGCTGGTGTATATGCTATCATAAAAATTTAGTATTTCAAATTGTTTTGCATATGCATGTTCATGTTTATGCATAAACTTAAGCACTAAGCTCATGTTTAAAAATAATAATATTGACTTTAATACTTATTCAAGACCTGTGAATGAAGCTGTTTATCTAAACAACACACAAGGGCAAGCTTTTCAATGTTGTCTGGTCAGTGTTTGTCCTGAGCTCTCTTATGGCAGGATTTCTCCTTGATACAATAGGACTAAATCCATTTCTATGGCCCACAAATTCTTGATTTCTTTCCTAAATCCAGCAATTACTACAAACAGTCCATGAGGTGAGAGATGGAATGAGAGCCACCACACTGATTTCTTAGTGAGAACATGCTATCTGTAAAACATGCAGTGGCTGCAGGATCGATGTCAGTGGCTGGAAGCAAAAAGCTCTCATGTTTTAGCCATCTGCTTCCACAGTAAGTGTTCATGCCTTCAGGAGGGTAACTTGGCTTCGGGAAAGAGTTTATTCAATCAAGTTCTGATCTTTTTGGAGCTCCAACAGCCAGGGTTTGTCGTTTTCTCTGTCCAAACAAGCAAAAAATTCCCTCATGCTGTATTCTGTTATAGAACCCATTTGTAACAAACACGTTGTTCAGACACAGAATTGAGCTCTCCTACTAAATCGTGGAGGTAACTGACTCAGAGAGAAGGGCATCTGGCTCCCCACTGCTCCTCAAGGCAGGATCCATGGACCTTGAAACATCCTTTGGCTTACCTGTTCTTAAAAAAAACCCAGACAACTTCAGCGAGGGAAATTCCTTAATACCCTTTTTGTTCCCCCCCAGTACTTAGCCATTAAGAACGGTTTGCTCAATGGCTACCTTAAATCTCCCCTGCCGCAATTCAAGCCTATCATCTCTTGTCGTCTTCTCAGTGAACACAAAGAATGCTTTGACCTTTCTATTTGCAGTCCTTTTTAATATTTAAAATATCTTTTCATAAATATGCTTTATTCTTCTCATCTGTAACCCAAAAGCTTATTTTTAGGTTTATGGCTGAACAGTACAAAAATATCCTCAGGGGGTTTTGTCATAATTTGACGTTATACCTTCAGAAAATTCTGGGCCTGTGCCCCCAAACTTTTGGTGTCTCATGGAAGGTTTTTTTTTTGCATTCAACTGCAAGATCATGGATTTTCATCAATGAAGATGCTCTAAAGAATGATCCCAGATAAGAGGTGCAGTGTCCATGGGGTTGGCGAGTCAGACAGACAGATGTGGCCTAAACCTCCTGTGGTGATTCTCAGAGTCCTGGGTTGTGTCAATGGCTGCTGCCAAAGGCTGGTTAGCCAGGCACAACGCTGACCCTGCTGGGTAGGAATTCTCTGTTTTCCCTGCTATATCCTCTTTTTCTGTCCAAGTACATCGTTCAGCTGGACAAAGAAGGAATGTCAGATGGATAACTACTGGCCAGATACACACTCTCTATAGTGTTTGTTTTGGGGGCTTGAATGGGTTAATGGTTTGTCTGATTTCAGTAACAAAGAGCGCAGTACCGATGGAAAATATTAGGAGAAAAAGAGTCAGATGCTTTTCCAACATGCATGTATATATCTTGCAGTGTGTAGTATCTGGAGTCTGATGTGACCAAAATCTGTACAGTGTATGGCACATGCATATGCATTTCTTCCAAAGAAATCCCATACAGAGGAAGAGGAGCCCGTTCACATTGGAACATGGGAATGCCAAATTCCTCCCATTTTGATTTAAGGAATGGTGGAAATGATCAGGGATGCAATCTGGACCTCTAGAAAGGCCAAGAACTTGCAGTATGTTAACGCGGATTTGACAAGTGTGTGACTTGGGGATTTCCTCCTGAAAGGCAGAGTATTGTGGTGGATGAGAAGTAGTCTGCCAAGGAAGAACTGGCACAGCTGTGAAATGTGCAGCATTTTTCTGCTCTGCTGTAGTGTCTTTGCTGCTTGGATTTAAGCTTTCTAGAGTAAGGCCTTTATTTCTGACACAAAGGAATTCTATAAAAGCTTGTTAAGCTCAACAGAAGATTTTCCACCAAGTCCATGGTGCTTTTGTCTGATGGGCTTTTCTGACAGTGAGAAATATATAGGACAAAGGCTTTCGCAGGTCTTGGGTTTTCCTTTTTTTAATCTAAATGTGCGTTTTATACACCAGGAAATAAATTAACATTTCTGACTTTGCTATGATCTCATTTTTATACCTGTGCTGAATATTTCATAGATGTGTGCATATTGATTGGGAGAAAGCTAATATTTTATTAAGAACTATTGATTCTGGAGTATCAATTACTGTATACAAGTGATCAAAGAATCACCTGAGCAATCCTAGATACTGAAGAGACCTTAGGACCCTGGTTCAATGATGGGCGTCTGTTATGTATTTGAAGTGGTTGGGGTTTTGCATAAGCCCTGTTTAGACATGCATTGTAGATTGTCCAACTCTTGCTTTGCTGGTTCTGCAGCTTCCCAACTAACTTCAAAAAATGCTTTTTTCAGCAGAAATGTGTGTGGTTGGGGGTGGGGGGACAGGGCAGAGTTTCTGTTGCTCTGAATGCTTGCAATATAGTTTGTCCTTTGGGTGGGCTCATTCTGGTTTTGGAGGACCTTTATGTTCTGGCTGTGAACAAGAATATTGAGATATATTATGGGTAATATTTGCAGGTGAATGCTAGTACGTCTAATAACGTAGCTAGCCTAAATTTATTTCTGGATTTGTAAACATCAGTGAATAACCATAAATCTGGCAGTGTTGCCTTTCTGAAATGTTTGCGAAATAATTTTAAAGGGTGTAGAGGAGTTGCCACTGGCAAGCAGACTTGCTTGGTCCTTAAGAAATACAGCCTTTGGGAATAGCACAGGGAGGGGGAGAAAGTGAGGTGCTTTGATCTATCACTTTGTAGTTAATATTTTCATGCTTTCTACTCCAGGCTTTTTGCCTCCCAGTATGAAACTTCCTATTTAGTTACATGATTGCATGTAATAATTGCTCAAACTGGGGATTTTTCTGTCTCTTCCAGAAATCACTCTTATTCTTCATTGTCAGAGAAGTGGGACAGAGCTAGGCAAATGAATGAAACAGTCCTGCTAATTGTGCTCCCGTTAGAATAGTCTGTTATGATTTTTATGTGCCTAGATTTTTTTTTTCATTTCAGAGTTTGCAAAGTTCCCTTTTAGAAAATATGGTTCATGCTGCTAGACTGAGATAATGGGGTGTTTTGGGGAAGGCTTTCCTGTTCTGACAGATGACAACAGAACAGGCCAGAAACCAGAGCTCTCAAGCAAAGGATAAAGACAGCTTAATGACTTGTAAGGGTAAATTTTTTTTTCCTATTTATTTATGGTGAAGAAAAGTTTCCATGTTTTCAGGATTCTAGGGACTTGGTTTAGTCTGCTTTGTGCTTCTCATAATGGAGGGTTCTATTTCACAAAATTTAATGTATATAAGCTTTTGTAATGCTGATCTACAAGCATTTGTCCCTTATGCTAGTTTTTAGGCTGCTGTTGGTTTTTTTTTCTTTCAAAATAGCACAAATGTTGAAAGTGGCATTCTGTGCAGTGTCTGACATAGCAAATTCTTCTTCAAACAATAAATTAAGAATGTGTATATTTAGACACACATGCATTCAGCAGAGGGACTAAGGAAACCTCTGGTCTTTGGAGACTTGTTTTCAGATAGATTCCTTGGTATCTGTCCAATCCTGAACTGCATCCTGTATTTCAATCAGGCCATAAATGTGGTTTTGCAGTAAGGCAAAGACATTCCAGATGTAATCACATTCCACCACAACATAAAATGTTATTGTCTTTTTTGCATGTATTCAGTGAAAAGCTGAAGAAGTGCTCTGTCCTTTTACTTCACTCTTTATATGCTTTTAAGAGGCCCACAAACCCTGTGATGTGTTACACAAAATCAACAATTATAAGTGATCTATGAGTAGAAAAGGTAAATGTTTAACTTGCCTGGATTTGCGCTGTCTGGATGCACTTCGTAACAGAATGGCAAAAAGCAAGAAGGTAGACTCCATCTAGCCTTGCTCCCTGTTGTACATCCTTCTCTTCTGTGTTGGTCCCTTCACTCCTTGCCCTCGTTGCATCGTCAGTTCTCTTTCACCTTTGGGAAAAAGAGCTTGCACATGCAGAGTACTGGGATGGAAGCATCTTGCAGGCTTTCTGTGAGCTGATGGAGCAGGTAGCTGTGTGCTGACCAGCACCCCTGCACGAGCCCTGCTCTGTGAGCGGCACTGTGCTGTACGTGCTCGCCATGTGCTGGAAGGCTTGTGGGGTAGGTCAGATCCTCAGCAACGGTGCAGGGAACTTCACATTTCTGAGACTGTGATGAAATCCCAGAGAAAATCACATTTACGATCTGAGCTTGGACTGGGGTGTGCCTTTTGAGGAACACAGTACTGTGGTGTGGATGTCAGTGCACTCGATGTCTGTCACTGCTTCCATGGTGCCGTCCAGCTTGGGGTCCAGTCTTAGGCATGGGGGTTAGTCCTTGCTCTCTAGGAACAAGAGTAGCTAAATGTATTAAAAGTCCCTTGATTCTCTGCCTGGCATTCTAAGATCACTTACTACAATCTTTTGATCAATTCATTCCACACTTAGGAAACTAGGTTTATTCCTAATTTCAGTGAAGATTCAAAACCCACAGTCCAAGTGACTCTTCTCTGCCCAGATCTGGGGCCTCTAACTGTTGCAAGCTCTAGTGACATGTATATGGCAGCTGATGATGTAGGTTCCTTTGCACTTTTTCTTGTTGCTGCTGTTAGAACTGAATGACTGACTGGGATTATTAAAATAAAAAAGTTACAGATGAAAAATAATAAAAAAGTTAAATAAAACTCCTAGCTGATGTGAAATGTGTGACAATAACAGGGATGGCAGATTTTGCAGAATTGTTTGCTTAGGGCACCAGGCAGAGTGAAACATTTAAGCACGTGTGCTGTCTTTCATGGTTGATGCTTCCAAAAGAAACAGAAAGGACTGTTTTTAAGGGCAAGAGAGCAGCCTTGTTCCATCTGGATTGCTAAAACTTATGACCAGTTTTGAGTGATTGAGTATCCACAGTTGAACTTTGTTGATGATACTTGTAAAGACAGCAAGAGGCTTCTTTATGGCACAGAAACTAAAGAAGTTGTATAACAAGTCAGCTGGAAAGACTTAATCCAAGGCATTCTGGAATTTGAAATGTAACTTGTTTTAAAGGAACTTTGGAAACAAAATGCTATAATGAGATAGGAGAATTTAACAGTCCTTTAATGTTCTCATATGTAATATATTCAGGTCTCTTTTTCAAGGATGCAACCTTTTGCATGTATTTTATCAAGAAATAGTGAGATAAACATAAAATTAGCAGGGAGGGCATGGTGGTGTTTTGTTGTTGTTTGGTTGGGTTTTATTTGCTGTTTGTTTTTTTTTTTTTTTTGCTTACATGTGGTTTCATCTAGAAAAGTTACATGGCTGAATACTCAGGCACTGAGGTTGCTAAAAGTGAGGTTACCTGCAAATCCTTATAATCCGGAGGCTGGGTTTATAGCTGGTAGAAATCAACCTTGTGTATGTTTATTTAGGTCTACTGTCAAACTGGATTCTGAAGTCTTTTTAGTTCTTGCTGCTTTTGATTTGTTGCTCTGAGATTGCTGATTTATTAAAAATAATCTGTGCCATTAGGCTGCCTGTCAGGATCCATAAATTGGATCGGGGACCAAGAGCAGTTATTACCCTATGTGAATTTTGTTTTTGCGCTGCAGAAAAGAGGCTAATTAATTCACTGACAAAATGAATTCATACTTCTTTTGAAATATGAAGCCCTTACCTGATATTTTTTTCTGCAGTCTATAAAGATGATTTTCTTACATTATTTCAATGGGTTAACTGCCTTTATAGTACTGGTTTCTGTTCCAGTGGAAAGCTTAGTGTTCGTAACACAGTTAACTTGAGAAGTTGAGTGTAAAACAGAAAAATATGGAAACTAGTCATAGAATCGTTAAGGCTGGAAAAGACCTCAAGGGTCATCAAGTCCAACCGTCAACCCACACCACCTAACTCACTAAACCATGCTGCATTAAGGTTAAGTGCATATTGTGCTTGGTGTATGAGTACATTCAGACAGCTCTTGAAGGACGTTAACAGATCAGTTTTGAATCCTGGGCTGTAGATCATCCCAGTTATAGAGGTTTTCCAGCAACAGATGGTTTAAGGATAAATCACTACCAAAACGAAAAGCTGTTATTACAGATTTATTAGCATGGTGCAACTCTTACCAGTTCATGATTTGTGAATTAAACAAATACAGGAATATGTAAATATGTCTTACAGAAAGTCAGGATAAGACGAAAGAACTGCTGAGATTATTGGAAAGATTTTGCAAGGTGCTGAGCTGCTGGTTGCTGCTGTATGCTACTGCAGGTATCTGTTGGCTTTCCTGTCAAAAGTGAAACTTGTCAAGCTGCATCTGAGCCTGCAAAGTATTAAGCATCTCCTGGAAAATTTCAAGTTCCTTCCCTTTGTGAATGTTAATGTGGGTAGTGGATTGTCAGCAAACCTCTGGAAGGACTCCATAATACATATGATTTCCACTCTGCTTTGATGAACTTCTCCTTCTCTCCTTTCTATGTGCTACATGGGAATAGAAATTAAGCAAGTTTAGGTAGTGATTGAGGGCATTAACTCTGTAAACAGCTGGACCTCAGGCTATTATTATTTTAGGCTTTTAATACCGCAGACTTCTTTTTTTTTCTCTAATCGGATTTAAGTTAAGAGTGCAAGTACTTTCTGAACAGAGGTTGCTTATAAAAAAAGCACCATATCTCTTTTACATCGTTAAAAAAAAAAAATTGCTAGCATGTAGGACTTTTTCCAAAGATTTCTTTAATGAATCTTGGGTATGTCTCTCGTTGTTGACAGCTCTGTGACCACAATAATTCTGTGCAGAGAAAGATCTTCCGACCTTATATTTTATATCTTCTGAAAATAGCACTTTGGGTGATCATCTCAGTATCATTTTTTATATTATACCATTAAATCTTAGGAATATAAAGCTTGAGTCCCTTTTTTAAGCAATGAAATTTACACAGGTGATGTTTCTTACCTTATTAATTAGTTATTATTATTAATTCCTAGTATTAGATGTGCATTTTTACAAAAATCAGATTTGCCGTAAAAGCAATGTTAGTCTCAAGATACTGTGGTAGGTTTTTTTTGTTCTCTGATTATTCACAATTCAGTATGATGTTACCGTTTAGAAACAAACATTGTAAAGATAAGATGTGATAAATACTATAGGAAGAATAAAACCACTGTCCACTGGGTTTGGCATGGGGTAGATGAGGTACTGGATTAGTGCAGCGCCCTGCACTGGCAAGCTTACATTGCTTCTCAAAGCTCTTGTGTAGGTTCTGTAAGACCAGCATTGCAGACAATAAAACTAAAAGTCCTCTGCACTGTTATGAAAGATTTAATTATTTCTGCCCAATTACTTGCTTTGCCTAAAATGAAAGATTATAATTTTTGTTCATTTAGTATGTTAAATCTTTATATAGTGCAACCGAACACATTAGCCCTTTCTAATGCAAAGCAGTTGGAAAATTCCTTTTACTCAATGCCTCCTGCTAAAGAAAAACGCAAATTTAATCTTTGAAGTTCATGCTGTCCTTTTGCCTTCAATGGTGGCTATATTTGCATGATTCCTAGGTAACCACACCACCTGCCCTCTCTACCTTAGCTACGGATCAGCAGGAAGATGAGCGTGGAGTTGCACGTTCAGTTTCCTCTCGTGTAACACCTGATTGAATTAATTTCGGTAGTCCTGTCCTGCTGTGGGAAGTGGCTCAGCTAGCCTCAGATGAAGGCAAGAAGGCCAGCTTCCCACTCTTCCTCCCTCCCTCCCACAACCAAGCTGAGTGTAAACATGGGCTTCTGGCAGCTGAACTAATGAAGAGCAGATAATTGAAGTGGTGAAGCTGAAAGGCCCATTGTTGTATGCAGTAATCCTGGATCCCCTCCTACCCGAGACCTCTGCAGAGAGCAGTCTAAAATCCACGGTTGTTTCTTTTCTTCAGATAAAATTAATTGCCTTTTTATTAGAACCTGGCATCTTGACCTGCAGTTGGCCTAGTATTTATTCTCTGACAGCAAAGTTGGTTGCTTCAGAGAAAACATAGGCCTCCCTGCAACCCCAGTATATCATAGGAGTCTCTTCCCTTGGTTCCATCTAATGATCATTTTGTGCCTTGAACCATAACGATCAATAGTTTCATAATTAAATCCTAAGTAGCAGAACTATTCATGCTATTCATGTAGATTAAAGGCTACTATTTTGAATATTATTGAACTTAAATTCAATACTGTCCAGAGTCTTTTATCAGTTAGACCTGTTCTGTGAAATGGCTGTTGCTGTCTGTCCACCCTGATTTTTTTCTCCTTTAATTTCACCAAGCAAGAGAACCTTTTCTATTAATATTGGGTAAGAGTTTTCTGCATTTTCTTACTCATTTTACATACCTTTGTCATAGCTGCTATTCATTTTCTCATAAGTACTGAGTAATCATTTTAAATCTTTTTATTCCTTTCTTTAGAGAAAACAAATGGGACCTTCTAAGGAAAAAAGTTAAGTAGATACATGAATATTATAGTGATCTTGGAAAAATAATCATTTTTATCACTTTCATGCTCCATAAAGAGGAGGATAATTGCTGCTATCTGTTTAAATCCTTCAAATGCTATTTGTTGGTGTAATTTCCATTGTCCACAACACATTATTTTCAGTGTCCTGGCATTTTAAGCTTTAGTATAAAAATGTGATTACTTAACGGGTGATAAAAGTAAAATTGTGTCTGGAAAGGCAGGTTATTATGAAATATCTAATCTAATTAGATTAGGCGAACTTGATGTGACTTAAACCAATCTGTTAGAAGCAACAGTCGAAGAGAATAACAGCCAGGGAGTATTTACCAACAACAACAATAGTAATTACAGTCCTAAGGTATTTCCATTTGAAACCTTCAAGATCCTTCAACACAAGAGTGCATTGAGATTCTTAGTGTTTTTGTGAAGCAGATACCTCAGTTTTACAGTGAAGCCCAGATTACACACAAAAACCTATTGCAGCGATTTTTTCCTCCTGTAAATATTTGTAAATTTCTCTTTTTAAATTTCCTGTCTGTAACTGTTCAAATGAAAACCATGAAAATGCATCTAACTGCAGTGGGAGGGCAGGAAAGTTCAGCCTTAGTGAAATATCAATTTTGGACATTGTGTAATAAAGATTTCTACATTTTTTTCTGTAGTTTCTTGACATTTGTGAATTAGTGCAGACAATGATGCTCCTGATTCTCCTCTGCTTTTTAAATGCTCTCTCATCTTTCTTTTGTAATAATTGGAAAGAATATGCAAAACTTTGTAACAATTTCAGTCTTTCTTGCAGAGACACATTTTTGCATTTTATGATTTTTTCAGCTAGCATATAAAGTATACACTTATGTTTTGCTTTACAGAAAGTACTGTTAAATATTCTGTTCTAGTTCATCTCAATTCATTTTCATTCAAGTTTGTTCTTTCTGAGCTTCAATATTATCTCAGTTTTTTTTAGTAGAGTTGCATTTGTTACTTATTAGCTCATTTTTTTCAGAGAATCTAAAGCTATTTGCATTTTATTATATTACATTCTGTGCCTTTGTCCTCCTGTATGTTACAAATAGAACTAATTGTATCTTATTCCCATGCTGCCTTCTCTTTCTGTGTACAGTTGATAGAAATCTGCGTTATGAGGTTTCCTCCTCTGTACACGTAGTTCAGAAGGGCCCCCTTTTCAGATTTTTTCCTTTAGTGCTTTTTATTTTCTTTTAATCCTGTTGTATTTCTATGACTGGCCCAAGTTATCGTACCAGCATTTTTCAGAGATGTGGTGATCTCTTCCAGCCTAGACAGAAAATGAGAAAAACCTGTCCCAAGATGAGGTGGTTATCCTGCTGCACTTAATGATCTTTTTTTGATAGCTCTATTATTATTATGCAACCTACATTGTGCCTTCTCAAGCAAGAAATAGCACTCAGTGAGCATCACAGAATAATAAATGTTTCCTTTTGAAAGGCTTTTTGAAAACCTTACAACACAAAGTCACAGGCTGTAATAATGCCAAATAAGTATTTCAAAGAGAATAAACCTAAAATATGAATCTTCCCCATGAATTGTTCAGAAAAAGAATGGAAATTAGGATCATGAGCCAAAAATTGTCGCTGTTCTTTGTGTTAAAAACAAAAGATGGAAATTATTTTGCGTCTGGAGCTAGCGGTTGGTTCACCCTGTCCAAATGTACCACTTCCCCATGGGTGCTTGGGCTGGGGAAGGTTCAGAGAGATACTGAAGTTAGAAAACGCCTCATGTAGCTGACTTTTCACTCCAGGATGCTGCAGCCTTATCTTAAGCCGTCATTTGCCCATGTTAAACTTACTCAATTTTTGAGTTACATTTCTCCTTTACTGTGCCACAGTTATTTATTTGCTTTTTTGTTGAAAAGTAAAGGAGGGATCTCCCAGTGCTTATTTTCTCTATATATTCCCTCATTGTCACTCCTCCAGCAAGGACATGCTGAGCTGCATCGGACTATTTCCGAAGGCCCCCCCGTAGACACAATTCTTGTTGGAAGTAAGAACGGAATACTAGGTTACATTATGCATTGCTATTCATTCCTCTCATAGGGTTAACTCAAATGAACTTTTCTTCCCACTTTGCATGGCTGCTTTTCATAAGCTCTCTGGAAATACGGCAGTTTTGCCAGTGCTGGTATGGTCACTGGTGAACGGACTAGTGACGTATCATTCATCTTTCCCTGTGTGAGTACTTTTTTAGGATGCCAAACATGGATCAATTAGAAAAGCTCCTTCTGGTTGAAAAAGGTTACTTTCCTCTCATTACGGGAGAGTTAAAAGAATCAATACTGTGTATGTATAATTTTTCAGCTAAAAGATTATTCCTGGTTGACCTTCTCTTGCCTCTTGTTAAATATTTGAAACACATTTTTATCCTATTAATCTCCTAAATGGCATGCGAACCTGGGGAGGTGTGCCCCACTTCCTTGGCTTGTTGTGGCACGAGGCACCCCATTGAAATTCCATTTGTGGTTCCAGCCAGTGGTTTTGTTACACTCATTTGTTTCACCTGCCGTCTTCATCATGGAATCATAGAATCATAGAATGGTTAGGGTTGGAAAGGACCTTTAAAGATCATCGATCATGCAGTCACCTAGGATGCAGGGTCAAATTAGTATCAAAAGAAATCCTTTTTTCTCCTTCCAAATTAGCCTATTAATATTTAAGTATTAAAATTACTATTAATTTTTAACATATTAATTCACTGATCTTTTTCTTTGGCATTGGAGTGCGTGTGACTGCTTCTGTCACTGTAAGATGGAGATCAGATGGAGGGCTCCTAGCTGACATGAGATCTGTACGGGTGGCAGTTTGTGGCAGGAGATTTCCTCCAGGGGATTTGTCAGCGTGATGCTGCAGGCCTTGTCTGTGTGCTCAGGTTTTCTGAGGAGTAGTTAAAATCAAAAGCTCGATAGTCTTCTGTGGGAAAAAGTTACTTAATTACTGTAATGCTAATTCAGTGCTGATTTCAGCACTTGTGCTACATAGCCCTGGGATCCTTGGGAAAGGCATGTGCCTCATCTCTGCAACTGTTTTTTCTGTTGTTTGCAGACATTTGTCACGGGACACAGAAGTGATATATGAGACGCTGATCATTAATGTTTGTGATTGAGTTTGAGCCCCTTAGATGGAAGATGTAAAAGGACTGAAATTAGAGTCTCTATCAAAACTGTGTGCAAGCTGCACTTACATAAATTCTCTTCCTTCTCTTCCCTTGCTTGTGGGATGTGGGGTGCAGAAGGCAGGGGAACCAGGAACCTTGTCTTTTCCTTTCTGTATAGGAGCGTTCTTCTAGGAAATAGTCAATGAAGACATGAAATGCCTTTGTAGGGGTTAGAGACAGTATCTAGAGCAGGAATATTATTTGATGTGTAAAGTATGTCTTCATTTAAATACTAAAAGCATTTGATCTTTTTATTTCTTGAAATTCTGTGAAGCTAATGCCTGAGGATGTGCCTCCTGACACCTTCCTCCAAATAATCTTACAGTGATTGTCTGTCTGATGTTTAACCTATGACAGAAAGTTTACATCTATCACTTTCCCAATGGGCTTTTGTCAGACTTCTCTCAGCCATTCCTTGTCTCAAAACATGATTACCAGCAACTCTTTTCAAATTGTCTCTTGTTTATTTTCTAGCTCTTGTACATACAAGCTGCCCCTGAAATGTCAGTGGTGTTCCAGCATGTCATAGTGTTTACCTGTCACCTAACAGTGACAGACATCAGGTTTGGTTTAGATCCTTACCTTTTACTTTTAAATGGTTTGAATATTCCAAATCCAGTCTCTTTCACATTCTTATCTGTTGGTAAACAATTTAGTTATATTAGATGAGTTTTGCACTGACGTAACATCTCTCTAACCGTTGTTTTACAAAGGAGGTGGCAAAAGTATTGTAATTACCAAGTCACGTAGTCAGTTAATAAGACAGAGAGGGGTGCAATTGAGATTGTGCCAGACATTCTGACCCCTGGATCGTGCTTTCTCTACAGGGCATGTTCTGCAGGAAGATCTATGCTCAGTTTAGCTAACAGCATCATTGCTTGCTTTTCGGAGCTGGACTGCTCTTTATAATCCTGCTTTTCTTCTCTGGAATATATGCTGGAATAAAATTTTAAGCAGCAGAACAACATGAACAACAGCCTCACATGTTTTGTGGAGGTTGTTTCTTGTGAACAAGAAGCTTGTTCCTTCCTCACCAATGCTTGATTCTCATTTCTCATTTTCCCTGTCGTTTGACTTCTGTCTCACTTTTTCTAATGAAACATTCTAATCCTCCTCCTGAAGTTTCATGCTCCCTTCATGATTTGTGGTCATTTAACCCCACTTCCTCTGTCTCACTGGGTGCATATACGTGGCTTTGTCTTGTCAGTATTTAGGTACTCAAGCTGAGTACAGAGTTTCATTGTGCCTTCTTCTGTAAATTGATTTCTGCAGACATTCCTCACACCTGGTATTTTGCTTTCCTTCTTAATTATCTCATGCCTTGCCAAAGGCTGTATCCAGTAGCCTGCTCCCCACAGCAGAGAGGCTTTGGGTGGCACTTTGTGAGTCAGTCACTAGTTAACAGTGAAAAAGGAGACAGAAGATGAAGGTGACTTCATCCCCTGGAGACCCCTGCTCTGGATCTCCAGTGTTTGAATGAGCATCAACCAACCATGCATGTTTTTTCAGTCTTATGGATAATATGTTTGTGTATCTAAGTAATTTTTATTAATTTTTACTGAAATGAAAGTGCAAAATAAATCTGTACTGTCGTTATCCATTGGTAAGTTAGCTGTGAAAGCCTGAGCACAGGCACAGCATATAAATTCTGTTTGATCTGTCTTTTGTCTCAGCAGTGGGATCTTCACACTGTGCAGTGTTTTGCTGATATAAGAAGGTGTAGTTGCGGCCGAGGAACTCAGGTTGTGATCTTGTCAGATCTCATAAGACAAGTATTGTCTGTTGTGATCACTATTATGGTAGAATATCTCTAGGGGGAAACATAGGTCCTTAGGAAATGATGATGCACTAGTTGTCATTTCTGCTTTCAAATAAAAATTGATTCTGTGTGTTGAGGGTAAATATAATGCTGAAGTTGCACTTTTTGAGGGGTAGATTTGATCCCTTCCTTCCATGTAAAAATTCCATAGTAGTTTTGTGAGGCTAAAGGAGTAAACTGAAGACTAATACACAGGAGTGACATAAAGAACTATACTTTTTTTCTTTCCTTTTTTTTTTTTTTTTTTTTTTTTTAAAGTACTGCAAACCCTTACGTCCTGTTTATACACACTGGAGGAAGTTAGGTTTCGGCACTCTGAGGGAGCAAACCATTTAGTAATTTAGATGCTTAAATGCTGTCTTAGGAGCCAGTTTTTAGACATCCATTTTTAAGAATCTCAGCCAGCACTCACTGGTTTTATTGGATGAACTGCAAATCACTACTCTGTCAAAAGCTTAAAATATACTGGAGTCCATCCTTTTTGCATCACTTCTTTAATTGGAAACTTGTAGATAAAATATGAAGGTGCTAAATTTGCAGGGGAACATAACAGCTTGACTCTAACTTTGTAAAACAGAAAATTGAGAAAAGTAGGCTAAGTCTTTGAGGCTTTCGTATCACCTGTAATACACCCTCTAACATGCTGCAGGCCTTTTTATTGCATCTCTGATAGGTACATGTCCTGTCCTCCTCATACTTGAACTCTGCTAGAAAACCTTAACTGGGATTTTATGTGTTCTTGTATCAGCAGATTGACACATTTGTCACACATGTGGGTTCATTTAGAAACAATTCCGCCTTACTGTATTGCAATAGCACTAACAGACTTTCGTGTGAGTTTGAAATGAGGTATGTATTGCTTTTTGTAATTTTTTTTTAATGTGGAAGTTAAAACATCATGGAGTGCTGAAATCTGAAACTCTTTTGAACTTGTATCACCAGTTTAGGTTCATCAAGCCATGATGAAATGTTGTCTAAAAATTGCATCCAGAGGTTTATTTCATACTTTTTGTATTGGTGATTTTGAGATTTCTGCAAAATAAAGCTTGCAGCTATTGTTGAACTGAAAATACCTGAAAGATGAGGTTCTGATACCAGCTTCATAAAATATGCAGCTTTCACAATTTTATGGGTAAAAAGCAGCCTGTCCTTTTAGATTAAGTTATATTACTGTATAAATAAATCAGCACATATTGCTTCAGGGTTCTATTCCAACACAGTGAAGGTGCTTGGACCATATTCAGCTTTTAGCAACAGAGAGGCAAAATAGAACTTTATCTTGAGATGTAATGGTAGCAGGCATCTCTCCTGAAAACTGTAAGTTAGGCAGTGGCAACTGCTAGACAAAGTCCCGGTTTTTCAGATTGTGTCATTATGTGCAATTTCTTTATGTTCCTAAGTGAGTGTCCTATGGTTTGCAGAAGCTGAGAACTTGATAGAACTGGTTTTTTTTTTACCATTCCTCTATCACTATTAATGTCACTAGTCTAGCTGGAACTGTGTAGTTGTGCTCTTTCAATGGGGCACATCACACAGAGTTCCAGGCGTTCTTTGCTCTCTGTATGAAATTCTCTGCTTTGTAACTATGTCAGGAAATATGAGATGGAAGACGTGGAAACTGACAGATGACTAATCCTCCAGCACAATCATACAAACTGTCCTAGTGTGTAATGTTTACATACTGACTTTTTTCTTAAGATCCCTTTTCAGCATTAGGCAACTAGACAGTGCTGCATCCAAACATAAATAATGTGGTTTTCAAAAGTAAGTCCACAAAGCTGCAGCAAACGATCCAGTTTAAATTGAGAGTGTGTCAGGTGGATTGCCATTTTATTATCAACCTGCTTGTTTGTTAAGGATGCGTTCTGGATTTTCCGTATGTGTCAATATTGTTAATATTTCCCAATGCCATGCAACAAAGCGTTGCTTCTTTTTAAAAGCATTTGGAGAGATGTCTTTATCCTCTCTGAGTTTTCAAAGGCCACTCCTTAACTGTTGCCAGTAGCTAATTAATTTTGCATTAGGGCATCTATTCTCTACAAATGGCCTCTGTATTAATAAACAATAGTAGCATCTGATGACCTTCCTATTCCATAAGTGAGTTGTCTGTCTGTTGTAAGTCTCTTGGAGACGAGAAATGTTTTCTGCGTTTGTGGTTACGTACCCCAGAAGCAGACTGTCATCTCAACAATTTAGAGAACAACTTAGATTTCCTTTCAATGCTGTAAAAATAAGAATAAATAGAAATAGTCAGAATCTTTGCACAATGTTTTCCAAAGATGAATGCTTTATTATTAACTTATGAAGGCTTTGAGGAACTAATGGAAGAAAATCCTTACAATAGGAAAATTGTTTCTATCTTGTAAGCAAGTTTAAATTGGGGCCTTTTCTTGTAATGAGAAGTGAGAGTAGCAATGGTGAAGGACCATTCAATGGGATATGTCTCCAGTAATTGCATTCCAGTCCCACTCCTTTTATGAAGAACATCCTTATTTAAAGAAAATAAAGATAAAAAGGTCGGCACTCTTGCTAAAAAAAAAATAAATCCTGTGTCAAATGTGCCTTTTAGAAATTGTAAGTTTGAAATCCATTGTGGGCTTTTGAACTGTGCAAGGGAGAGCTATCCTGATTTACAGTTAGTTATGACTCTTGACCAAAAGGTTTTTAGCTTTACTGTGTGGTGTTTGTTATATATTTTCAATATGTGGTTCTAATTTTCATTAAATATTTTAGACAAAGTGTACAACAATACAGACACTTGAGTTATTCCAAGCATGTGGAGACAAGGAAAAAAATAACATGAAAGCTAAAGCCAAGTAGGTCCTGCCTTCAGAGCCCATACAAATCTAGTTGGTCTGATGGTGGTGTCTCAGCATGGGAAAGCAGAAGCATCCTAGAAATTCTGTAGCACCTCTGAAAAATGCATTAAAAAAATACACACCAAATATAAGCAAAGGCCATCTTGTAAAATGAATAGAAAAGGATTTTGTGGAAAGATCTCTTCAGTGAAAATGTGGATATTTAAAATAGACAAAACTTCAAGAGTTCAATATGCCATTTTTTATTACTGACATAACTTCTGATGCTGTTTGTCAGAGCTGCCTAGAACCTTTCACAAACACTGCATTTCATGTACACATGAATGGGGAAAAATTGTATTTACCTATAATTGTTTATTTATATGTTTAGGTATTTGTGCATCTGTATTTATAAATATGTGACAAATGAATCGTTCTTTACTTTGCATGTTTTCTGAATTATTTTTATGTGGTTGTTTTTGCTTACAAACAGTTTTGCAATATGATGTGGGTGGCTTTGTGCAGAATACATTACCTCCGGCAGCCAAAATCTTTGTATGTCCTGCTCCCCCTGCCTCAGTGCTTTTCCTACTGCATTCCTCCAGTTCAGTCTGGCCTGGAACAGAAGGTATTTTTCAAATATGACAAAACAAAAGTAGTTATGCGATTCCTCAGTAAGATTAGGCTAGACAAATGGGGATATGGACGATTTGACAGAAATATGAGTGCCTGAGGGTTGCTGACTTTTTTGTCCTTGTTTGAATATTCCTATTTATATTTCACACTGAAGTGATGAAGCAGCAGCAGGGTTACGTATTAATGGTGGGGCAGCTGGAATGTGTGCTCATTCAAGGTGTGCAGGACCTGCTACAACCTGTAGAAGCTTCAACTTCATTAACCTAAATAGGTACATGTGTTTTGAATAAAGCTAGAGGTCTATTTAAAATTTAAGCCAGTGGCTTCACAGCTGCAATGCATCATGATTGATTATTCCGCTGCTGCTGAAGGTGTAGCTAGTACAGCTATTAGCAGAGGCTTGACCTTTTATAGGGAGTGTTCTGCTGGCAGGTATGGAGTTTAGTTGTGTTCCTGCTCTTCTGCTGCCTCAGGTATTATTCAACTGCTATTTTTTCATATATGTATACAGTAGATGTTGGCTGCTGGTATTGCAGGTGTTGGTGTGTTGTGCTGTTGGCTTGGTTGGGGTCCATCTGCCTCGAGCACATGTACCAGTACAGGGGGATGCAGTGTGGTCACAACTTCTCCGTGGCAGTCTGGTAATTCTGCTTAATTCAGCAGTTTCTTATTCGTTTCATCTTATTGAGACTTTAGCAGGGAATAGTCTGTGTTTTTCCATTGCACTGTAACTAGTTTCTTCTCTGTGATTTCAGGAAAAAGGAGATATTGTGTGTGCTTACAGACCAGACTGTGTTGTGGTATAAGGTGGTTTTCTGCAATTTGTAGGATACATTGGTGCTTCTTGTAATAGGATGTGCAAGTAACCATCTACTTGAAACTATTTTCTGGTGAATTAACTTTTCTTTTTATGTGATTGTTAGCTATAAGGCCATGTAATATTAAAACAAATTCCACCAGACAGTTCCTGAGTATTTGAGCCATCAAGATAAACTTACTTTTCTTAGGTTGCCTCTGAAGAAAGCAGGCATAACCATAATACTTACCTTCAACTACTGTGCATGTGCCATCACGTAACGCTACCCGTGTATAAATAAATATCAGTGTCCCCAGACCTCTAGTGCTATCAGAGTGGACTTCTCTTCAAGTTGATGCAGTTTCCATTGCCTGAGGCAAGCAGTTAACCTGGGCTGACTTTCCAGTGATAGCTTTTTCAAACAGAATTTTTCTGTAGAGATTTTGATTTAAACAAGACGATGCATGTTGTGATTCCGCAGAGTCATACAACACGGGGCAGAGATATGGTTTGTAAATGGATGCCTAGTTTCTGACCAGTGATCTTTCAAGTGCTTTGGAGGCTGACAGCCATCCTCAGATAAAGGCTGAGGAGAGAATGGAAGTTATATATTGCTTCACAAGCTGGCCTGGTTCATAGGTGAACTCAGAAAATAAGATACTCTTGACAATTGTGGAAAAGTTAATGAAAGCTTTTGGAAATTCTGGGAAGTTTTTATCTAGAAGGAAAAAGTTAGGTTTAAGTGTGTAGTTTGCTGGCCTTAGCTGTAGCTTGGTGGCTAGGAGACAGAGACAGGTGAGCTGAAGCTTTAGCAATGATGTGTCCTTTCATACCTCATCTCTGCTTGCAGGAAAAATAAATTAAGTAAAGGTAAACCAGGAGCTGATATTTGAGTCTTCCTTTTCTTCAACGGAAGATTGATATGCTTTATTTTTCTGTAAAAAGTTTAGTGTTTCATGACAAATACTAAAAAAAAGAAAAAAATCTTGTAGTATTCTCATTTAGTAGAGGGAAACAGAGGCACAAAAAAGTAACATATTTCTCTGGCTTCATCAAAAACAAAGCACGGAATAGAGGCAGCAACAACCAGGATTCCTGAGTAACAGAAGTAGTAATGCTGAAGATAATTTACAGAGATTTCATAAATAAACCAACTTGTCTGTAAGCAAAGAATGATGCTGCTGTTGTCACTGTTCTGAAATGGTATCTGTTTCTTGAAATGGATATTAATAATCCAGGGAAATGAGTGCTGGGTCAGGGAATTGCATCCTACAGTACTGTCCTTCTCAGTAAGCCTGCCAGTTCTTTTTGTCTTTGGTCATAAGCTCCAACTCTGTATATTATGTAACGAACAGAAATCACAGACAGATGGATGACTTAAATCAAATTTCACAATGACAGTTTCATTCCTGAGCATGGCAGTATATTTATTTATATCTCCATATATATGTGTGCGTGCAAAAAAAAAGAAAAAAAAAAAGACTTGGTTTTGTGTTGCAGAATCCCCTTTGTCTCAGCTCTCCCCTGTGTGGTGCTTTGGAATGATACTATTTGTGACTCCTTTCACTTGTTTTTTTTTGTCCTTCTCTCCCAGTCTTTGATTGCTGCCTAGTCAGACAGTATTTACCATAACATCAAAGCAAAACAGGTTCTGTCTGATCAGTGCTTGAGTGGGAGATTTTGGAAACTGGTGTGTGTAAGAAAACAGTGTTCTTTGCAAATTAGTCATGATCTTCTTTGAGGCTGAACAAAACACGAGCCCACTTCCCATGCTGGATTCCCAGTGTGAACGCCAAGTACTCCAAAGGATGATCTCCTGTGAGGGAGAAGAAGATGAGAGGTAACTCACAACTGACAGAATCTTAAGGATTTTTCCTTCTGGAATAAAAGAATTTTGTAGCTTGACAGAAAATCAATACTGTCTCATTCTTATTAGGCCTGTAGCAACATCATCTAGAGTTATGTCTACACCACAGAAAACTGCATTTTAAAATTCCCGTTATTGCAGCCATACTGCTGCTAAGAAATCTCGGGGTTCCTCATGCAGATGAAGTTCCCTTAGTCCTCCTTGTGCTAGCGGCATTGGGATGTCTCATGAAGGGCAGGTTCCTGTGCTCACTCTTCAAACTATATCCTTAGAAAAAACTCACTTCTCTTTTAAGTATGGCTGTGGGAATGCAGCTTTGTCGGTGTTAAATCGTTCAATATCGCCAGCATCTGTACATCTGCAGGAGTGGTAAACACAACGATTTACACTGTCAAAGTCCTAGAACAACAGAGCAGAGAATAATCTCGTGTGTGTTTTGGCAAAACACATACATTACTGCTGGGAAATCTTTTGCTTATATTTGAAGTGCTGAGAAGGTAATCAACTAATTTTGGCAGTTGTTTGAGTAGGAATGTTGTGTGTACACAAGCCTATCACAAAGGCATTCTCATTATAGTTTGAACACAAACACATGAAAGCTAATGGCAATAACTAATAAAGTAGTGAAAGGAGGAAGAGATCCTCTTTTAAAGAGTCTCTTTTAAATGAAAGCATCATTCAGCTTTAACTGTCTGCTGAGCACCTCCTTGGAGGGTAGCTTGATACTTTTTGTGTCTGACCCAGCCGTTGGAGTACCATGAGACAGGAGTGGCAAGAATCAGGCTGTGGTACCAGTTTCTTAAAAGATGAAGGAGAGAACAGCAGCCTTTGAAGAAGCCTAGCATTCAGAATATGTAAGGCATCTGAAAATTGGAAAGGAGCTGAAGTGAATTACTAAGCAGAGCTGGGGACTAACACAAACTAACAAGTACAAATGTAAGCCTGAATTTATCAGCCTAAGCCAGGCACATTTGAGTGTGTGTGTATGAGAGTTTCTTGCTAAAAGCAAAGAGTGAGAGAGTGATACATTGCTTTGATGCTCTTTAAAAGAAAATGCTTGCAATCCATATCATTTTGCTGTCAAATGTATTTGAAAAATGGAAAACATGTTGGATGTATGTTCTGCACATAGTTATCAACAGTATTCCAGAAGTATTTGGTTAGGAGGGCTCCTTGGAATCCACCATTCAAATCTCCATGTTTCTTGAATTATCTGGAAATTGGCTGTCATTCTATGATATGGTAAAGTGGGGGCGTTACAGAAGTTAACTTAAGCCTGGTGAACCCTCTTATCCTGTTCTCAATGGAGAGGCTCTACCAAAGGGGGAATTCAGAGTCTGTAGAAAGTGTTTTACTTGCGTTTTAAAGGCACTACTTCTCTCTGTGGTCTATAGAAGGCTAAACCTAGTCCATAGTCCTTTGTATGCCCCTTATTCACTGGTATTTTAGAGCAAAACCCAGATTCCAAAAAGGGATACCTTTTACCTCTGAGTATATGGATGCCAGCCTGATGATTGCAGTTGCATAAATGAATACTACCACGAGGGGCTCTAGATTCTGACTTTTTATTGTGTCTGTTGTCCTTTGTATGGTTTTAAGAAATCTCATTGCACCTTCTTGGTTCCACCAGTGCAAAGGTGTAAAATATTCAGGTTTTCTTTTTCTAATCCTCCTGCATGGGGGAAGCTCCTAGTAATACAGGAGGAAGTGAGAAACTTCAGGGTCAGGTAGCTCTCCACCTAACTGATGCTTTACTGGAACAAAATGTAGCAAAAGGAGTCAAGTGCAGGAGCTGCAGCAAGTTGGGCTGGGTGGCAGCAGTTAGAGTTGCTGGATGAAAGCAAAACATGGCCCGTTTGTCTGGAGGGCTCTTTGGGGTTCAGTGGTATGAATGGTACTCTGAAAATGTAAAATGTTATTCATGCTTTTAGAGAAAGAGCTGGCTCAGCATGCATTAGAGCAAGTGGCTGTGACAGCTGAACGACATGTATTTAAAGGGGGTGCTGTTAGGGCCCCTCTTGTGTTCACTTACCTTCTGTTTATGCTTATTACTGTTGGTGATGGACAGTGATGGAAAGGTTAATCTTCACAGCAGATATTCTTCTGTGATAATCTTCTTCATGGGTTTTTGATCCTAAATAATCTACTGTCACCATGTACGTGCTGTTGAGTCTCATAATTGAAGCAAACCTGTAGCAGACGCCCACACCGAACTCCCAGTGTCCAGCCATTGTGCAACCTTGTTATTCCACTTGGTTTTCAAATGTCACATCATCACGCTGAACAGCTCTCTGTCTCTCTTGTAATTTTGTTCTGTTTGTTTTTTTTTTTTTTTTTCTTGCAGAGCATGATGAGTGTGGCAGCGGACAGCATAACTGTGATGAGAATGCGATCTGTACAAACACTGTCAGGGGACATAGCTGTACCTGCAAACCGGGATACGTGGGGAATGGGACCATCTGCAGAGGTAAGGCTCTGACTCTTGAAACACTGTGAAAGTGGCAGACTCTATTAATATTTTCTGACAGTCACCTACCTTCTGGTAACTTGTGATGGCTGACTTCTGTCAATGGTTTGCTGTAAGATTTATCATCTGGCAAATGGAGAATGCATGGAGATGATGGGAATTGATTTGTACATAACTTCTTAGCAAGAAGGAAATATTTTTGGAATGCCAGAAGAAAAATACTTTTCATTTACTGTCACTGAATACTGTCATTTGTGTTAGGATCATTCAGCATTTAAGTGATGTTCATTGTTTTATAAATCATGGATGGTATGTGCTATCACCTTTGGCTTTTAAACTTTAATCAGATGCCTTCTAAATTAGGGTAATTGTCTTTTATGCTGACACCGTATGGTTTTCCTTTGACTACTCACATCAGAAAAGAGATTTTTAAATTTTTTTTTAATCTTCACCTTTAAACATGTGTTTTGAAGATTTCTCAGTTATGTAAACAAGAAATACTGATACCCAGCCATGCTTTCTGGGAAGTATTTAGTCATTTATTGAGAGTGGGGTTTTGTTTTTGTTCCTGTAGAGAAAGAGAAGCAAATATGTTATATTTGACAGAGGTGGGAATATATTAACTTGGTGACTTAGCGAGGGCTGTGTTGTGAAGTACTATTGAGTTGTAACTCATGCATTTATGAATATTGTTTGTCTCATAAAAAGCTATTTTTTGGTCTTGTCTAGGATTGTGTACTTTCTGACTTTCTAAATAGAATTGCAGTAATAGAAAACTAACTTCTATTTTTTTTTTAAATTACAACTATTGAAATTGAGGAATGTACTGGGTAAAATATTCTGTACTTAGTTTGGGGGCACAAGAGGCTGGATATTAATTTTCTAGAATGTTGTAAATTGGTCAAGCAATTCCTTAAAGGAGGATGAAGATTGATGTCATTCTTGTTTCAAGTTGAAGTTCTTCACCAAGATTAGTCTGTCAGCTGCTGAATTAGCATACACCGTGTAATTGCTTTTTTGTATGACTTTCTTTGGGTACCATCCATCTGCACAGGAGCATCCCTGTGTTTAAAACTGTAAAATGGTTCATAAAAATTTAAGAACAAATATAAAAATGTTATGAAAATAGTGGGCAAGTTAAATCTTGGTCTATCTATATTGAAGTTCAGCAAGTGATGCTGGGAAGAAGCTATGTAAATTGCAGCACAGACAACTATAGTTCCAGGGAAATCTGAACAGCCTGTGTGACTGTGATATTTTGTTTTTCTGAGGGTAATACAGCAAGATAAACCCTTAATCATATTTCTTTGGAACAGGGATGTTTGGATTAGTTCATAAAAACCATGTTTTCACACTGGTTTTCTTCATTTGCACACCTGGATATTTGGTTTAATGTGCCAAAAACTCAAAGTGAAACTCTTACTGCATATTTATTAAGCTAGTAATGTTGAAGTAAGGAAATGGCACAGGGGAAATGCAATAGTGTTTTTACTCTCAAAGTTCTGTGGAAATCTGAATTGTGGATAAACTATATATAACATGTATTTTTTAGTGTGACTTGAACTGCACAGATGAATGTAGTCATAGTTGCCTTTTTGAGATAGGTGTCCATGGAAAAGGAAACAAAATGTGTTCCTGTATTCTGACTGGGAAGCATTAGCTGAAAAGAATACTGATCATAGGAAAGATTATAGGAAAGTGATTTGCAGTCTAATAATTATTAAAATCTCTAGGGATAAGCATAATCTGTCACTACATGGAACAGTTACTATTGCAAACCAGCCGTTACTAGAATCGTGTGCATTTTTAGGAAAACACTCAAAGTAGTGGTCTGAGTTTCTCTGCCTGTGGTTCTGTGGTCACTTGAGGTTTTTACAAGTTTGGACTGCTAATTTAAGAAATGCTCCCATTCTACCCATGGTAGCACCAGAAACACCACTTTTGCCTCTTTTTTACTGAGTTGGACAGTGATACGTTATCAGTTACCAGTCACAGTGGTTTCCTTGCACAAATGTGAGGGTTGCCACTTAGGATTATGTTTTTTGCCTGCATGTGTGTCTGATGGAGGTGGAGTTGAAAGCCTTTATAGAAGAATATGTAGGCCAAGACTAAAGAGGAAAGGAACAAACACATCCTTCTTCATAGCCTCCGATTTTTGTAGCTGTAAGGCTTTCAATGGTTTGTATGCCTCATCATGACCTTAATTGCTGTTTTGATGTAATATTCAAAAGTCTCATGAAAGAATAGAAGTTTTGGCTCATATTGAGCTTCTCATCTTCATTCTTCACAGTCTTGAGTTTTGTGTAGTTTTTTTATACCTAAAACATAGTGAATAAATCACTGCAAAAGCAGATTAGGTGCGTTCACATGCATTGTGGTGTCACGGCACATGGAAAATGCCATGGCAAGTGTAAGGCACTGGATAACCGTACTTTTTGAGTGAAGCATTCTAGATGTAACTGATTTAATAATTTTACACCAATATACAGATAAACAACAGTGCAACTAGAATTAGATTTTTTTCATTGTAAATCTAGCATGGTTGGACTCAGAATCAGGACAACGTGATTGAAGCCACTGAATTTTCTATAGTCCTAAATCCGCTGCATTAATAAAAATGAAAATTTGAAGTTTTAATATAAAAATCTTTTTATTGATGATTAGATAGTTATAAAGTGTGGTACATTAATTATAATTGTTATGTCTGTGTATTGTTTTTTGAGTTCTGTAAACTCCCTTTGTAAATTATTTGCCATGTACTTTTTTAAGCTTCAGTTCAAATGTTGTTCTTTGTTTACTTTTGGACTGTGGTGATTTAAAATAATTTAAATGAAATGAAAATGATTTATGATAATTTTTTCTTGCCTAGATTTAGTCGTGAGAGATATTGAAATTCAGGCGCAATTATTTTTGTATTAAGAGCTAAGGCTGTACGTATCTACCACTATGCGGTCCAATTTTACAGCCTCTCTAAGGGCACTAAATTTCCTGCTGATTGGATCATCATCTATGTGTGAGATTGTTCAAGATGATTTAGAATGCACATCAGTTATGGAAATAGATAATTTTAAACCCATGATTAATGTAACTTGTCAGAATCCAGATCCTGATCTCTCTGCTGTCACAGACTGTCTCACTGCTCTAGATTTATAGCTAATTTAAAAGGAGTGTAGCGCTGATTTGTGCTTGCTGAGGGAGTGGTCCAGTCCAGAGCAACTGTTGTATCCGTATAAAAAGAAAGAAATGCTGTAGTTATCTGCAAGTGAAATGTTTTAAAACTTAAGCTGACAAGTTTTTCTGATTGTATGAGTAAGTGCAAAGGGCTCAGCAGACCTACTCAGATGTTTTGAGGATTCCTATGAATCTCTGAACCAGAGATTCTCTCCTTGACTCAGATGCTTATTGTCTCGCATTGCTTTGGTTTACATCGGTTCATTTAGAATCCACGGTTCACTCTAGGGTCAAGGTACTGTACAGCATGTAGGAAAGAATTACAAGGTTGATGACAAGTTAACAGATATGTTCCCCATGTTCTCCTGGGCAGTAAAACTGGGTTGTACAGGAACATGGAACTATTTCAATATTCATTGCTTTCTCTTTTAAAATAGTGGCTATTAAAAGCAAAAATGTGAAGGTTTTATTTTACATTTAATGTCTGTGTTGTATTTCTTTTCTATACTCTGTCCAAGGCCACCTCAATTGGTAACTCCTGTTGCAGCAGGTGTATCACCTCCCAGGTCTGTCACAGAACCCCTTGAGGACCCCAATCCAGAATCTCCTGAAGTCAAGAAGAAACTTTCTGATGTTTCTAGAATGATTCATTCGTGTTACCTGGATTAGTACTTTCTTCTTTCTTCCTGTAGTATTAAAATCTAAAATTTGAACAAAACTTATTAATAAGTTCTCAAACATGCTCTTCATTCAAAAAACCTGGTTTGCTATGCTCCACGGCTCTGTTGCCAGTAGAGCAACAGACATCGTGGTCGGTCCTGTGGTCTGCAGTACCATCTGCTTTAAACTTGTAGTCCTTCTGGGGTGTGAAACCTGGTTTATTTAGATCCTGGCTTGGATGGGAGCTTGCTGTACAAGTATTTGGAACAAAGTACTTATTTTTTCATGGTGGGTGGGAAAAATCAGTTTAGTAAGAGCATCTTGAATATATCACTGCACAAAATCTATTACAGTGTGGGCATGACTCTGCTGCAGTAGGAGCACAACAACAGCACAGAGCTCTCTTGTGAAATTGGTTACAATGTGTGCAACCGTTTCGGGATTAATGTATATGGAACAGTCCCATTAAAAGGCAAGAGGATGTCAAAACCATGAAATTCTTTCTATTCCCCATATAAAATAACTAAAAAATATTGAAAACTGGATATAAATATTTTGCCCAAATGTAAAATAAGAACATTGCAGTTATTGCTTTTGGCAATAGTACTGCGCTGTCACGCTCATGTGGAAGGAAGTACATCTTCACACAGCACATAATTAATCTGGAGAACCCTCGGCCCCAGGGTGGTGAGGAGGCTAGACAGATTGAAAAAGCTGCTGCATGTCAGAACAAAAGCCCAACCAGTGGATGCACAATATTTGGTTTGAGGAAGGTCATGGGGAATCCTTAGGAAGTGTCTCCAGATCCTTGCCCTGTTCTTTCCCGTGACGTTCTTTGTGGGCTGTAGTCAGAGTAGGCCATCTGAACCCTATTACTGTTAGCTACTGACCCAGTATCTGCACTGAATTTAGGATGCTACCAGGTGCTTCAGAGGCCGATCTATATTGTTGTTACCAAATGATTGCAATGGAATTAAGATGTACTTAATCTGCCTTTACATTAGCTCTCTGGTATCAGTGTAGTGTTGCAGTTTAGTTGTTCAAGCATCTATCCAGGTTTTCAGGAATGGCCCCTGAGCTCCCTCTCTCTTACGTTTTTCCATGACTTGAAGAGGTTGATGTTACTTTTTGTGGTCTTGCTGTTGGAGGAGGATGTGGGAAAAGGGGTTCGGTTCCAGGTTCCCAGGCAAGTGTGTTACAGTTGACTTTCCTCTCTGCAGCTCCTGCAGTCCTCATTGTCTTCCCATTCCTTCTGTTGCCCAGCTGCGTCTTTCCTCTGTGGCTTTGTCCCCTCCTGCCTTGATCTGGCTTGTGCACTGTTGTGAAACATGATGAATGCTGGGAGAATATTAGGAGGGTATGATTAAACATTTACAAACAGATGATTTGACCAAATTTGGTTAGATTTTCAGAGACATTGCAAAAAGCGCTTCCTTCAAATCTGTCAGGGTGGGGGCCCAGAGGGAGGGGAGAGTCTAAAAAATACCCCATGAGATCTACCTATTACTTATTTTGAGAAGCAGATGGATTTTTATATTTTTTTTCTATAGTGCAGTTTCTGGTAGATATCTAGCACAGGAAAAACTTGATTACAGACGGTTTACTTGCCCACATTACTTGCAAATGGCATTTTATAGTAAGGAAACCTTGGATTGCCCTGCAGGTAGTTATTCCTTACTTGTTTGCATGAGCTACACTGGTTGGCTTACTGGTTTTGGAGGTTGTATTGGTTTGTTGAGCAGTGGGAATGGCCAATCTGGAAGCCGTGCAGGATGTTTGATGGGACAATTTGCATATTTTTATCTGGGAAGATTCTCCAGTTCAACTGTTTCACAGTGGTGCTGGTGTTTTAGCTTCTGCATCATGCTGAAAAGTTGAGGCACCCCTGTGTGTGTACAGAGTTCTTATCTAAAGTGTTCAACAATAAAAATAATAAATGTGGCTATGCTAAGCGAGGATGTGCTAAGCACAAGACTAATAGCGAGCTTAAGCAGTATACTGCCGATGGTACCTGAAAGAAATGTTGCAGTGAAAAGGAATCTATTCCAGAACCTACTAAAAAAACCAAATGGTGCTTTGAAGATTGTATCATCAAAATGAATTATTAGGTGAATTCAGTACGCGAACTGCAAGAAGAATGTGAATTAAAATAGCTTAGAACATATTAAGTGCAGAGGGAATTAGAAGTTAAAGTAAACCGAGTAGAGGTGGGAATTGAAAGGTTCCCACTTTTCAATGCGATTTAAAATTCTGTCATCTAAGAGTAAAAATGAACAATTTATATGTCATAAAAAACTAAGAGTTTTCATTTAGGTATTCCTGAAGGGCCAGAGCTGTGTGACCTATGTTGTTATTCTGCCTGTAAAAACTCGGGCATCTTAGTGTGTCACCTTGATCGGGTTTGCAGTTTTCTCTTTTTTTTTCAGTTGTGTGCCTGAAGACAGGAATTGTCAGGCTGGATTTTTGAAACTTCAAAACTGACTATTTATTTGAAGGCTACATGCTACACAAGGCACATCAAGCAGGGCTTGAAATTTTAAAATGATGTAAAATTCACAAATGTACCTTTGTTGTTTAAAAATATAAAAGCAATACATGTCCTTATCTTTGTGCACATCCGTTGTATCCACCTTCCTCTGAAGTCTGTTAATTATGTTGTAGCCTCAAGGGTATATGTCTCCCATGGATTATGGGATGCATTTGCTGCCACTGATGAACAGACTGGGTGACTGTTCTCAACCATCACTTGTACTATTAAAATGTATCCACCCATTCCCTTGAGCATATGATTTCACAGTGTCTGATGGCTCTGCAAAGGAACTGCTGTGAGTGGAAAGCCCTGGGAAGGAATAAAATGGCAGTTGGGTGTGGAGCTACTAGAACACTTGCGGAGTTTAAGTAGGCAATATCCATTCCCCTGCATTAATTATAATGGTTTACGGATGCTTATTAATATGCCACTTTTATTACCGAGACGCATGGTTGTACAGCTTTCCTGACACCTATTATTTCCTCCCTCTGAACAGAACAAAGGAAACAATAGTCGTCTGACATTGCCATGACAGACGTTATTTCCCAATAAAAGATGGAGGCAATCAAATCACTCCTGCATGCACAGCGCAGTATTCCCTTAGCCTTCAGAGAGAGGCAAGTGACAAAATTCTTAATGTGGTAATTTTAGACCTGACTGAGCAAGGTATGTGTCTAACTAAAAGTAAGTGATTGGCTCCAATGAGACTCCTTACATAATTAGGCACTTAGTTTTTTAGTTTCACGCTGAATATGCTTTGCTGTGTTTATATCACGCAGGTTAGGATAAACACATGCTGTAAGCAGTTGTCTTTGCTGGGGGTATCAAGGGGAGGTTGAATTCCTTGTGTCTGAAGAAGGGATAACTGAATAGCCAAATCCACCTATCACTTATCTTTGCATCCTTGGCAAATAGAGTGTGCTTAGAAGAAAATTTAGAAACTGATTTTCAGTGACATCACAGAGAAGTAGTCAGAGCCAAAATAAAAATGAGTGGGAATCTGTAAGTGGTTGCTAATGGTTATTGCCAAGTGATTTTGAGTGCTCCATTATTTATTTATTCTTTTACTGCTGTAAAAGTGCTGGAATTCAGAAATAGCTCAGATGGTAAGGTCTCATCCACTGAGTATTTGTACCCGTTGCATTAAATGTTCATCAGGTGACAGAAAAAGAAACTGAAAAGCTCCTGCACGCAGCTGGAGTAGAGGGCAGGCAATGTATTTCCCATTTTATGCTGTAATGACAAACACAGAGAATTATGCATCCTTGTGCCTGCTTTCCTGCTCCTTTTGTTTCCCACGTGTTCAGTTGTGGGATGAGAGGGATGAAGATGGGAAACCTCTCTGGCTTCCCTTGCCACAGTGCTTGCCTTTTTTTATTTTTTTTTATTTTTTTGAAACAGGGCTCTGAGTTTTATTTCTTTTAGATGGAGGGGAGAGTTGGGGAGTTAACCATCACACTTCCCAAACTCCTGGACAAGTGCTTCAGAAGCAGACAGACAGTTACACAGGACATTGGTGATGACACGTCTCCCTTACCTTGATTTGCATGGACCTGGGTGGCTTCAGGCCAGAGGCTCTTTATGGAAGTCAGTGCTTTCTGTGGGACTCCCTGGCAGGTGCTCAGGGCACTTGAGCATGAGGACAGTGGTGTTAGGAGTCCGGCAGAGACCGAGGCAAATTGTTTTCTGCTTATTCCAGCTGACAGCATTCATTCTGTGCCAAAGGTTTATGCAGTGTCTCAAGGTTTCTGTGCAAAACACAGGTGCCTGGCATCTCTACGGGGGCTTGGCGGGTAGGCTGGAGGGAAGAGCAGAGGAAGAGCGGTGAACAGCATTGTTAGGTGTAGTACTAAATTCTGTCCACGTTGCATTTGAGACACCCAAGTGCTTTTTTAGATATTTCCTTGTGTGTTTTTCTTTTACTTATTGCTTGTGTTACTGTTCCTGTTGGTCTGGATGTCTGCTGGGAGAGTCCCACCTAGTGATACAGTAAATTATACCTAATGCATGAAATCAAATGCATGAAAATAAATGTAATTAACTGTCACTGATAAAGGTAGATGTTCGACATTTGTAAGCAATGTTTCTTTGTGCTGAGTACTTAAAACCGAAGATTGCACATTAAACAAAAGTATTATATATATCTTGAAATAGAACTTCAGGTACTTTTATGGTCTGTTTCTAAGCTCTGAACTATGATTTTTTGTATAGGCTTCAAAATCTTTTATATCGCTGTGTTCCAGCAGTCAGTGAGAAATACGCTGGCCTTCAGTGCAAATAAACTGTGCTGCAGAATGGGACTGAGCTTAATGTTAGCAAACCTGGCAGAGTGTATTTGAATCTGAATATAGTCATTTAATTGTTATTTAAACCTTAATGTTCTTTCTGACACTGCAGCCCTCATAAACCTTGTCAACTGTCTCCTAGGTCATACCAGACAGGTCTTCTCTGGCTCCCATCTGTTCTAGGTAGGTGTGCTAAGGCACTTGTTAATGAGGTTATATGTAAGAGGACAGATAGTCTGTTCTTGCCTTGAAAATTACATTTGGCAGATAATATTTCAAACTGCTGCAGGAGCTGAAGCTGTTACTTCTTATTAAGTTGTGCAGGTATTGTGAGAAAAAGCATCTTCATTAAGAATTTGTTTGTGCCATTTAAAGAATACATGTGCTCTTCTGACACTTAGCACAGTTTATTTGTAGCACACTGCAATGCTGAAATGCTCTGCAGGACTGATTGCTCTCAAGTGTCATAGGTTGCATTCATGTGTCTCATATTGACGACTTCAATGTACTGCAAAAGCAACATTTATCTCCACTTAGCCGAGCCACTTAAGCACTTCTCTCATCCGCAGACTGACTCCGCTGTACAAGGTTGAAAATACTTCTAATTTAAGGGAAATTATTTTAGCGCTACGGCTGGTAACACGCTGGTTTATAAAATGTGCAGTAGAGGGAGGATGCTGGCGTTGGTGCCTGTGCAGGCAGTTATTCACGTTTGTGCGGATGGTGACATTTGTTCATGAGGACTGTTGAACACACATTCAGAGGCTTTAACACGGCCTTTCTAATGTCTGCTGTGATAAATGGCTGGAGATGTGGAAATGTCACAAAAGTATGTGATCTTAGAAAGAAAGTAGAAACTTCCATGCAATGGTATTTGAATTCCGCTTGCACTCAGCAAAGGGGGAAGATGAGAGCCTCTCCACATTGTGCAGTGGGACACAGCACAGCATCATGGCCAGCTCTGCTTGTGTCGTGACGGCCAGAGCATGCAAAGGGCACTGGGTGCAGAAAGCCGGGGACTCGCTGAGCCCAGCTCAGCCGTGCCTGCAGAGCGAAGTGTGGGGGCTGCCTCCAGGGCTGTATCGTGTTGGTGGCTCAGTGCTACTTCAGGCAGCTATGGAACATTGTGCGGGGTCCATTTTTTTCTTTATATTTGGTAGCTTGAAGTAATTTTAACATTTTCTGTCATGTTTCCAGTATTATTTTTATGTAAATAAGATGCTAATATAATTACCAGAGATATTGTTGAACCCAGCCTCTTTGCCTTTTTCATGAAAGTCTCCAGTTAAGTAATCAACCTTATTCAGTCATGTTAGGTATTTCTCATTAAAGTATAATAATTTGAAAAGTCTTCCAGTAAGTCAGGTGAGCCTTTCTCATGAATGTATGATAATTATATTGGTGGTAGATCATATAAAAATATCTTCTACTAGCAGGGTTATTTGCATTTCACTTGCGATGTCAGCTAGCGCTGCAGAAAGAGATTTCATGTCAGCTATTTCAAGGATGCAGGGAAGTAGGTACGGGGTATAAAATGATGTGAAGACACATAGATCTTTTAAGTTTGAACCAACACAAAGCTTAATGTGATTTTTGTTTTCTAAACCCAAGTGCAGATGTTTGGAAGGTTTGAATCTGATCCTCACCAGTTGCAGCTCCTATTTATTAATCTCAGGATGCAGCTGAGCATTTAAACAAGGCTGAAACAAGCATCTGTGCAACCCGATTGCAATATTCTTGTTATGTTTGACTTGTGACTGCTGCGTTGCCAAAATACAGTTTTATTGCAAGACTGCTTCTTCAAAAATGTATGTTTGAAGCCAGTATTTGTATTGTTAAATGAAATGTAGGAAATTCAAGTGCATTTCAGTGCAAAACAGTAGTAATTTGTTGAGCTGGTCAATTGCTTTAAAAAAAATGAGAACTATATAACCCACAAATCAAAAAGAGAGTCGAGTCTAGCTTCTTTTGACATAAAACTAGTTTCATTGTGTAGTTAAATATGTACTGTGATCAATTTTTTAAGAGGTGGAGCAGCTTTCATGGCATGTGTCACTTGAATAGCTTCCACTTTGTCTCTAGATACAAGAATACATCACAAAATGATCTATTAGGAAGCCTGTAAGGCCCGGTACTGCAGGGCTGTTGCACAGGGTTGTGTGTGATTGTGACAGCAATTACTTGGATTTTGGGACAAGGGAAAGGTATGATTTATGAATGTTTTCTTTTTTGACTGGGGCATTTGCTATGCTGCGTAGACTAGATATATTAATAATGTATCCTGTGGAATTTCTGTGTTAGGACAAATTTTCTGAAACTGACTCCAGGTTTTGTGTATTTTCTGTGGCTGTGGTAGTCCGATGAGGGCGACACCTAAACTTGGCTTGTTGAATTTGGGCAGTGTGGATGGGCTGTCTTTGCTTTTGTCAGCCTTTTTCGTGTGTTCCTTTCAAATCCAGGTTGTGCAAATTCTGCGCTGCTGTGGTGTGCTGTTGCGTTGCTTGGTCCCTCTATGCTTTTGTGTGATGTGATCAATATTGACTTGCTAAATATATAGGGAGGGAGAACTGAGGAAGTTCAGTAGCACTGTGAGACAGATAGAAACCTCTTCTACGCCCTGCTCACTGCTCATCGAGTCAATCACGTCGGTCAGGTCAACATTGTCTTCTCTCCCCTGCGGGAGCCCCAACTTATCTGGTTGTTCAGCGCTTCTGTGCACAGAACAAATTGAGACTATATTTTGTACGCATTATTGTCGGTGTCTTAGAACACCAGTTAATAAGGGCACAGAAACAAGTCTGTTACTAATGCCTCTCGCTGCCTGCAGCCGTTGCTGCAGCATGTGGACTGGTGAGAAACAGAAGATGGGATAACCTAAGGAAGCAACATAACACAATTGTCTGTTTCCCTTCTTCTCTCATATTTTCTTTTCTGATTTTAATGACACAGCCAGTGGACAGACTCTAGCCCTTGGAGTTATTTCAGTCTTTATTAATAGTTTTTTTTCTTTCATTTCTTTCCGACTTCCAAATTGCTGCTATCATTGCCCAGGAGTGTGTGCTGGAAGGGCAGGACCTTTGGGCTGTCCTGAGGGTGTTCATAGCACAAGCAGCTAACGGACTTGCAGAACAGAGGCTTTAGGTCTGCTCTTCCACAGAATGAAGCGTATTAACTGTTTCCGTGCATATATTTCCCACTAGCTCCAGTAAAGGAGTATATTGATGTCACTTTTTCTCCCAAGTCTCCCAGCTGGCTAGATAAAATGTTGTTTCACCACCAGGACAGCATTTCTTTTAGCTTTGCTTTTTAGCTGATTGGGTAGAAAGATACCTCAGTGTATTTGGTTTATTGATTTTTGAAAAATACATGCTGTGAAATTAAATGTATAGCTAAATACTAAATTGTTAGGAAGAAATGCCTCTTTAGGGTCTTGGGTCAGGATATATCAAGACAAATACTTTCCATTTTAAATTCAGCATACCACCACAGACCAAACAGGCAATGATTTTAAAATGTTTTCTTCTTTGCTAGTTCATTTAGCGTGAATGGAATCTAGATTGACAGTCCTAAAGGCAGAAGTCTCCAACACAGTTTATACATAGTGGGACACTGCCAGTAAGAAGGAAAACTGCCATTCCTGTAGCAAGGGGCATTGTGTAAACTCCAGGAGACCTAGTCTTCAATGACTGGCAGCAAACTTGTAGAATATGGTCAATTATTTTTGTATAGGCTTTGTTTCTGGGCCACCACTAAAAGGATTACTTCATTTTTGCAATCTGTTTTAGTGTTAGAACCTTTCTCTTCCTATCTGCATGAACCTTTTTCTTTCTCATGCATCTTCATCTTTGATTCTTCACCTTCTGTTTCCTCTTCCTAAACAAAAAACTTTTTAACATTCTGGTCAGAAACTTACGTTTCAGAGTTTTTTGCCCCAAAAAGTTGGTCACAGAATGTCAATTTTACACATTTCAAGAAAGACTTTTTTTTCTTATGCTGATTATTTCTTTTCCAACATTAGAAGCATCTCTAATTGTGAACTTTAAATAGGAGTACAAGTGTGGCCAGTGAGAAAATGTTTAATTTCCAATTAAGTATTGGGGCAGCAATGCCTTGGAGGCAGAAAGGCAGGATGGGGGAGGAATTCGTCAGTGATACTTGCTGACTGGGTGATTGTTAGTGATAGGAGGTACTGAAAGTTAATTAGAGTTTCTGATATGGAACAGTGTATTAGGTTTAATTATGTCTGGATATCTAGTATTTTACACTTTTTCTTTTAATTAAAATGTAGGAATTTAAGAAACAAAACTTCTAAATCTTACAGTCTGGGCAGACCAAGAGCAAGGAGAAACTACATTGTCTATGTTATGCCATATTAAAAAAATAAAAGTGCTAAAAGCTGAGAAAGTTGGAAAAAAGATTGACTTAAATATCTGACCTGTAAGAAATGAAATGAATTGTAGTAGCGTACAAAGCTAGGCTTCTTGCCAGAACTCCAGCTGATCCCAATGTGATCCGATGCTAGCAGTTACCCTGTTCTGTGTTGTCGTGGGGTCACACTATGCTATTGATTGTCTCATCTTTGATGTAAAACATAAACATTGCAGATCCAATATGGAGAGCATTTAGAATCATGCAAATGCAATCCCCAAGCGTCCTGGGGAAATTCCAGTTGCTGTTTGGCATTGATGAGCTCCAGAGGTCTGTATCTCAGCAGTGGATGAAACAATTCCTCTGCTAGATTTTTTACAGCATGATTCCAGGTTTAGAAGTGTTACCCAGAAGATGCTGTGGGAGATAAAGCATCCAATTTATAGCACACAAATTAAAAATGGGAAGGATGAAGTAATACAGGGAAACACACATGTATGTTGATGAAAGCACTACTAAGGTTACTCTAATTGCTAATTACTCCTGATAACAAAATATAGTAATGAAAATGATACCTGACATAGTATGAACTGAAGTGATCAGCCTCTGAGTTACTTCTTACATTTTAATCTATCCAGAAAAGGAGTGATCCACCAGTAAGATGTAGCTGACGGTGGTGATAGATGCAGACCATTTCAGCAATTCTCTCTGTCTTGACAGCTCTACTCACTCATCTGTGGCGCTCAGACTGCTGGGATGTATCTCCCTGGGGTTTGTTTTGATCTCAGCAGATTTTCTCTCTCAAGTGATGCTTTTGTTTTATGTTGTGAGAGACCGTGTTTATTCTCCCTTGGAGTCTGGATGGAAATGACACAAATATAAAGTCCTCACATAAACTAAGTTCAGCTTGTTCTCTTCTCTGTTTCTGACCTTCAAGTGATGGAAGGTCTCTATTTAGCACAGGTCAGTATTTTAAGTTGGATGTAGGTGCTAATACATCTTTCATTCAGCAAATCCAGAAACAGGGCGTGAGGAGAGGTGCAAGCGATTTAGCTGGATTAATATACTTTGGAATTGGACAGGAAACCGAAGCATGGAGGAGGCAGACAGATACAAGCTCTAAGCAGGTTATGAGGAATGGCTGATGTGCTCCCAGGGTTGTGAGGGGCTTTCTTCAGTTGCGGTAAATGTGGGAGAGCACCATGCACTGCTGGGGGAAAGTGGAAAGCCCGAATGCCTGTGTGTGTTCCAGAGATCTCTGTGCTGTTGCTGAAATCTCTGCACAATAATTTTCATTATATCCCGCTTCCCAGGGTCATGAGATGCTATTCTTAATTGCAGACACCTAGGGTGGTTTAAGATACTCCACAGAGGCAATACGCTGATAACACTTGTGTTGAATTAGAAGCCTACATATTAGAGGAACATATGGGAAGAGAAAAAATGCCTGAGAACAGAAGTAAGATTGTCCTGGGTGGGCAGCAGTGAATTGGTAGCTTTGTTCTGTTCAGAGTCTCTTTGGGTTTGGTGTAGGCATGGGCAGTCTGCTTGTGCATGTCTGGAGAGCGGGAAGGCATATGGAAACAAAAGATTATTGTTTGGAAGTGCAGGTATTGTGTTGTAGATGGCTGTTGAAAAATAAGTAGAGCCAAGATTTGTAAATTCTGGGTTTTAGTGATGATGACATAAACTGTGACTTTAAGACCTGACTGCTTCCTGTGTTGTCTTGGTGAAATTGCCCAGTTGAATATCGTAGTCCAGTGAAAAGGACAGAAACTCATCTGAATTCATGACAGTGACATGTTTATAGTGTACAGTGGTTTCTACATCCTCCTGTTGCACCAGTCACCTAAAGATTAAGGTCTTGGGAATGGCAGAAATTGGAGCTAGAGAAAGTTTTTTAATAAGAGGCCTGCAATCATTGGATCTGGGCTTTGGTTTAGATTCCTTGTCATCTTCAGCAGTGCAGAATGTCTTCATCTTGTGTATTTCTAGCAAGTGTATATGGGGAATAATTTATTATTGCCTGCATTGCATAGCAAAATTGTCTCAGGCACAAAGATTGGTAGAAAAATCTACAAATGATTGTGACAGCACCACCCACTGAAGTACAACAGATGTTTCTTTTCTAAAAAATTAGATCATTGTATCCTACAGTGACTTAAATGAGTTACAGCAAGGTTAAAACTTTGTCCTCTGTAATGTCCATAATTCACAGCTTGCTTGTAATAATACTGTATCGCTAGAGAAATGGTTCCCATTTGTAGTATCTACGTCTTGGACATGTTTACAGATCTCCTCTCTATCTCTTTTTATTATCAAAAAGTCAGGGGCAGATAAAGCAGCACCTTATCTGAAGATGTTGTTAATGAGTTAATTAGTATAATGAATATAAAGATAGTTGTAGTGCAGGAATGTATCAGTTTTATATTACCTTATAACTGTTGGGTTTTTTTGTGGTTTGTTTTTATTTTTCCCCCTTGATTAGAAGTACTGCTCAGTCTGTTGGAACTTTCGAATTGGACTACCCCTTTTCTCTCCTGTTTTTGCAATACTTGTTTTGCTTAGGCATCCATTATGGTGGTTTTACATGTTAGTAGCTATGTTTATTGGAGATTATAAAATGCAAAGAGTTGAGTATTTGTTAAATTTCCCTATAAAGAGATTTTTACCTTGAAATTTACTTAGGTATTGCTGCATGCTGATACATGTGAATTGGAAAGATTGATTTTTGAGAGACTGCAGCATTTTTTTTTTGTTGGTGGTAAATTGCATGTGGAATTGAAAAAGAATAGTAGACTTCTGTTGTCTATTGGCAGCATGACAGTAATCTTAAAAAGCAATCTCAGCCATGCTGTAGGACGAAAACTTTGCACTCGGTAGGCTTCCTCATTACTGCAACTTCTGCATAAAATAAAAAGTACAGAGAGCTTTGTTATGAAAGCTCGAGTGCTCCTGAACTTGGAGGCAGGGACTTGCAACATGGAAGTGTGTTGCCTTGTTTCAGAGATATATCTATGGCTGCCCTACGTAAAATACATTTCGCATTAGAAAAACACACATACTCAGTGTCTGCAGCTTCTGTTTTAGCAGCCTCGTTCCCAGCAGGTTTTACAGGCATCTTGATTTCTGACATTTGTTACCCTGTGGACACTTGTCTTTGGGTAAAGTCCTGTACTGTGGTTGTTGGAGGGACCGTTGAGCAATGTTGAGGTCTATGAAATTAGTGATCCTTGTAGGTCTAAGTAGTCTCTACATGCAAAATGCTTCCTCAGAATGTTGATCCTTGTATACACCAAAATGTAGAGGGCTGCTTTCAGCAATATTAATGTGCCATAGCCGCTATGGGCCTCATTCAACTCTTTAAAATTCAGGAGGAGCCTTTGCACTGAATTAGTGAGGAAGGATCTAGGTCTGTTGCAGGGTGTTAGTTGACTAGAGGGTGGTAGTGAGAGCATAGTGTGAAAGCTAGTAGATAGCATGGGAAGTTGCTGTTCAACATACCCAAAATGCCTCGTCAATTGGAATAATTAATATATTTAATGATGAGTTACGGGGGTTTTGTGAAGACTTTCACCCCGAGTTCTCCTCCAGGAAGAATTATATGACCTTGTGGATTGGAGTAATCATCCACTTTAAATACTATAATAGCCTGAAAACTCTTAGAAGCTGATTACAGGCAATTTTTTTGTATAAGTGGGGCTTCTCATTTTGAAGTAACACAGAAAGGAAGGGTTAATGCTTTGCTGGCTGATCATGAGGCAAGTGTGAGCTGCTACTCTGATGCAGCTGAGAAAAAGGTGAGATGTTTTTTACTAGAAGCAAAGAAGCTTTAATGTTGTACAAGAAACCATGTAAGACCTCATTGGAGATACTGTGTATAGTTCTGTCATGTCCGTTCCAAAAAGATGGTTTTAAACTGAGAACATGTTCAGTGATGGCTGCAAGAATGTGTGCAGGAATGGAGAACCCATCTGATAAAAATGTATTAAAGAGCATTGCTTTCTTTTAGCTTAGCAGACTGAAGCTTGCAGAGACAAATTCAGTGAGAGATAAGCATCAGGGAAGAAGATTTTAAAGGACACTGTTGTCACAAGAACAAACGAAACATTTTTAAAGAATAAATTCAGCTTGGAAATTAGAAGAAGGTTTCTGACCATTCAAGGAATAAAGATGCCAGAATTTTGTTAATGACTGATTCCATGTATGGTTATTTCATTGACAAAACTGAAGGCGGAATAGTCTTGGGAGAGGAATGGGCAGAAATGAGCTGCAAGATTTTGGTAATTTCTTACACTGCTGCAGTTGCAGCTGGTGCAGTGCTTTGAGAAAACCTCTACATGCTTTCCTTCACTGTTAGTGTCTGGGTATGAATGAGAGAGGGTGATTATCATTAAAAGTCACCACGGTGATGTATATGAAAAATATTTATGCGTAAAATCTTATTTATTTACTACTTCTGTGTGCCCCTAGAGGAAGGGTGGGACATCCTGTGTATGAGGGATGATATCTACCAACGTCTTGAACCAAGCAGCTCCTCCTGCCTGCAGGCCCAGCTGCCTCCCCTGGCACCACAAGAGGGATGAAGCCAGCTGAGGTCCTGTCCTGCTTGCTGGTGTCCATCCTTGGTGGCAGTAGTTGGGGTGGTTTGGGGATGGGAGCTGTCTCTGCTCCTGTTCGTAGACACCATGTCTGGATCAGGTCCTGCACATGTAAGTCCTCCATGACTGGTACATGGTATTTTCTACTTGGTGACAAATAAGGTGGTGGGCTGGTTTATCTCCCAGACCAAGACAATACCAAGTATCTATCAGACCATGAACATGATTCCAAAACACGGAAGAAACAGTTTTCTGGCAGTGATAAGTTATGATGCATTTACCAGGTCAAGGTCTTTTGTTAATGAGGAGGTGCAAAGTGACAAGTGCTTTTTAGGTAAACTGTGCTGTTTTAAGGTGTTAAAAAGACATAATAAAGATGTGGTTTGCATTTCAACAAAAAGGATCAAAAAGAAAATCTCTGTGTGTTTACTAGTTGGATACTTGAATTAAAAAAGCCCCTAACTTAACAGTTAAATGCATTGAACCAAAAATATGAATGAAACTGAGGAAAGCAGTAAATGAAGAGATGAGAATATTTGTGTCTTATTTCAGGCAGAAGCTAGAAGTTTAGAGAAATAGATTTGGTTTTGTGGCACAAATTACTGCGTGTGGGTGAGGTGGCACCAAGGATATGCAAGTAACAGAAATCTGACTCTCTCCTCAGAATGTGTTCCGTGTGTTAACTTGGATGTGGTCAGTGTGCTGGTAGTTGTGGTTTAAGATGCCAGTTTATCTTGCTCTTTTGCATGGCTGTTCTCATTTGTGTATCTGTGGTACATACACAGATGTTGGTATCTAAGTAGATAAATGAAAAGCAAGGAAAAAAAAAAGGCAAGAAAATGCTTATCCTATACTTTCATTGAAAGAAAACTCTCAATGAAAAAAACTTCGTCTACTGATGAAATGCAGCTTTTAGAAGCAATGTTATATGCAACAGGTTTTAAAGAAAGAAATGAGGAAAAGAGGCCTACCTGAGACAGATCATAAAATGCCAAACAACCAAACATCCCCCCGCCCATATGGTTTTTATCTGAAAGAAATACTAATTTTATAGATTAAATTGATGCTTGTCCCCTGCTACACTTAATCTGAACTATGTAATGAGAAGCTAAAACCAGAAATTAAAGTAAGTGACCTGACCTGAATGAGGAAAAATGAAATTCACAGGATAAAAGTTATTGGGGGGAAAAAAAATCAGATCTCACCAGCACATATGCAAATGTTTCAAAATCAATACAGCTCAAGCCAGAGCAGTAAATAAAGATGAGCACTGCAGTCAGCTCTGGTATCATTTAAGCATCTGGTCTACTACAGTTAATGCCAAATTTAGTTCATGTAAAATAGATGTAAATGAATGTCTGTTGCAAAAGAGACTAAAAAGTGAATATCTGCTAAATGGCATGTTGCTGCGGCAGAGTGACAAGAAAAGAGATTTTGGAATTATTGTACAAAAATCCCAAAAGCCAACAGCATTTTCTGCAGCTGCAGTCAGGTTAACAAACAGGGTTCCAGCATCTCTTTGGAAGAAATGCAGTCAGTGTTTCAGGAAAACACATTTTTCCTATTTAAGAGACAGGCTAAGTCATACCTATTTTATTTTGTCTAATTCCAGTTAGAATTTCTTTTCCCGAGCTAAAAGCGAGTGAACACAGTATCTGTCTTAGAGAAAGCCTTTCCTTTCTGCTTCACACAATGCCATGTGAGCTCTAACATGGCTTTGGGCAGAAGGGATATGAGCACTTGAGTGCCTGGTGCTCTCAAGCAGATGGGCAGGCAAGCAACAGAAAAGGCAGGGCTGAGCCAGGAGGCCAAAGGGACTTGGCCAGGATCTGTAAAGACTGTGGAAATTCCTCCCATCCTCTTCTCTCCTTCCTCCCCACCACCAGCCCTGCAAAGAGGTCACAAGTTTGGAACTGAATCAGTCGTACTTCCTCCCTGCAGTTTCTCCTTGGGCCATGAAGAAAAGCTTAATTTAAATCTCAGATCTGGACTTCAGAAGATGACAAGCATCTGCGTCCCCTTTGCAATATTATTCAGAGTATTTTATGATAGATATCGTTTCTGTGGCTTAGTTGTATTTTTGTTTTTTTTGCGGTATTTACAAGTCGAAGGGTTTGGAACGGTAGCTGTCAGAGTCTTCCTCTTGTGTCTGGGCAATGGGCTGTGTTGTCCAGGTCCTGTTATTTGCACTTTTATTACACAGCATCGGAACAATTTCCTCCCTTTTGCTTCTCTGGCAGTCTACCACTCGTCAAATGTAACAATTTCAAAGGAAGAATTATTTCTGCTATCAAAAATCCTGTTATGAATGGTGATGGAGAGCTGCTTCTTCCTCCCTGGTTTTTGTATCTTCTCAGTGGGGGCTTGGTATTTAGGTGGTCCTTAGCAAGCACAGCATTTGTCATCATGGCTGCCAAGGAGGAATAGGACCTTGGCATATGGGCTCAGCTAAGAAGTTGTGAATCATGATGTAAAATAAATATATGGCTTCAGTAAACTGAAAAGCAAAACATGGTGTGTGAAAGCCAAGTTGCAGTATGTTGCTTATCCGTTTTGAACTACCTTGTCAGAGCTTAAGTGCTTCCACTGTTAGAGGCACAGAAATTCTCAGAAAACCAGCAGTGCACTTTGTAGTGAATGTATCACAATTATAGCCTATCATTTTCCCTCCTGATTGAAATGTTTGTGTCTGTCCTTGTGATACCAATTGAACAAGGTGGTGTAGATCTTGGTGTGAGTGTACTTTTGCATGAAGGATCACACACGGGAAACAGCAAATTCTGGGGATTGCCTATACATTGTTGGCTTCTGATATTTCCAGGAGTCATTTTCTCAAAAGATTCAAACATAGTCAAGGCTAGGTAAACCGTAGAAATGAAATGTAGGAGTTCTTCAGACACCTGTTCAGTAAGGATGCCCTGAAGAAATATTAAAGACTTGGTGATTATACTTTCCTTTATTCCGCTTCCATTCCATGGCAGTAAGATGAAGCTTTATGGCCATCTGACTGTGTCTGAAGCTTTCTGTGTACTTTCTGTACTATTGTAAAGAAAACATAGCTGCCTAAAAGACTTCAGAGCAACAAAAGAGTATGACTCTTGGGGGAAAAAAAAAGAGTATGACTCTTGGGGATGACCAATTATGCTTATTGGTCATCTTGGTCAGTACCAAGACTGAAGACTTCTGCTGGGGAGATGATGAATGTCCAGAAGTACTGCTAGATATTTTGATCTTGGAGAGGAACTGAGGCATTTTGTCAGTACTCTGGCTACTTCTCAGTTACTCCTCTTATTTTAATTGCAGCTGGTAACCTTGATGGAAGCACCAACAAGATGATGTGCTCTAAATTTTTTGAAACTTCTTTAGTTAATGAATGTCCCAGAGATGCCCTTTCAGCCTCTCTTCAGCTCCTATATCTTCCAGGTTTGGAATGATTGCTGCAGCCATGCTTTTAGTTCATGCTTCCCCTGACAGTGTGTGATTGACTTGTTCAGGCAGCAGCTGTGTCCTGGTAGAAAGGAAATCTTGCTTTAAATGAGGATAGTCCCTATCAGAAAGGCTTACCTATCAAAGTAAGGTCGAGTGGAAGTGGCAGAAAAGGTTCTGAGTACAGGTAGACTGGACTAGTTAGAACTAGTTCGAGCTGTGATTTGTGACTGCTTTCCTACTTTGGAAAGGTTATATCAGAATACCAGCCTAGTTCTGTCCCAGTTTTACTCTGCTTTACTGTCACTGAACCTTTAGTTCAGCTTCGTTAAAGTTCATCTTGTTGCAAGTTTGTTTGTTTCAGTATATTAGGGGCCATTCCGTATTATGCAGTACCAAGAGAATTTGCTCTTGTTTGATTCCTCAGCTTAATTCTTCTGAGGCTTGTGTATTTTGGCACTGAGAAGACAGCCTCTGACCAGTCAAAGGTGTCATGCTTGTGCCCTCTTCACTTATCCATAGGATTGCCTGTGGATAGATGGCTTCATGTGCAAGCTGGCCTCCTGGTGATGGGCAGGTACATGTTACATGCTGTGGCAGACAGGCAAGGCTTTTCTAGGCACGACCTTAAAAGTCCTTAACAAGCAGCTTTCTGCTCAAGCCTTTTTTTCCTCACTTCTAATTTTTTTTTTCTCAGCTCTTCTAGGAAAGAATAAGCTGGAGTATAGCTTCCTGAGGATAACATTTAGCCTTTCTCCTTTCAACTTAAATATTTTGTTGTGTATATCTCACTTGAAACTTAATTGAGAGGTTAAATTCTGTCCATCAGTAGTACTTGTACTGTCAAAGCTGCAGTAGGCTTTTGGGAAAAGCTGTGATGTGTATTAGAAATATCTGATGTTAGCTTTATTACAGGACTGTACCACTCAGATTGCCACCCCTTACATCTGTGGCCACCGTTAACTGTGCAAAAGGCCAAGCTGTAACTGAACAGTACTGGATCTGTGTCGGGGATGTGCCAGTGGCATAAAGGGAGAAGACAGCAGCATGCAATAGCCTTCTGGACATGGAAGCATTATGCCTTAGGCTGAGCTGCCAGCTCAGATGCTTATTTGGGAGAGCAGTCGCTGGAGTTTCAGTCATTGGAGCTGATGCTTACTCTCACCAGACCTGCAAAATGTTATTTTTCAGTGACTTGTAGTGGCATATGCACTGACAGTTTATGAAGTTCACGTACATGTAACGTCTTTGGTACAAAATGTCTTGGGGAGCCGTAATCCCTGGGGTGAATTATCAATTTGTAAGTGTTAGTGGTAGTGGGATAGTATCTTTACTGTTGATTTTGCAGGTGAAATCTTTTCATAATCTATATGGCTGAGAATTATAATTCTAAATTGACCATTGTTTTATATCTATTCTGGTCATCTCTTAGACATAATATAGAATCTGGTTCCAGACACGTTTTATTCTTATGTACATTTATGCATAATGACGCAGTGACTTTGTCCTTGGTGTCTTTTCCAAAGATGATTGCTTTTTCTTTTAATTTCTATACAGTTTTAGGTGTTGCAAGTTAGTTCTTCCTGTTTGGGATTCTTCTGCCTTTCAAAGTCAGCACTTCTCTGATTTTTTAAAAAATGCAAATATTAAAAGATGTGTCCAGAACTTGTGTAACCAGCAATATTCAATTTACCTGATGACTGGTTGTAAATCAGATTTAAAGATTCTAGAGGTGCTCCCTATTTTCTGTGCGTATTTTCAGTTTCTCACTGCTTCCATATGTCTCAACTACTTTAGCTTCATTTGCTTTCTTCTTCCTCTGCTCCTTTCTGCTTTGTGTAACTTTCTGAAACTTTTGGAAAAGAGAAATACAATACATCTGGCCCTTCTCTTGCAGAGAGTTTGAGCAAAGCTCCAAGTTTCCTGCTGGAGATTGTCTTGAAGCCCAGCTGGCATTCCTTCTCTTCAGAAATAACTCAAGAGATTGTATTCAAAATGCTATTCAAAGAGGCCCCTTGGCCATTTCTCACACGGGTCTGGGGTGCTTTGTCCTCTCACATCTCATTTAGCGTGTGCTTGCCAAGAAGAGCTCCATTCAGCCCCATCCATTGTGACACCTGCCAACGCTGATGGGGCCTTTTCAGCATCAGAGAAGAACGGTGGAATCGGTGCCTTACTGCCAGCCAAAGACTTCCAGAATCCATTTATATAAAGGCAAAATCTTTCTACTGAGGATTGATTCCGTCTTGTTCCCTTAGGTGCGTTCTTCCCTTTGTGTGCAGTAACTCGCTACCTGGAAGACGGGTCAGCAAACTTCCATTTTTTGGAGATAAAGGTTTAGATTGAATTTGCAGCTCAGTATTGCAGCTCACTTGCTCTCAGGATATTAGCGTTACTTTGCTACAGTTATAGTTTTTATCTGGATTGGCAGCAGCTTTTACAGGCAGGCTGAACTTCACAGAAACCTAACTTAAAATGCACGGAATGAGAAAAATGCCTCTCTTGTAAGGCTCCTGCTGAGCTGATAACAGTCTACAGGAAGACATCTATTTAAACAGAAATAAACATGCCTTAGGACGCTTGGATCCTATTTTCAGCTTTATTAAGCTATTTCCAGCTTTATTAAGAATGCTGTGTTTAATTTTTCCAGCATTTCCAGCACCATTAATTTAGTTTACACTGCATTTGGATCAATTAGTGCACTTGATGATAATGCACTATTTGCCTCTGCCTATTTAAAACAAGAGAAACAACAGGATGGATTTTCATTGTGTTAAAGAATCTGGAGTTCCTCCAAAGACTCTGATTAGTCCAAATGGCAAATCTCACAGACTGGCCAAGTGGAAACAAAAATTCCATGTTGGGTAACTGTCCAGTGGATCTATTTTCTCACTCCAGTGGCTTCTCAAATCAATTCTTCTAGTGACATCTTGGCTTCAGGATTTTTCCTGCGTATTCTCATGAAGACTGTGCTTAACAGGAACACACACAAGTTCATAACAATAGAGGTAGAGCTACAGAATGTTCAGCCAAAAAAAAATAAAAGAGAAAAAAAGGACTGCTTCAAAACTGCAAGGAAATGGAAAGACTTCCTGATGTGATGGCAATGCTGTTAGAAACCAGTTGAGATCACCTTCAGCTTTCCTTTTGTCAGTAAGCATCTTTACGTTTTCTTCTTGGAGATTAAAACACGTAGGGATTAGGACAGTAGAGAAGATGACCTTCAAACCTGAGCTGTGCAATAGTACTTGGTTCAGAATGAAAATGCTAATATGTTACATTTCAGCTTCGTTGGTTCTCTGTGGCTGAATGTCATAAAAGGGGGTCAAAGTTGTGAATGTTTGTCGTGGTTTTTTTTTTTTTTTAGAGAAGTGCTTGTTATAAAAAGCAAATGTAAGACCTGAATTGCATTACAACACTTTTCAAACACAATAGAGTATATCTAGTATAGTTTCAGGTCCTCATACCAACGGTTCCTGTCTTCTGCTCAGGAGTATTGGCAGCATCAAATTGTGGTGATGAATGTAAAGCAATGCTTGCTGCAGTTTTATTTGGGACAGATACACTACTGAAGTACCAACGTGCAATATGTGAATTTTATCTGCCAGGGAATATGATAAAGATGATTCAGTTTGGAGAAACTACCTCTGTTTATCTTTGCTGCAAAATTATTTTGGATGTTGTTGTATTGTGTTATTGCACTGTGATCTTTTGCTTTTTCATAGGTGAACAGTATCACATTTTGCCTGGATGTTTTGAGTGTTTATTGTTCCTGTGGGATACCTTGTTTATTTGTCTTGCTTCTCCTCTGTCACAACATTTTTAGTTTGACACAGATTACATACATGGTGAGTCTTGTAATCTCATTTGCTTCACCAAACTTCATATGCACCTCTGAGAAACATTCCCATTTCACTGAAGTACCTTATCAGCAGCACAGTCCAGGTAAAGGTAGCTATAAGTCACTGTAAAAATTGTATTATGATGCTGGGTTTGTTGATTTATTCAACAATAACAAAATACAAAGCAATAGGTGAATGACCTAGGCTGAATTCCCGTGGGTATCTAATGGATACAGAAGTATTTTATTCCTTTATGCTTCTTCTAGAAACAACAACAATCACTTCTCCCTTAAGTATCTTTGTTCAGCTTCTTAATGTCCCAAATGTGTATTTAAATGCCCTGATACCGTTCAATTAAGTAAATGTGGTTGTGGATCCTGAAAAAGAAGAGCTTTGTAATGGAAACAGCGAAACCCCACTATTTGTTTCTAATGCTCCACCGTAAGAAATGTGCTGTCTCTATTTTACTCTATAGTTTTTGATGTTCTGCCAACCCTCCAGAGCTTGAGAATTACTGTGCTGGCTAACGTGCCATATAGACCACAATTTAAAAGGTTTATTTTAGACAGATGCAATAGTCTGTGGCAGCATGCTATGGGCATGGTAGTCTGAGGAATCTTGCCCTGTTGCTGCCTCTGACTGTGCTGTGGATAAATAGATGACTTGAGACTCTGGGTTGCCTTTCAGAAGAGAGAAACCACAAACCCGTTGGGCTGTGCTCACCTGTGCAGTAGGTTTCTCTCTGTAGAGGTTTGGCGCTGCTGTCCATTGCTTTCCATAAGCCCGTTTGGTGCCTGTGCAATAACAAGAACTGGCTTCATAAAGACGTGTCAGCTCCTGCAATCTTGACGAGTCAGCTGTAGTATACACAAGGATGACACTCATTTTTTTCCAGAAGGTTGCTTGCTGCCCCGTGTATATTTTTATTTAAAGGGTTCTGTTTACATAACAACAGGACACCATTATTCTGATCCTGTCCAGCAGCAGCAGTATTTGTTTGCTGTTAATGACTGATTATATACGCTGTAAGAGTTTTATTTCCTTTTGCTGTGCAGTATTATTTGTAGTGTAGAACAACCCTAGTAATTTTACTGAGAATTTTTTTGGGGAAAAAAAAGAAAACAACAACAACATTAACAATAGAAGGCTTCACAGAGCTGTTTAGAGAGCATCTTTTCCCCACAATTCAACTTGTTTTGTCAGTGTACGTTAGGGATGACTGCCCGATTGCTGCTCAGTGAAATAATACTTTCTTTTTTTTAAAGGTCAAATCTTATTTGACTCAAAAAGTCTCTTTAAACAGAAATGACTTTTGTCCTCAGCCAATTGTGTGAGAACAGTCTAAGTTTAAGATTTCAGGACTTTTATTTTCGCTTGAGTGGAGACGAAGTGATTTCAAAAGGTTTCTTTGCTCTGCTGGAGTTAGTATTAGTGAGGCAAAAGAATATTTAAGTGCTGCTGCTTAGATTTTGCTTTCTACCTGGCGTTATTAGGTACGTTTTCAGCTTAGCACACGTGTAGTTGGAAGCATGAATGTCTTCAAAATAACTGTTGTGTCTGATACATGTCTCCATGCTACACATCTCTATCTCATGCTTGGTTTGAGTAACATGCTTTGGTGTGAAGCAAACTGTTGTTTAGAGTTGTGCTTCGGATACACTGATTTCTAGTGAAATATGTGACAACTGGGTACTATGTGAGAGAATATACTACAGTATATTATGTTTATGATGATTTTATGAATTATGGTCTAGCATTCCTGTATTTCTTGTACCTGATGAGTGACATTTTGATATGGACCTGAGTACCAAAATATTGCACCATTGCATTGCAAGGTATGTTCTCTTTTAGCGGTGTTTATGCTGGATAGATAAAATGAATGTAATCTGGAGTAGTTTCCTTTCTAGTCCAGATTCTGATTGAAATAGTTGAAGATGCCTTTGTATCAATACATAAATTTAATGCTTTTCATCTTCACATAGTTCCTCTGTAGCTGTCTGTTGATGCTTGAAGCTTGGTATTTTAAGCAAGTTAATTCTCACAGCAATCACTCTTACTATTTCTGACTTGTTTCAAAGAACACATGCTTTGTGGAGCTCATTTGCTTGTTCCTTTAAGATGATACTTGTAGATTCAAAGAGTACCTTTTCTGAAGCTATTTTTAGAACAAAGATTTTGGGGAAGCCTATTGAAGCTCCAGTAAGCTGCGTTGAGGGGTGTGACGTGAGGGGTTAAGATTGCTTGTGTTTTATACAGTTGGGAGCTCTTCATCTGCCAGAGCTGCTGTTATCAGATTGCAGAAACCCTCAGTATGAGGGATATCGAGAACAGAAACACTGCTTCACTATCCTTTGTAGAAGCCAGTCACAGCAGGCAGCTGGAAAAGCTAACAGTTAAATGAATCTTACCTTCTTTCATGTCACAACTTATATAGAGAATAATTTTCCACAAATCGGGTTGTATAACTGTGACTTTGTCTTCTTCCAGATCACTCCTTAAGCCTTGTTGTTGATATGATGTCTGCCAGGGACTGCACAGTGGTAGGGCTGCTGTGTGGTGGTGGTAGATCCCCAAAGCCATTAATCTCAAAGAGCTGTGAAGCATATGTGCCTGGTATTTAATCAGGGAATATTGCAATTAAATTATGCTCTCTCTGTTCTAAAATTTTCCAACACAGAGCAAAATTTAATTTTTTGTCAGGATGTGATTAAGTGGGGTGTTTAGCCCAGATTTGGGAAGGAGGCTAACCTCTTCCAAGCCAAAGACTGAATTTTGTTTTGTGGAAATTTTTTTTAATATTATGATTTATTTATTTTTTAGTAACTTCTTATCTACAAAATGTTCTTGTAATTTTTATGTGCTTTGGGATGTGTAGCTGGGACTTTTTTTGTGCATAACCACCAAATATATGTAAGAATATTATGCACGTGATCAAGCGTGCTAAGAGCAGGGAAAGCGGTTGTTATTTAGGGAAGTGTGAACTTATCAGCAGGTAGAAGTGTGTGCTGCAGCAACAAAAATAAACACCATAGTTTTGCGAGTTACTGACATGGCATTTAATGGGTATGAAGCAGTTTGGTCATGATATCAGGGAACAGATACATCTGTTAAGAGAAATGGAATCTCTGCCCCGTAAAATTAAATGCTGCATTGCCAAGCAATAGAGCAAGTATTCCTGCAGTCTTTTTTTTTTTTTTTTTCCTCCAAACTAAACATTGTAAAATGATATTGTAAGAAGACAGTACTGGGAATCCGTTTTGAAAACATATTCCATTAGGAACACCAGCTGTACTGGATGGAAGGATTAGAGCTGTCGTTTATGGTGCTTTATTTTTTCTACTTTAAAAAAGTACTGTGTGCTGTTAGCAGACTAAAACACAAGAAGGACATTTCACATTTATGGTGGACCTTACCTTAAATGCACGCAGCATACTGAACAAATCTGTAGGGCGTATAGTCTGTGGCACTGCAAAGTGCTCTTATCGGGTTGTGAGGTGAACAAACGCTATCTAGAATGATTTTCATGTATCGGGGAAGAAAATTTTGGCCAGACACACCAAGCTCTAAATACTGCACTTTTGAAAAGTTCCAGCACCTTTAAGGCATGCTCAAGCCAGTTGTAGAGCTTTTTCATTACTTTAATTTCTTGAAGCACATGGCATTGTGATGGCAAAATACCAAGCACCCTGATGCAGAATCATTGAAGTTAGACTTGTGACCATAGTGACAGTGCTGTGTAAGAAGAAACTGAGGATCTAGGTTTCATCTTCCTTCTGTTTCCCATTCCCCTACCTGTTACCCTCTGAGTTCTCTGTAGAAAAATAGCAGAGAGAGGGAGGAGATGGCAGAAACCAGTCAATGTGCACACTTTCTAGATATTAGCTAAAATGTTTGCATGGTTATACGTATACATAAGGACACAAGTCAGCAGTGTAGTCTTATAAATTGTGACAGAGTTGTACTCCTTAGAGCCTTGTAGCTTAAGAATTCAGGGGGTAAATTCTTAGTCGCTGTGTAAATTGATACAGATTTACTAATTGACACGAGCAGAGTGCGGCCCCTTGGGTTTCTGAAATGCTCCTGGCTCAGCCAAAGATTATGCACACAAAGATTATGTTTGCTTTTCTGCTCTTACTTGTTAAACGCGTGCTTTATTAAATTATATTTCTGTAGCTGACACTGTTCTGAAAAAGTGCCTGGCAGGTTCAGGTTCTTAATGCGTCTTCCTCGCTGGGGGGTTGTAAGGCTTAATTGTTCATAATGTGTAAAAGCTTGAGATGAAAGGGTTTATGTAAAAGCAACGGATTACGATGATTATAAGGCTGATGGTGATGCATATCACACCTGCTGTCACACCAGCTTGAGCAGTCTCTGCCTTTAGACTGAGATTTCTGTGTAGTGGTGAGAACAATATCACTTTTCAGTGCTGCTTTTTTCCCCTATTGGAAAATCCGGTGGTTCTCTCAGATAGTGTAAATATTTGACTTTATTCTTTTCTTCTGGATGAGCCTTAGTCTCCAGGATATAACTTATTTGGTGAGATTACTTCTGGTAAATCCAGATGTTGAGATGAATGTGTCTTTTGCCACTGGGAAAATTAAAATAACTTCTAAAAAATCTACTTTTTTTTTTTTTTTTTTGAGAAAGCTCTGCTTTTCTGGTAATATTTTAGCTGCTGAAAGCCTTTCTGATTTAAAATGCAGATAAGCACATAAATTAATTTTGTCCTGTATTTGCATTCTCTTTTTAATCCAACAAGTACAAAGGTCAGAAGTGTAGAAGACTGCAAAAGTTATTCAGACCTAAGAGAATCCATTATTTGGTGCGGTATGTTTTACCAATGCCTTTGAATCTCTCTTCCCTCACCTCTCCACCCTCCCTTTGTTACTCTTTCTTTCCCTTATATAAACTTGATTTGGATGAGACAGAATTCCCTGGGGCATTGCTGATGGGATACAGGGCTTTTCATCTCTTGATTGCCTTCTTGGCAGCATCTTTAGTGAATTCAAACCTCTGTCTGTTAGAGACTGCAAGGTAAGCTAGATTCTGTAAATCGAGATTAACTCTTAATGACGAAAGGTCTGTATCTAACATGGCATCTTTCTCGATAAAGAGTGAAGGCTGGATGGGTATTTGGGTGAGCTCTGAAAGCTTCACACACTGAAATCCTTCCTGTTGTGTGGTCAGAGGACTCCAGTCTCTGGAACTGACAATTCCCATTCTTTTGGTGTTGGTCAATAGAATTGCAGTTGTGCTTTGAAAAAAAGGCATTTTACTTTGTATGGAGTGTCTTGGCAGAATGAGAGAAATTTAAGAAATGACGCAAAAGCCTATTAAAAAATGTTTTCAGAGATACAAGTGTAGCTGTTACTTGCAGCATACCAGAAGTATAATATTAAGACAATGATAGATAAGACCTATGTTTTAGTGTGTGTGTGTGTGTTTTAAAAGATATGCTGCTTAAGGTCTGTTGATGTCTTTATAAGTTATTTGTCTTTATACATCCTTGATCCAGACCAGAAAAAGCCCATTGCCATCTGCTGTGGTTTAGGGCCACCTGGCAGCTAAGCACCATGAAGCATCTTGCTCCTTCCTCCCTTATGATGGGATGGGGAGGAGAATTGGAAGAACAAAAGGTAAAAAAACCCCAAAACCTAATGGGTTGAGGCAAGGACAGGGAGGGTTCATTCATCACTTAAGATCATGGGCAAAAAAACAGACTCGACTTGGGAAAAACACAAAAAACAATTCAATTTGCTTAACAATCAAAACCACAGTAAGATGATGAGAAAGAGAACTATATCTTTAAAAGGCACCTCTTCCCACCCCTCCCTTCTTCCCGGGTCCAAAAGCTATCTTCCTGTTTTCTCTACCTTTTCCCCTGGAGGCACAGGGTTGCGGTCAGACCATCACGTGTTGTCTCTGTTGCTCCTTCCACTCAGGGGAGGGCTCTTCACAGTCTTCCCTGCACCAGTGTGGGTTCCCTCTCACAGGAGGTCCTTCACAAGCTGCTCCAACGTGAGTCCTTACCATGGTCTGCAGTTATCTACTGACTGCTCCAGTGTGGTCCCTTCCATGGAGTCATGACCTTACAGGAGTCATCACTGTAGCCCCTCCTGAACTACCAAACAACCCACCACACAAAATCACACCACCATCTTATTTTGTATTTTCTTCTTCTCCCTCCCAGTAGTGTCATCTTTAGATAGCTAAATGCTGTCAATAATTCCTTGATTTACTCTTGCTTATTTTATGCAGCTGTCAAAACAAGTATCTGTTTTCAGTGTCAGTTGTAATGCTTGCAATGAGATACCAGCAACCTTCAGAAAAACAGTGCTGAATGTAGCACTGTAGACACTGTGATTGCACCCAAGCAACATGCTCGCTTCCAGAGATGACTAAAAATGCTTTCTTAAAGTTTTTTTTACAATTTCAAACAATATTGTTCCCTGTATAGAGAAATAATGTTTTATTAACACTTTAGGCATATTTTTTACAGCTTATTCAACATTCCAGTGTTTTTAATAACATATTTTAAGATGCTAGGTAGCTTTTCGTTAAGGAATATGGAGTAAATGTTTCACACTGAGACAGAATACTTGGTACAGGTAAATAGACTTGTGTTTTATCAGCCTATCAATGCTACAGGCTAAGGCAAGAAGAGTACATTTAAAGACTGTATACATGTTATGTTAGGGTAGAATCCAGCCAGTCTGGTGCTGAGTGTGTCCAGAGTTCATTTTGTAGGGAGTGGAAGGCTGTACAGAGAACTGTAAGACACAGACAGCTAGAAAACTATTTTTATGTTCTCTGAATATTCCATATACAGGACTAAGGTCAAAAAGACCTAAGACTGCATCCGCTGTCTGTTGAATTCAGGTTTTTTTTCATAGAGTTCAATGGGATTTGAATCAAGGTCTTTCTGACATTGTGATAACACATCAAGCAAGGGAAAATGCATCTATTGTGCTTCTGGAACATTTTTCCTTACCCTTAAATTAAGATTGATTAAGCATAACTGATTTCTAAAGAAACTGTGAGCCCCGGTATCATTGCCAGAAGTTTCACTCTTTCTTGCTTTGTAATGATTGCAGTTTTTAGTAGAGTGTTCTTCTGTCTGATTTGTTTTGATCGCTCCACTGCACTTTAAATTAAAATATATAAAATTATATTTTGTTTGTTACATTTGTAAATATAAAATATTTTATACCCATTTGTTTAAAAAAATGGGAGTATAACAAACACATTGATGTGGTGCAAATAAAAGCTCCAATAATGTGATATGTCATGTCATTTCACAAAGTACATTTCAGTTTGGTTTTACACTTTTAACCATTGAATTGAATTTTGAAAGCTGATGTTCAGTTGTTTTGTGGAAGAAGTATTCTGCTCTATTTTGTCATGCTTAGTATTGGGTTACTAGACAGACAGCTGCAGTTGACTTTAAATGGTGCACTAAAAATATTGAAGAGTCTAGCCTTGAGGAAGCAGGGCAATAAAATGGCAACAGGAATATTTATTTAGCGCAGAATCATCTGGGGATGTGAGGAATGCTTTCAAAAGTGTAATATATCACAGGACAAATTTTATTATTACTTTTATCTCCTATTGCTTCTATTGATCTTTTTCATATACATTTTAGAGAATTGCCATGTAATTGTCCTCACAGCCATAAATTAAGCTTCATGTCAGTGTTTCATATGTGTCTTTTTACCAATAAAGTAGAATGGGCAGATTCTGTCTATTCAGTATGCTCTCTGAATTAATTTAATAAAATGTAGCTTTTTTGTTCATTAGAAAAGATTTTACATGAAAATGTATTAGTCAAGGTGGATAACTTACACATTCAAAAGTAATTTCCATTACTGGGGTAATACCAAGGAAATTATTAGTATTTATCACTGTGATTCATTGTACTAATTTTAAGGAGTTGATGTTTCATTTTTCAAAAAAATCCAGCATTTCCAGCCAAAGAGCACTTGAGCTCTGAAAGCAGCCAGATGAAGGGCCCGCTTCCTGAGTACAAATGCCTGCAACTCGATTGCCTATCAGTCACGCAAAACACAAAGCACCAAGAGAATTTAACATCATACAACAGCCACGAAAGGACCCGCTGCTAAGAGTTCAGTGCCTTCAGAGAGATATGCTCAACCTTCCAAATTCACCTTAATCTTTGTTTTGCAAGTGCTATATGACAGAGTACTCTCTACTTGAGAATATTCACTGCAGCATCAGCTAACTACAATATTAGTTCACCACTTTGGTATTTGATAAATGCTGTATAGTATGCAAATGTACACACATACACGCGCACAAACTCACAGTACATGTATATGCCTGTATCCAATATCTTTGACATCACTTCTTCCTGATATATCTCTTATTTTTAATAGTCCTTCCAGGTACCTTTCTGGTTTGCCTTTTTTTCTTCTTTACTCTTACTGTGTGTTGCCTCCCAAATTTGAAAGAATTCCTTCATTCTTTTCTGAGTACTTTCAAAAAATCCCATCTCCAAACATTAATTCTGGGTTCATTGATCTTTGTTCAGACTTATCTCTAAATAGTAGCTTTGTACTACCAGGTTTGGAATTTTGACTACACTAGGCAGCCGTTATGCTAATTACATTTGTAAAGGACTTCTTACATGCAAAATCTCTAGAACTATAAATCAGGAATAATAACTTTATAATCAGCTGTTAGAAGACTTGAGATTTATAAGTTCTTCCTGAACTGAACTAAGCATCATACATATCACGGGTAAAATCTAAATCATAAATTAGGTTGGAAGCCACTTGCACAGGTGATGAACTGCCCAGCTGATTTCTCTTCCAGTCTCAGATGTGTTTGCATCCTGATTGCCAGACTGACCGGCACTCCCTTTCTTGCTCCAACACACAGGATGAAAATTTTCTAGGACAATTCTTTTGCCCAAAGTTCATTCCAGCCAGATATGTCCTTGTCTGACTTCAACCAGCTGTAAAAGGACTCCAGTGGCATTTGGCAGGGTTTGTGTTAAATAAGTCGCACCCTATATCCAATGGATGTAGTTCACTGAACCAAGAAGAGTTTTGTACTTTTGTAGATGATAGCGTCACACTTGAGTACAGAGAAAAAGAGCAGAACTTCTGCTCATCCCTTATTTTGTTTGTGTGCTTTCTTCTTGCTTTCTCAGCTGTCCTCTAAACCCGCCTCAGCAACCGGTGTCTGATTATCCTGGTATTTGGCTTACATAGTTGGATTGTTATCAACCATGACCTTGTTGTGTACTTGGCTGAGTAAATTCAATCGGCTAATGAAATTGTGGTCTTTCCATCAATTGATTATCAAATTGCTTGTATAGTTCCGCTAGTCCATCTCTTTTCCAAAGCTGCACATGTTTGTTTACTCGGGCAGTCTGTGCCTGACCCCTTCTTTGCCTGTCCTGAATGTCCCTTTTTTCACTTGACAAGTATATAGTCTTGGAGTCTGGCCAATTGCCAGTGGACTTCATTGCCGTTTTACTGACCACTGTTGAAAATAAATCAGTAAAAAAGCATTTCAGAAGCACAAGAGAAGCTGGCATGGCTTTCTCATGCTGCCCAGTGTAGCAGTCCCAGACACCTGCTGATTTACCAGGTGAGCAAAGATGCTGCCAGGAGAGGCTGGTGCTTGCTGAGGCAGTGACCAGGAGGAGCTGTAGTTGGCATTTTGGGTAGGGGACGTATCACAGAGCAAAGAGCCTGTGGTGACCCCCTGGAAAGGATGAATTTGCCTCCCTTTGGGAAGTTGACTTTTGTATCTCTTTGTAGTAAAGTAAGTTTACTTTAAATTTGTAGGATAATTACTTTTAATTTGTTTTTCTTTTAATAAAATTATTTTTATATATATTTATAAATATCATTTTTTTAAAAATAATAATTACTGTGTTGCGCTTGGAATTGAGAGGTATGTGTTCAACATGAGGGTTCCATGCTGCATTATCTGCTTTCCTAGAGTAGCACTGTGAAGTATTGTACTGTGCTGCCATCCCAAAAATCAGAATAATCAAGGCAATTCCTTCAACTCTGTAGGAAAAGAGTTTGGAACGCAAAATGTCCAGCTTTCCCTGAGTCTTGTGAGCAGAGGGGTTAAAGAGAGACTAGAATTTTCAGTAACGGCACAGAATATTTGAAGCTGCTGTTGGCATGCATGCCTTACCCAGGTGCTCTTGCACATTACTGCCTAGATCTAGGGAAGAACAAAAGGATCTTACAAAAATGTCAGACAAATTTCACACCTTCCACTCAAAGAGCCTTTAGGTCTGCTAACTTCTTTTCCTTCCTGGGGATATCTATAATGGCTTCATCAGGAGAGAAGATAATTCTGTTTAACTGGACAGGAGAAAATAAATTGTACCCCATAAATATGTAGGCAGATGTGCAGCTTGTGTGTGTCCAGGAGCATGGTACCAAGCTTTGTGGGTTCTTTCTTGCTGCTCTTTGTGGAGCTCTGCAGTGAGACTCCCCTGCCCCTCCAACATTATCACCAAAATGACACATCCAGCAGATTTATCATTTTGGCTGTGTCTGTTCTCTATAGATCCGTCATCAAGGAGGACATCCATCAAAAATAAAACTCCTCTGCAGAGAAATTACGTCTATTTAGGAAAGCTCTTTGTTTAATAAAGGCTTTTATTTCAGAGGAAGAAATCTGTTAGCATTACAGAGGTCTGTTCACTTCTGCAGAAGCCTCCTGGAATCAATAGTTCCTGTTTCTTTTACGTACAGAATACTGAATCAGACTCTTTAACAATGGAGGTTTACCCTTGTAAACCTAATGGCACCTTCACTTAAGTTTCCTGAAAAAAACCTTTATTGCAAGTTCAGTAACCATTCTCCTTTTTAACGCAGTTGTCAGCCTGCAAATAATTTCAGAGACAGGAATCTTTTGAGTCTCATTGTGTTTTTCATATTTTTTCCAGCTATATTTCATACTAGCACTTTCAGCTTTCTACACAGTTATACATTTCTACAAATGTATATATGCAAAAAAGCACAAAATGCTACTCTTAAACCATATTTCTCTTTTTCCAGTAGTGTAGAAACTGGTTTAAAAATAGATGTATTTCAGAAGATTCCTCTATGGAGTGCGTGTTCTTGGGCAGGAACCATGCTTTCTGCACGCCCCTGCCTTGCGCCAGTCGCAGGAGCGCTTACGATGTTCCACCACCATCTTCCCTAAACACTGGAGTGTTCTTCTCCCTGTGTTATCCTCCATAAAACAGTTTGACATGCTACGAATTATGTATTTAGAGTAAGGAAGATCTGACTATCAATGCAGTCAAAAGACATGATGATGGGCTTTTTTGCCTCTAAATGGTTAACAATTGGAAAAGATTCTTTTTAATGCTTAGTATTTTATTCACTTTATTTTCCTTTTTAGTGCATTGGAAAATAAATCTAAAACATTTCTTCTGTTATCTAGCACTTTAAGCCTTTTCATAGCATTTGTAACATCTCTTTGCCAACGCTCCATCTGTGATTTTAGCTCGCAGGAAACATTTACAATTCTGTTATTAGCTTAGATGTAGAGAGCTGCTGTTTAAATATTAATTGCAGCTTCCCTCATATGTGCAGTCAAACCCACTGAGTAACTCATGAAGTTCAGTAAATAGGGTGGAGAGTGTGTTGTGGGTAGGGCCTGCTCTCAGTCTTAGCAAAGGTCTTACTGGAGTTAAGTGCAAAATAGTTCATGCCCTGATGCTGGCAGTTTCCTTTCCTCTTCTTACCTCAGTTACACCCCTTGTAACAACAGAAAGAAAAAAAATAATGTTAAACTACAAGCATACTCCCTGTACAGTTGGTAGATTTCCTGCTAAAGCTGCTCTAAATGAGAGGACCACCATGCAGTGCTTGCAAGAAATGATGGGAGATGCATAATCTGTTTCAAATCCTAGTTATTGAGCAAATGCACTTCTAAAGCACTTGTGTAACGCTTTGTCAAGAACCACACCTCAGCAGAGGCATTATCTAGTGGTTGAGCCCTTCTGTTTTCAGTTGTAAGTCTCGCCCTGTCTCATGTCTTGGTTCTGCAAAATGTACTTTACACTTAAAAACATAGGAAAACATTGTGTTTACAGACATTGTGTTAAAGTGGATTTGATAGAAGTGAGAAACAAAGTAGTTAACACCGTCTGACCAGCCTGTTTTCTGTGGATCACCGGAGCATTGTAATTTTAATGCTCATATTGAGTGTAATTGAAAGGAGATCAGCCCTATTAAAATTGTATGTTGTATTTTTCCCTCTCTTTTTCTTCCAGATGGTTATTAATCTTTTATTGGTGAGGTGGTTTGCCTACGGTGTGAGATTTTTTTCCTCATGTCATTTAAGTGAGTTACTTCTCTTGCTGTTTGCAGGTGGACTGAATTTTAACATGTTGAATTCTGTTAATTGCTTAGAATTTAGATGGTTTTCTTAGTATCTGGGAAATGTATAATACATTTTAAAAAAATTAAATAATACCCACATATTTCTTTTATTTTTCAGCATTCTGTGAAGAAGGGTGCAGATATGGTGGAACTTGTGTAGCCCCTAACAAATGTGTCTGTCCTTCTGGATTCACAGGAAGTCATTGTGAGAAAGGTAAAGCTTTACTGAAACACACCTTTTTCTTTGCTAATGAGAAATATGATATGCTGAATTAAGAAATAATTACTTTCCATTCATTTATTCTGCTTGATATTTTCTCTTTATTGGAGATATGACTGTTCCATAGCTGCCTTTTCCTACCTGAAAGCTAGTGTTAAATTAAACATGGAAAGTTTTAGACCGTCAAGGATGTATCTGCTTTTCCTTCCAGTGGATGCTTTTAATTAATTAAAGAGGACAGCAAATGAAAAATATTTACTCCACCTATTTCCTGTGGGACAAACTCAAGGTTACCTTCTGCTTTTTCTGAATCTGTTGTGCACATGAGACCAGAATTTAGATGCTTATTTTTCACTTAAAGTTATTGAATTTGATTTGTTTCTATGTCACCAAAGCCACAAATTTTCATAGAATCGCAGCCTACCAAAATAGATTTTCCTAGTGATTTGATTCTGCCTTTTCCAAGATTTTTTTTTTCATTTCAAGATTTGCTTCTGTCAGCTTTATAGGCCCACCTTTCTGTTCATTTCACAAAGATCTGGTTCCTTGTCTACCTTAAATGAGGAGGAAGAGATCTTACAGAATTCCATGTAGGACTCTTAATTAGATTCTTTATACAGCAGATTTGGGATTTTATTTTGGTCGGTATTGACTGAGGTTGTATTTCACTTAAATAACCCAGTGATAGAGGTTTTTGCATTGCGTGTTGGTTAATAAAACTTTTGCACTTTCCTTTACTGGTGGAAATAAAGTGGATTGTTAATGCATGTTGTGTGATGCTAGTGTGGACATGATTACAACTGATGAGGTTATTTTAAGGAAGAAAAAAAGTAAAAAAGTAACCCAAGAAATAACTGTTAAAGGGTAAGTTAAATCGCTGGAACCACTTGTTACCCAGAGATTGTTCGGTAGTTTGTGTGTAGCAGTGTCTGTTTAATACATGGCTGTTCTACTATAATACAAAGTAATTTGAGCCCAGTTGTCAACAAATATGCTTGGAGTAGCTTTTGAGAACTGATAAAGCTTTTTATGGATGTACTCAAATCACTGCATATTGAAATCCAGTGGTTTCTAGTTAGTTGTCAGCGTTGATTCTAATTATTTGGGAACGAAGTAGGATGTTAATATTTTCATATCATCATGAATAAGTTTGAGTACTGCATTTTTTTTTTTGGCTGTAGTCTTTGGATTATTTGTTTTAAATAGAACTAAGCTCCCAAGCCTCCTGCCATTCAGCAGTAAGTACTGGCAATACCCATGGGGAGGTAATACAAGAAATACCTGCCTTAGAGCCCAACCTACCGTAATCCTGCTGGGTACCCTCTCCCGCGTATAGTTTGCTCATGCCTTTCCAAAATGTTTATTATTCAGAGGAAACAGTACTTTTGGAGGGTTGCAGTGTACCAGAGATGTGTGTTACGTATGTGAAAATACAGCACTGCGAAACCAGTGCCTGCATTGCCCAAAGCCTGCCCAGGGAGCCGGTGGCTTTAGGCCAGCTTTCAGCTTGACTGCCTGTGTATCTTTCACCCATGAATCTTAAAACTATCTTTTTTCTTATGGCTGTAAAGAGACTTTTGTAACTAGAACACAGAGTCTTTAAACTGTTGAAGCAGTGGTTTAAAATTGATAAATGAATGACATAACCGTTGTTGACTCCTGTGTTTTTCGTGTCTTTTGTATTGTGATCTAAAATATGAGTTAACACACCAAGCAAAGGAAACACGGCAGGCACGGTACTCTCATTGTATCAAGAAATTCAGAGGTAAATGTCAGAAGGAGCTAGCTTCTGTGTATAAAATCTATCAACTTGAACCAGAAAGAAGTTTGCTTTTTTTTCTTTGGAGCTGTATAGGGTTTACCAGTATGCTACAAGTCAAGCTGATGGTGGTAGCTTTGAGAAATCTGATGTGCAAACTGGTTTGAGAATGATGAGGGCTTTGCGTATGAGAAGTTGTCACGTTTTAGTTGTGTTAGAGGGTTTGAAAACTTCAGCAGATACACCTTATGTCACAGGAATATTTCAGGGGCTAAGTGCAAATCAGATCTACCTGAGAATAGCTTCAGCTGTCTGAGGGGGCTTGTCCTGGAAAAACTAAATGTTCCGAGTAGAAAGGTGATGAACCCCCGTTGAAGCAGGTTTCCCTTTGCTTACCTGCCCTTCTCCTCGAGTATGTAGTGGTGTTGGGAAGAGGGGGCAGTTCAGTAAAGATGTCTCTCATAGTCTCACTGCAGTTTGCTGCAGTGTTTGTAGAGGACATCTAAAGTATTAAAAAAGCATGCTTGAGGTTTGTTTTTTTTTTTCGTGTTGTCTGTAATATTAGAAATAGGCACTTTGTTATATTTAACATATGGTAGCGCTCCCTCAATCATTATGACACAGACTGAAGGTGGTGAAATAGTGGGACATCACTTTCAAATCAAAGCTTAAATATTCCTAGTAAAAGCTTGTCTGATGGAAGCTCATGGTGAACTGATGCATATCAGAAGTAAAATGATGTGTTTTGGTAATGTATTCTGTTTGCCACGGTGCATTTAAAAATGTCCTTCAAACCGACAACGCAGCAGCTCCTTTATACATTATTTGTGAGCTGAAAGGACTTGTCACTGGCTAAAACCAGTGTGACCCAAATTGGCTTCAACATCATGTAAAGGGTAAATGAACCAGTAATTAAAATTGTTGCTGAAAAGCAGGTGTGTTTACTTCTGAATATGAATCATACGTTACTCATCGTTTCTGACTGCCTGGTTGAAATGATTATATTAGGTTAATTAAAAATTCAGAGACTTTTGAGACGTGTAGGATTTATGCTGGTAATTTACTCAGGTGAAATTAAAATACACATTTAAGGCTTATGTACAAATACATAATCAACGTGCTGCTAAGAATTACCTCCTGCCAGTTGCTTTGCCTGAAATAAGGAATCATGATAACAGTTGTGGGGCTGCCTTTTCTTTTTGAAGGTGAACTGCAAATTGATATCCAGAGATACTGTCAAGTAATTCCTCCTTCCATCCGTTCTTTATCATGCTGTTTCTTTAGGTATGTACTTGATGCTTCATACAGAATTTTTATTGCTTTCTATTTAGGATCTGATTCTATGTTCTGAACAATTTTTTGTTTCTTTTGTGTTTAGCTGGCCAGGGCTGAAATGAGTGATCTCTTTGATCGTTACCATTTGTGATCATGTTTAACACAGTTGTGATACCTGTACTAGAGAGGTTTTATGTTAGAATTTTTGCTGACTTTGCTGTATGGCTCCACCGTGTATGTGCCTGACAGCTGAGCTGGAGGTGTGCATTCTTAACTGTATGTACCACTGCTGGCTTAAGCCCAGGTGCATCCTTGGCAGGGATCCCTGATAAAGGCTTTCAAGAGACATTTTGGTGTGCAGAGAAGAGTGCAAACACAGTACTCGTAGGGTTTTTGGCAGCATGGACTCAAATGCCCCAATTTTTCATCCAGTGATGTTTTCTCCATCTCACATTTTTGCAAGATTAAAAAAAAATAATCTTGTCTTTCCTTGAGCTGCCCGCCTCTCTGTGGACACAGGTCAGGGGAGTTTTAATGTTGGTTTTGTGGACAGCATTCGCCATTATTCTCTGTTTGTGACATCTTAGTTATTGCTGCCACTGATGAAGGAGTGAGGATGAGGGATGAAGGAGTGAGGATGAGGGATGAAGGAGTGAGGATGAGGTAGGCAGGGCAAGCTGTGATGTCAAAGGCAGGAGTAAGCAGACGATTGAGTGCCTGGATGTTGCAGGCATTCTTTGAACACCTACCTGTGTATGGTAGAGTCCTGTGCATGGTCCTAAGAAATACCCAACAAGTTCTCTACAGCTCTGGGGTGGTGACCAGTGGTGGTGGAAACTTCAGCCAAGGGAGTGAGTTAGTGTCTGTCTGCACAAATTATCACCTTGGGCAATGGACAGGAAAAACAGGAGGGTTTGAAGCAGTGGGTTCCCAGTTAGGGGTAAGTCAAGGCAAGTGCAGTATTTTTTCCAAAAGCTGCAGAAGGGCTTTTGGCAGTGGTGGGGCACCGCCTCCAGAAGGGGTTCACACCGATTGCACCACACCTTTGCTCCCCTGGCTCGTGAAAGTGGCTGGCTGAGCTGGTACGCAGTGAGTGAGGAATATGATTCCAGTAGATTAGAAGGATGTTTTGTAGGCTGGAGCTTGGAGAGGTAAATATTTTTGTGTTAGCAACATGTGTATTTATAGTCTTTGCAAAGCACCGGAGAACAGTTTTCTCACAGAAAGACAGAATGCTGTCAAAGAATTACCTGCTGATTGCAAACAGCCAGAAGCAAGGGTAAGACATGGCAGCGAAGCATTAGAATGTGATAATTACGGGGGTTATTATTTTGAGTTGTTTTAGGCTGTGTGTACAAAAGATTGCTTGATACTGGGATGAGTGGTCAATTTTCAAAATGTACCATGGCTGAGAAATGTTCTTTAAATCCCAGTAATTATATTGTGAGTGAGGGGGAAAAAAAATCAACACTTCCAGTATTGTATTAGTTGCATATGGATTCTTCAGTGCAGCCATAGATTTCACAGGTATGCAATGAAATATTGCTATGGTTACACTTGAAGTTGGATATGTCATGTATACGTCACGAAAATGAGGAGGCCTTCCTCTGATTTGTTTTATAATAGTTGTCAGTGTCTGGAGTTGTTGCCTGAGAAGTTGCATACTTCTTTGTGTACTCGTCTCTTAAATTGCTTCTTCTGGAATTTCTTGTCTTCTGCAGTCCTTTGGGTAAAACTCCCTACAGTCTGTAGGGACCCTGGAGACAGAAAAAATGTAAGAATTCTATTTCTGTGTGCTGATTCTTTGATTCTTGAGCTGGATCAATCTTTAGGTGTGTAGCTATCCAAGACATTTCAGTTGAATCTGGTTTAAACAACTAAGCAGACAAAAACCAAAGCAAAGCAGAGAAAGAGGGTTTTTTCGGTGACTATGGTATGCTAAATGTCAAAACTCCCTACCTTTGTCTATCTAAGATCTTTTGTAAAATCTGAAGCAAAGTTTATTTTGGGAAACAAACCAGCTGTGCAGCTGTGGGCACAAGGCTTTGCATGAGATTCTTTCTAAAGCCTCTCATTTCAAGGTGAGGCAAAGCCTCAGTGTGAGACAGGAGGGGTGAAGTGAATGATGCTTAGCTCATTACAGGAAACAGTGGTTGTGGTTGATCTGACATTCCTGAGGGTGTGACAGACCCAGAGAAGGCAGATGCTCCAGGTGGCTGAGGTTATCCTGCTCCATTTGCTGCCAAGCTGTTTCCAGCATTTGCCCCAGTGGTGCTGATCGTAAAATGGCAAGGGGTGATATCTTAATGTGATAGAAGAAACAAAGCTGTCATTTGTAAAGATGTCAGGGAATAGATCAAAGAATATCTACTAGAAAAATAGGATTAAGACCATCTCTGAGGATCAAGGGGACATCTGTCTGCAAATCAACAAGTAACTCTCAATGGAAGAAAAAAGGTGTTCTGTCTCACACTGCCAAGCCAAAGAAAAGTGAAATCTCCCAGACCAAGCACACCATTCATCCCCCCAGCTGATCACAGCATGGGGAGGCTGGACTCATTTTTGTAGTGCTTACACTGCCTCATATACTGTAGAAGTTAGTTTTAAAAGCCAGGAAAAACACTAAGCAACTAAGCAGACATGGTGATTGGGTTTTTCTGGGGAGTTTTTTTTGCAAGGGATATTTTTATGTTGCTGTACAGTCTGTTATGCTCAGGGGTCTGGGTCTATATATTTTTGCTTATTTGATATGAAAGGAATATCTGCTATATTTTGTGTTACCTGAGATGATAGCTGACACTTCAGCTAAAAAATATTCTAATATTCTAATGTTTTATTATTTATATGACTTTTGGTGATAAAATATCTCTTTCATAATCTTCTGACTTGAGTGAGAGTGAGGGACAGAAGATTGTGTTGTTTTTTCCCTGTCTTTGGTCCCCAAAGCTTGCACTTAGAAATTGGGTAGCATTAATTGCTTGTCCTGGCTGGGATTACACTTGCTACTCTAGTTTATTACAATTTTGGTTTCTCCACTGGAATTCCACTGACCTCACCTTGCCCAATGTCTATATGCCAGCTGGACAGGTATTACTTAAGGATGTGGTTTTATTTAGACAAGTGAAAGGCATGATTTAGCAGTTGACATCTAATTTGCATTCGGATTCGTGCAAAACAGTTTAATCGAGAGGCAGTTTCTGTTGATCAGTCTTTATAGTGCACATAAGATCCAAACCCAGAGTCTAAAATCTTTATGCGCTTGCCTTAAACATTAAGAAAAATACCCTTAGATAATGTCTTGTCATGCCATCTTTCTTTGTGTTCCAGTTCCTGTTCTGGATGTTCTTTGACTAATATCTTGTGAAGACCCACTATAGAACTTATTATAGAGCTTACAAAAATGAGCTGCAATGTTTTATCCACAATATAGATCCACACAATATTTAAGAAAGTAGGTGGATGTGATTTCATGAAGTTGGTGGCTTTGCATCTTCCTTTTCTTATGGAGCGACAGATTTGATTCCTTCACTGTGTCTTTCTTGCTGAAAAGCAGGCAATGAAAAATCTAAAAAGAAAATGACAGTAAGTGCTTTGGAAAGGAGGGAGGAGAGCAGGAAACTTAAAAGGAGATTGATGGCTCACCTAGACCTCCAGTGATAAGGAAGCAATTAGCAAAAGGAGAAACTCCAAACAAAATTACACTGTCTCCTTTAGATTCGGGTACCCCGCCAAGGTGTTGGACAGTAACCTGTCTTCAGTCTCTTAAAAAGCTGTTAGTGATTGTCCTGAGATTAGAGATGAGTGCTCCTTGTAGCAGTATGGGGTGAACTGGCTGAATAAATATTAAAAATTGACTTTTTGATGTGGTGAGGACTAATAAACATAGCTTTCATAGAACCATTTGAAAGCAAAATGGCTCATAGTGCAGGGGAATTTACTGGTTGAGTCAGCCAAGTTCTACATGAGAGAAACGCTCTGCCACAGCCAAGTTGAACTTTCAGAAGACCCTTCACAGAACAAGGCTGCATAAACTCTGTAAAGTTTAAGAAAATGCAGGATTATAAGAGCACCGCTCCGATGAACGCTTACATGGGCAGTACCAATTGGAGCATCTTTGCAAGCATCCTTCCACTGAACGTGTCCTGTGGGGCCCCGTGTGTCCCCATTCCCTTGTCTCTAGCAGAAAAGAGGTGTCTGTTTTTCCTAGGTGCAATTAGGAAAATAGGCTATTCTAGCTAAACAGGTAAAAATTGTTAGGTGCTCTCTTTGCCTTCTATTTAGCACCTGGGAATTGCTGGGGGAAAGGGAGGTTGGTTTGTTCGTCTTTGTTTCAGCTGCTGCTACACACAGAGTGTTAGATGTTTACTCATCCTTCAGTTCTCATTGTGTACTGCAGGAGGAACATTATGTTTAGAAAGATACAGGTAAACTAAGCAGTAACATCTCCCAAGCTCTCAATATAAAAGCCTTATATTCCCTCTGAACTTTCTACAGCCCTCAGCCTGTGTACCTGAATTTTCTGCAAAAGCCTCGCTCGAGCTGAGGCTCTGGAATTCTTTTTCTGCTGAAGGCCATGTTGCTGTGGCACTTTGAAGCACTCAGTCCCTGATTTGGCGTTCATCCAGTTTCTCCCCAGGAGCATCTCCCACACCTTCTGTGCAGTTGTGTCTACTTCAGTTTCCTCTTGGATTCTGAGGACCCAGGCAGAGGGATTGGAATGTTTCAAGTGGCTGAATCACCACTTGAATATATTAAAGAAAGCAGGGAACTACAAAGCATTCAAAAATGTGAGCAAATGTTTATATTTGAGCAAATAGATATATTCATATATTTATGAAATTTACATTTGACAACTGAGAAGCTTCCATATATGAAGTGTATCTTGTGATGCGAGCTGTACAGAAAAGACAGTTGCTTTAAAATACCTGCTTCGTGATAAATTAACTACAAACCATGTCTCTCATCTGCCTGTGGTTAATTAAAAAACCCAACAAGCGCCCTTTGAGTGCAGTGCAGTAATGCTAATTTTATAACCTAGTTTCTCGGGACATTCTGACCCCCTTTTTTGGTTCTTCCAGGCAGATGCCTACATCAGTGAAAACCAGAATATTTCTAAGGAGAAAGAATAGGTAGTAGACTAATTAAAGATTAAATAAAAACTGCTTCAGTCCGTCCAACTACAGGCACTATTTGGGGACATTACTGAGTTTAATAAGCTCTTTGTCAACTTACTTTTTCTTCTTAATAGCCTGCTCCAGACTGGAGAATCAATCATGAATATTTAAATTTGCCAATAACCTGGAAGTATAACTCAAGATGTGCAGAGAAGCACTTAGCATTTTTTGAGACAGAAATCCTCTTGTTTTCAGTGGGAATTTCACCCGAGTGGAAGCTTTAGGATCTGGTGCAATGGAATTGAGTGAAATGAAAAATAAATGGCTCTAGTGAAATAAAAGAGTATTTAGAGTGGTTTTTTTTTATGTGGAACAAGCTGTGTTAGTTGCAGTTACCAATGATAAGTATGTAATTTCTAACTCCTTGATCTGTGGTACAAATCTAACTAGCTAATCTAGGAGTAAGATCCTATTCAAGCTGGGGAGAGAATTCAGTCCCTTTAGAAAAGTTGCACAACTTGGAGAATTTTACTGTGTAGAGCCACGTTTCTGCTGAAGTTTAGTACAGTGAATACTAATATTGCATGAGTCTTCTCATTGAAGTTAATAAAGGTGTAGTGAGAGAAAATGTGCCTCAGTCATCAGAACCAGCATCAGAAAACAATTTATTTTGAGAAATAATGTGACAAGTAAAAGGAATGGGGCAAAACAACATGCTGATGCTGTAGAGGTTATTGTGTATTTATTTTGACGAAAAGTCAGATTTCCTCCATTATTTATTTTTTAATTTAAGATTTTTTTCCCCTGAAAAATTATTGTATGAGATCAGTTTGAGATGATGGAACTGATGCAACAAGAAAAAAAAGTGAGTGTAACCAGCAAAATCTTTCCCTTTATCAACAAGAATTCATCACCACAAAAGCAATAACCGCCTCCACTTGTTTTCGTTGGACTGACACTGAGAAGAAGAAATCATGTCCCCATTGATATAGTCCTTGGAAAGCGAATAAAATGGCATAAATCACTTAATCGCTTATGTGACGTGTGTAGATTGCAGTTTATGCATGATGAGGATAACTAATCCAATTATTTTGCTTTAGGAGTCAGAGTGAATTATCCTTGTTGAAGGAAGTGGCATCCTTTCTTTATGAACTCAGGTAGCCTCTGAAACATCTACATTTGTGTTGAATTTCAGTCCTTTTGAGTCATTTTGTTTTTGTAAGAGTAACACCCATGGTTTTCAGCGGTCCAGGAAGATTGCAGAATTGGGTGGTTGTTACACAACACTACAGTGGAGAGAAGTCTACAACAGAAGGAGGTGGCTCTATGCAAAATCAGTGTGTGGAATCAACACAAGTCTGTTTCCTCTAGGATTGTACTTGTGTATGTAGAGAGATTAAAAGAAATAGGAAGTTTTGCTGATTGGAACCTTACAAAATTTCATATCTGCTTCCAGTGCTTTTTCTGTGGAACATTTTTATTGCCCGTAGTCTGTTTGATATTGATGTGTCTGTTCTGCTGCTAAAAGTACATGATGTACCTGAAGACTTCTTTTCACAGTGAACCTTCATGCCTGGTGAAATACCAAAAAAAATCAATGGAGTAATACCTGTTGGGTGTGAAAAAGGCCTATGAATCCATTTCCTAGAAAGTGAGGCGTTAAAGCCTATTCCAGATTCAGAGCTCACTAAGTCACTGTGCAGATTCCTATTGCTTTTGTTAGGCTTTTGTTCATGCCTGTAGTCCCCAGAGAAAGAATATGCAAGATGTTAAAATAATACTGTGCTTAATGTAAGGTATGTATGCAGCATAAAAGTAACTTGGATTGTTCTGGTAGAATGTTTTCTCTTGTTCCTTCATGATTGAAGTAGCTTTAAAAACCAGTCATACTCAACCTCAAAGAACTATGTGTCAAAGTTATTTTCAAACTTTTTATAATGTTATGATAAAAATCTTTCAGTCCTTCACATTTGCAGAAATAGAGTTCTTCCTAAATAGATCAATTCTTTTTTTTCCTTTTAAAAAAGAGAACTTCTGATTTAGCAACTCGGGAAGTTCAATAGCTGGAGTTTTCTACTACTTAAGCTGTATAGTGTCTGAATTATTTCTTTCAATGTGTAATATCTACTAAGTAGATCAGTCATTTCAGAGACAAACATAAATGGTGGAGTTTTTATGTGAAAGACTGAAATCCCCTCTCTTATTTGATTTTTTCTGAAGAGACATTCTCTGTATGCTGGCAATCTAATCATCAGAATGGTACTCATTTATCTTTTGAATAAGACGTGAAATGAAAGCCCTAAACACTTCTGGTCGTTAAAGATCCAGTTGAACCTGTATCCCATTTCAGGTAATTACATTCTGCTTTCTTTAGCAATGTCAGTCAGAAAAATTACTCTTTTGAAATAGCTGTCTGGCTAGCATGGAGTGACACCCATGCCTTGACTTCATATATGGCTACATTTCAGTGACAGGTTACAGATCCTTACAGCTTTTGATGGAAGTCACATGGTTTTAGACATGAATGACTCTTAGGTTGGGTACAAGAACGTAGGTGAGTGAGGGTGAGCTCAGCTCATCCACTGTCCTCTTTATCGCGCTGGCTTGGAAGTAGTGGTGTGTCTGACGTGGATGGCAGAGTTCATTGGGGCCACTTCCTGCACACCTACCGTATCTTCTTGTTGTTAGGTGGTAGGCAGTGGGGCTCTTTCAGCTGTGAAAAGCAGAGGAGCACCCAAACTTTGATTAGGATCCCATGCATCACCCTTGCATGTGCTACAGCCACCCAGCTTCTTTAGAAGAGCCTACTGGTTTATTGACAGTTTGTGCTGTAGGTAGCCCTCAGTTTAAGAGAGATTAAGTAGGTTGTTCTGATTTTCAAGATAGAATTCTGACAAGTAGCCAGGATGGGTCTGTCCTTCCTTTTGCAATGGAGCCATTGACCTTAAAAAACAATGAAAGTTTTCCGGCTCAGAATGAAATATTTTTGTAGCCATGAGGAGAAGATGAATTTTTTCTTGAGTGTTACCAAAATATTGAAACTGGTCAGCTGTTGATCAGTCAGAAGGTATGGCCACTGTATGGATTTTACTTGCTTACATGACCACTTACAAAGACTGAATTCCAATGACGAGATGTTTTAGGAAGATCTAGGTTCTCATTTGATGCTTCAGTGCCTAGGTGATACTACAGCATGGGAGAGTGGGAGAGAAGTTTAACTATCACTACTGGTTTATATAAGCAAAAAATTCTCTCCAGCAATTTTTTGTGATTACATTTCCTAGAAGAGACTGAGTGGTTTCTCTGTTTTGTGTTTGTTTGTGTTGGGTTTTTTTTTTTTCTTTTTAGCATAGACCGAATAAAGAACGTCAGGTGAGCTGTGTCAGCCCCTACAGAAAGTAAGTTTAGTAGTGTGATAGGACAGTTTCTTTTTTTTTTTCTGCCAAATACTCATTCTTTGCCTTTCTACAACAGCTGTCCTGTCCTCCTCTTGTGACAACTCTAGCTCTGGAAAGCCTATCAGTCTGTCCAAAATGAATTAAAAACGGGAGTAAAAACCCCCTCTGGATACCACAAAGGGTTTTTGTTTTGTGTCTGTTACAACTCAGGCAGATTGTGCATCCTACAGTTAATGGAAGCTGCTTTTTAGGATGAGACTTTTATTGGCTGCTAAAGCCTATCTTTCTGTTCCTCACCTTTAATTGTTTTATTTCTCACTTTTGGAATGTCCAACAGAGAATTTTTCAATTCTTTCCTTTAACTGTGTGGAGAAAGTAGAGATTTAATTCCTACCTCAGAAATGTTCTTCCATTTTCTCATTTGAAATATTATTTCTCCTCCAACTTTGGTAGAGTTCACAGCTGATGCAGTTTGAGATGTATGTGCTGATAGCAATAATAACTCTCTCAGTGCTCCCATTAATCATTTATAGGCTGGGGAGGCAGATACAGTGTGATAATGCCTGGCTATTCCTAAGGCCTCCCTTTTGAGATGACTGAGTCATATGTTTCTTTTTGAAGAGCTTTGGTAGTGGTGCTTTTTTTTTTCTATTTCCCCTCCTCCCATCTTTTCTCAGCAGGCTTTATTAGGCGTATTCATTACTGGATAAGATGAAAGAAAGTTGCATGTGTAGCTGGATGGTGTAAGTCACTGAGGATATAGGATCTGATCAATAATGCCCAGAATTTCCTGACAGCTAATGTCTGTCTCACTGATTTAACTGTGGGGGATTTTTTCAGATCCCCCCATGATATATAGTTTACAAAGTTAAAAAGAATTAAATACAAAATTACACAAGAAGGAAGGAGGAGTCCTCTACTCACTTGTCCATCGCTACAAAAAGACATATCTCTCTGTTAAAGTTGTAGATTGTCCAAGTACTAGTAGTAATTTCCTTATTGGGTGCTAAATAAGGTACCTAGTGTGTTAAATCCATTATTATGTCTTCTTGCTACAATCAGCGAAATGAAATTGGTCACTTATTAGCCCATTTGCTGAACAGTTTCAACAGTGAACTGATTCACTGTAAAAATAAATTGCAGTATCTCATTTGGAGGAAATTCTTCCAGGGAGAAGGAACATGCAGAATGGAAAATGTAATACCTTTGACATATATTGACTCTTGTGGAAAAGCAGAAGTCACCTCACTTCGTCGCATTTAAAATGATTTGTCATGAATGCTAAATTCATCTAGCTGAAGAAACTTATATATAGCATATACACATTTCTAGATTTTGTGTTTTACTCTACGTTACTGTGAATTAACCACCAGACTTGAAGGGCATAGGCAGTTTTTCTAAGCCAAATTGAGAAATAAAAGTAGGAAAGAATTAAGGGAAGAATTTTATGTCAATCAAAGCTAAAAATGACAAATGTCATAAACTGTCTGTGTGAGCAACAACAAATTTCGGTTTTCCATTGAAGGAAAGACAGTATTTTTGAGCAATGAAGGAAAGAGTTCAACCAAACAGGAAGTAACTCCTTATTTTTTTTTCTCTTCCCTATTAGAATGTCTCTTTTGAATATAAACCAAACACGATACCTAAGTTGAAGGGCTTGACCATATCTGAACTGTAATGTAGAGCCCAAAATACTTTCTGAAGATAAAACGCCTTCTAGGCTTTCTGGTTTCCGTAACCTTTTGGTTTATACCATCGGTTGATTGAAACAGGCTGAGAAGCTTGACCTATTAAATCTTGTGAAAAGGGATTTTATAAAAACTTAATTTATCTGGCAGAGTCATAAAAGACTTTGTCAGTCTTTAAGCCACTGAGTTGTCTTACACTATGAGTAGTCATATTAAATTCAATTGTCTGGTAATGATGTAAAGTACAGCTCAGTGTAGGAACATGTGGCTGAAAATGCTAAATAAGGATAAATTAATCCAAAAAGCATAATTAATAGAAGGAATATAAAGTGGTAATATGTATTCATAACAACATTTTGAAAGTAACATTTTGTTTAGGATATATGAGTCATTTGTCTGACATTATAAACATCAAGCTTATAAATATTGGGCTATATGGTAAGGTTATGGTGTGTTTTTTTTTTAAAAAACAACTTGTATAGCAGTTAAGAATTATACTTGGCTCCTTCCCAGGTTGGTAGATGATTCTAAATTTCTGGCCTCAGGATGAAGCTATTGTTTGATCCTCAGTGTTCAGATTGTTTTAGTGAGTGAATAAGCACTGGCTGGAACTAGGAGGCACTAAATACCTTTTTTTCATGACTCTAAAGATTTTGGCTGGGTGAATTTTGATTTTTATGTGAAAAAAACTTGTATTAGTGTACAGTGTTGTAAAGTGTTTAAGGTGTAGGTGTAAAGAGAGAATGAATGCCTATTAACATTGGTGTTCTGGCATATCAGATCACGTGCACACAGAAAATAAGTCGTGCTTATTGAGGAATGTAAGCACAGAAGCAAAACATAAGAATGAGGGTCTCATTCCAGTCTTTCTGTCTTGTGAGTATCATATCTATTGGAAGATCACGTGAATATTTGTGCTGTATGGGTGTGCTGTGAAAAGCAAGGCAGCAGAAGCTTACTTAGCACAGATCTTTTCTCTAGGTTATGTAGAAAAGTATACAGTCTTTAAATATGTTTGTAGTGTTACTGGTTTATTTTTGCACAATAGAAGGAGGATAGAAGAAGGAGGGGAAAAAAGCCCCTTGAAATTCCTGAAAGTTGATTGAGGAGTTAGTGTAGAATGTATTTTAGTGCATTGCATGACCATATACTCTATTTATGGTCTAATTTACAGACTATAAACAAGAAAAATTATATTGACAAATTCTGTATTTCAAGCAGACTTTAGCAGTAGTTTCCAGTTTTAAGCAGGTCAGCCATAATGACATAGCTCGATTGTCACGTTGTTAATTTCAACCAGCACCTTTTTTGTTATACCATATGAGATAGCACTAATATGAGGGACTGTGGCAATTTATGCACGTAGAGGTTATTTACTCTTTAGAAACAACTGTTAATGAATTTATCATATAAAAAGGGTGGAGATCATTGTTGTTTGTCAAGCTTAATAATCGGCTATTTTATGAAATTCCCTGTAGCTGTTCTCCTGAGGCACCAGATGCACATTGCAAAGCAATGGATGACCAAAGACCAGATCTAAAGTCATTGCAAGTCTTGGGTTCCCTTCCATGAGTGAAGATCCTGAGAATTTGGCAAGGTCATCTTCAAGGACACAGCTGTCTTAAGACAGCCAGACGAAAGTTTTTCTGTTTCTTTGGGTTTTTAAAAGCCAACGTAAAGCCTTCTTAAAATACGAGTTTATACCAGAAAGATGAACTGATTACTCTGTTATTAAGGGCTGGCTTGGCTGTACATGGTCCCTCCTACTCTCAGAAAGCAAATCACAAGCAACCCCTTTAGCTGCACCCATTTATTTTGTGGACATGTAATGTATGTATACTACAGCTTGTATTTGAAGTGATGTATCTTTTAAGAACTGAGAAAGGAGTGCAAAAATTGCTTGTAAATGTTGGCAGATAATCACAGTATTCATGAATTCTCATTTATTTTCTTTACTTCCCTCTCAAAAATATCCAGTGTTGTTGTGAACATTCTGTTACTTCCTGAAATTAATTTGAAAGTGAGATAATCTAATCTAAATTCAGTGTAAATATAAGTACTGCTAAAATATGCTTTCAAGACTAACGTAGGATTATATGTATACTGTGGGGTGCAGGTCATTTCTTGTTTTCAGAAAACAAGGATTTTGGTGTCTACGTTGTACATTACTAAATCTAAACTGTAATTTGTGATTTTTGTATGTTTGCTCTGTGGAGATCAGTACAGACAAAATACTACATAGTTAACCATTTCTGATATATTTTTCTTATGTTTTCTAATAATGTATACCTGTGCTGAAATAACATATCATAGATCTGTAGAATGAGGCAGGTGAGTCTGGTTGGCCTTTATGGGGAGGGATTCTTATATAGTAGTGAAGAAGTGGCATAAAAATCATATTTTCATTGTCCTAGTTCTGGACATTAGGAAGGACTGTGAATTCCTTTTCTTTGGAGCTGAGGAGGATGTCTGCAATGCTTGAAGAATGGTAACTGAGTGGAGAAAAGAATTAAGGTGCTCTTGAATTGTGTGGTGTGGTGTGTTTGTTTTTTGGTTTTTTGGGGTTTTTTTTGGGGTTTGGTTTGTTTGTTTGTTTTTTTACTTTTGCCGCTTTGGTTAGATGGGTTATGTGGTCATGTGAGTAGATAATGTAGCAGAGATAATTCTATCCTTGTAGTGTTTCATAGATCAGGCTTTTGATTTCATTGTTTGTTTGCTCTAAGTAGTGATACTGAGAGTATTGCAGCATTTAGATGTGAGGATTTCTAAAATGATGTACTGCAAATCTGGCTTCAGGTTGTAAATGTGTATTGTGACCATGTAAGAATTATCAAGTGAATAATACTGTGAAAATAATTTGGATTTAAAAAAACCCAAACAACCCATATATTGGACTTCTTACTGTAATTTAGAGTGGAGTGTAAAACCCAGATTATTAATATTTAAAAGGAGAGTCCTTTCTGTAATATCAATGAGTAAATGTAATTATTTGTTTTAGCAAAGAGGTTTAAAAATGAGAAATTGGCTGCTGTGGAACTGTCCTAATGCCACTGGCTATGAATATATTATAGAGCTATATTTTTATAGAAAACATTTCCACCCTGTCATCTTCTTTTAATACAGTAATTTTCTGCTTTATTCATTTCACCTGTGTTAAATTTTGTTTACACTGTAATGCAATTTATGTTGCTGAATACGATTCCCATAGCTCCCTCACTCTGAGAGAGAGATCTAGCACTAGCCTGCAACTTGCCTGCCTTTTTGATGTCTTTATTACTGAAATCTGCTTACATCAGAAGTGTATAAATAATGAAGTGGGTAAGAATTTTTTATTATTATGGAAAATAATCTCAGAACAAAAGACACTAATTTTGCGTGTGTATATCTTTGTGTGACTTTTTAGGCCCTTGTATTACATTAAACATATTATTTGTTTGCACTAAACCCAAGACAGGAATATTTTGCTGAAGATATCTCTGCAATTGAGTGTTCAAGGTTTGAAAATTAAAAGATGTATATTTCCTTCGATTAGCCTTTTCATTAACTTCAAGCTGTTTTGGCAGACTTCCTGCTCTTGACATATATTAGTATTAAAACATGCTTTCAATTGCTGTGTGTTTTTTCTAATATTAAACTATATTGTATAATTGACTTTCAAGGATTTGGAGAAGAATATCTCTCTGCACAGAAAACAATGTAGTCTTCTGACCCCAAATCTTGATGAGAGGAAACCCCACTTTTTTTTTTTTAATTATTTACATCTCTTATTTCAGAGAACGCAGGCAGTTGCCTAGATTTGTTTTCTTTATTTTTTGGCATTCTGAAGACTTTTTCATCGTTTTGAGTAGATCTGAAGTTTCTGGCAGCAGAGTATCTGTAGAAGTGGTTGGGACTCAGTATGATGCACACAAGAGGCAGGTAAAGATCCTGCATATGGTTCTTGTTACTTGAGCCACCAGACTTCCTTGATGCTCTTTAGTGACACGTTTTTGTACTGGTTTGTTTTTATCTACTGGGGATAAAGGCTGGCTGCAGCTTGCCTATATGTTGCTCAGTGTGACCTGTATGAAACAAGGCTTGAATATACGTTCCTGTTCAAAAGGGAGGAATTTTTTGTTGCAAGTCCGTAGAGGGTGGAGCAAGCTTTCATACTATGAACATTATTATTTTTAACTTCTCTCTAAAAGAAAACCCTTGTGATGATCTTGTGACCCCTTGTTTCCACCATATTGGGGTGGAAGAGTCTTCATTGGTTGTTCAGTCAGTCTGATACAACAGGTAGGTGAGTGATACGGTGTTAAGTGCAGTAAAATTCAGACATGTTCATTGAGACTCATTACCTGGTCTGGGTTTTGTGTGTGTGAGCAAGATACAGTGGAGATAAAACCAGAGAAGCCTCCTCATGCGGAATACCAGTGAGAATGCTAGAGTGTTTCTTGAAACTGGAACTGTGGGATGTGTTTCTCCACCAGCCTGTACTGTTTTCTAACCCCTCTTTTATTGTGTGAAATATAGAGGTTAGTTTCTGTTCTTAATTTACAGCAGGATGCCTTGAGGAAGAAAGTATAGGAGATGTATCAGTCATTTGACTGCTGGAAGTCTGAGCAAGAACTATTTGAAACTGTTCTCATGGTTTCAGTTCTTTGAAATAGTACTCACACCTCCGTGAGTACTATGGCTGCTACTCCTCTGAAATCATCATTTGTCTGCTACAAAAGCAATGCAGAATGAAGAACTGTCGTACCCCACGTGATTATTTTTTTTTCCCTGGCTTCCAATTAAACTCACTCAACTGCATACATATATCTGCGGTATTGATTTTTTTCTTTTTTTCTTTTTTTTTCTGGATTAAAAGAGAAACAATGCTGAAACATGGATTATACAAATCCCTTTGATACAAGCTATGCAACACTACAGCCTTGGGGAAGAGCAGCTGGAAAGCTGCCCGACAGAAAAGGACCTGGGGGTGTTGGTTGACAGTTGGCTAAATATGAGCCAGTAGTTTGCCCAGGTGGCCAAGAAGGCCAATGGCATCCTGGCTTGTATCAAAAATCGTGTGGCCCGCAGGACCAGGGAACTGATTGTCCCTGTGTACTCGGCGCTGGTGAGACCACACCTCGAATACTGTGTGCAGTTTTGGGCCCTTCACCACAAGACAGACATTGAGGTGCTGGAGCAGGTCCAGAGAAGCCTATGAAGCTGGTGAAGGGTCTGGAGCACAGGTCTTATGAGGAGCAGCTGAGGGAAGTGGGGTTGTTTAGTCTGGAGAAAAGGAGGCTGAGAGGAGACCTTATCGCTCTCTACAACTACCTGGAAGGAGGCTGTAGCCAGGCGGGTGCTGGCCTCTTCTCCGAAGTAACAGGAGGAAATGGCCTCAACTTACACCAGGGGAGACTTAGATTGGATATTGGGAAAAATTTCTCACTGAAAGCGTTGTCAGCATTGGAACAGGCTGTCCAGGGAAGTGGTGGAGTCACCATCCCTGGAGGTATTTAAAAGGCTTGTAGATGTGGTGCTTGGGGACATGGCTTAGTGGTGGATTGGCAGTGCTAGGTTAATGGTTGGACTCGATGGTCTTAAAGGACTTCTCCAATCTAAATGATTCTATGATTCTATAAGCTATAATTGTCTTTTTTCTTTGCTTCCTCCTTTCCTCTGTGAGTATAAGATGAAAAGTGGTCCCATAATTGGAAAGAGGCTTTGCGATTTGCTTTTTCGACAAGAGTCTCTGTTTCTTCCTTCTGCAAACTTTGTATTAGATTTTACAGGGCATATCTGGAAATAGAGCATCTCCTAAGTCTGGTGACAGTCAGCTTCTCTGTGGGAGTGTGGTGTTCATGCCACTGAGAATTGGGAATTTTGGGCTGTTGTTGTTTGCAATTTTTCTTTTTACTGAAAAGGAGATTTTTAGTAGATTTAGATGTGGCTCTTCTTGATACTGAGGAGAACATAATCTTCGTTGTCGCTTAGTCTTCTGTGGGCTGTTGTCTCGGTGTGAGTAGGCTGATTTGCCCAGAGTGGAAAGGAGATGCTTTCTCCAGGCTTAGAAAAAAGGATTGAATGTGTTGGCGTGTAACTTATAAAAGGAGACAGCCTCATCAGTTAAGCACTCTGTGATTGACAATTTTCAACTGTAGTGGAGCCTGCTTGGGTCTAGATTAAGAAGGTTGCCATGATGACTCTTATTTACTCATCTTTTTGCTTGATTTTATGTGTGCTTCATTCTTGGTGAGCAAGAGTGTTTGAGTTATTTTTGATTCTGTTACCCATCTCCTCTGCCCCTGACTCTTGGTGTTAATCTCTGCAGCTAAACAGTGGTTTTCTCTGGAATTTTTTTAATCGTACAGAATCAACATAGGAGAAAGAGGGGAAAAAAGGGATGGAGACCTTAAGTATTATTAACCTTAACAGACAGCTGAACTAGAGGCTTAGATTGTTTCAAATCCATATAATGCTCAGGGAATGCTCCATGCACTTCAACAAATACTAATTAGATATGATCCACCGTGTGGTTTTGTGTGTCTGTTCTTAAAATGCAGCAGTAGTCTGTCTGGGGAAGGGTGGCAGGAGGCTGCTTTGTGAAGACAGCTCTTTGTGCTTTCTGACTAAAATAAATTATAGCTCTTTTGGGCTTGAGGTACGCATTATTTTGGTCCCACATAGATCTCCTGCTGCTCAAGCACACTGGGAAACAAACGCATTTCTTCTATAAGAAAATAAACCCCAGAGTTAGTTTTCTTAAAGCTTGTTTTGATCCTCTGCTGAAAACAAGATTATTGTCTGTTTCCCTGGCCGCCCCAGGTTGTCTGTTGATCTTTCCTCATCTGGTCTGAGACCATGGAACAGAGAAATGATGAAAAAGGATGGCCATATCAAGGAGATTTGTATATCTTGAGTTTCCGAAAACACTCTCTTCCTTGTTGATTAGCATTTCAGATGAATTTCTTTCTTCCAAAGAAAAAAAAGACTGTATTTTGCCATGCCAAATTGCTGTATCATTGTCAGTTATATATGTATATTTTTGGGAAGGAGAATAATCTCAGATTTCTGGAAGGCTTATAACTTGAATCTATATATATACATTTATATATAGAAATACAAGCTTGTGTATGTAACCTGTAAGACCATGCTTATTTGGTCTTTCTAGTCAAGGATACAGAACAAGAGTACTGGCTGTGCTAATCAAGAGCCATGTGTAATCTCCTAAATATCAGATCATTTCTCCTGGTGCTTTGAATTAGAATATTTTGGACACTAAAACATTATTATTTAGTTATTACTGTTGTACTTGTTCATAGCAGGTACGGATGGGGTTGTTTTTGTGTAGTTTTCTCACATAGAACACATAGGGTGATTTAACCTTTTCTCTGAAACATGGTATTTCTCTGTTTTTGGGAGACTGTGAAGTCTAAACAAACAACTTGAGCACCAGGAGAGCTAAAGAAATGGGATAAAATGTGCTGCCTTACATGAGGTGTGCAGTTTTACATTGTGTATCTTCTTTCCATCTGACCCACAAATCTGAAGGAAAGCTAACTGGCAATGGACGAGCTGCTGAAGAAATAACCCAGAGGGTCATGTGGCGGGTGGGCAAACTGGGAATAGCTCAGGCTCAAACCTCATCCACTCCAGTGCTAGAGAACTGGCACAAATACTTCTTTAGAAAATCATGGTCAACGCAGGAAGTTTAGCTGAATGATAGGATATTAAGTGTACTAATAATAGTAGAGACTTGGCAAGTACATTTTGTCACTGTGCAGTATGTTTTCTGCCTATTTTTAACTTGAAAATTCTATGGAAGTGTCACTTTGTGGAGGATGCACATCCACTGACTAACCAAAGTTTTATTCCCGAGACTGCCCTGTTTCTGCTTTGAAGTGCCATCAGGCTGGGTGTGCAAGCAAGCTGGCAGTCTCGGGATGAGTTTGACAGAAATGCAGCCCCAGAGCAAGCAGTGGGGAAGGGCAGAGCTGCTTTCGGGGCAGGTCACAAGGCTTACGGGTTCCAGAGGTCTGACCTGGTCTGAGACTTGGAAACAGGATGTTGTTGGTCAATATTTTTCTTTTTCTAATTACAAGAATTTGGGTCAGTTTTGACTTTGTGTGTATTTAAAAACTAACTGCATTGAACAATGTATTAATGCATTTTAGATGACCAGGTGAGCAAGATCAGAAGTACTGCTGTTTTACCGTACAGAAGAATGCAGTAGTATCATTACTGTTGTTAAAAATTAATATATTCGCAAGGAACCCTAGATCCGATTTTGCTGTTGAGAAATCTAGTATGACCAGTTACCCATGAAAACAATTCATGAAAGCTAACCTTCTCAGTCCTTTGATCTTGTCAGAGTTCTGGGGGAAAATCAGGGGTTTTTACTGTCATTTAGGGTTATGTATGGACTGGAGAAAAATGTAGTTGTTGACAAAATGAACATGGAGAGATGTGATAGAACTCCAGCTATTAATTCATAGGAGAGTGTTGTTCTTTCACTTAAGGCATTTTCTACGAAACCTTTTTGTAATTCAAAGGCAATTACTATTTTCTAATTCGAAATAGTGTCCTCCTCCCCCAGCATGTTCATTTTGACAAGGTTTGTGAGCTATTAGTCTCATTTATGAAAGAACTCTCATGGCTGACCTTCACAGGTGATTGGTCATGATTTTTAGGAGATTAGGTAATACTGGACAAGTAGAAGGTGTAGAGAGAACTATATCCAATTTAGAAGTGACTAAAATAAATCCAAACAAGAGTCTATTTTGCAATATGTTCAGTTGACCTTGTGAACAGTAGGAGGCATGAAACCTGGAAATATTTGAAGTTCCTGAATGATTTTTCTTGGTCCTAGTAACCTGCAGATTAGCCATCTAGTATTTTAGCATCTGTTACTTTAAAAATCTCACTAAGCATCAATGTCATAATTTTGCGTGGAAGTAGTTACAGACTGTGACTGACACTTCTATTAAAACCCTCTGTTTTTCAGGGTCTGTTACATAGCTATAAAAATTACTTGACATTCAAGGTCTCTGCCTGAGAGCCCTTTTTTCTTTCCCTAATACAAAAGTTCAAAAGATGTACTTTACTATTTTTTACCTTTGCAATAAAAGAAGAAAATATATTGGGTTTTGAGACACCACTTTCTCATATCCTAACCACTGCTAAGTTTTAACCAGAAGTTTTGATGGTTAGAACAAAATTTCTTCTTTTATAGGAGCAGCCCAAATAGCGGGTTATGCTTCAGGCTAGGTTTACACTGAATTTCATCTCTGCCTGTTGCTGTAAGGCCAGCCCAACTGGGAGGTGACACCTCAAAAGGGTTGCATTCCTCGCTGCGCAGGGTCTCAGTGCTGCTCAGGCGAGGGGGGAGCACTCCTGATGTTCTCCTGGCAGGAGCAGGGTGTGGGGCCCCATTGCAACTGTCTGCTGTGGAGATGCGCGGCTGCTGCGGGAGCCCTGCCATGGGGCTGGTGCTCCCCACAGTGCCACTGCGGAGAGGCAACGGCGTTTCACAGCCGACTCGGGTACCTCTTCCATCCGTGAGATAGGAGAGAAGGCAAGGACCTTTGAATTCCTCTCCTGGCACAACTCAGGTGGGAGGTTGTTAGAACCTGGTACCAATGACCTGGCAAACTCCAGTTCTCTGAGGTAAAGCTCTTTAATGGGAACATTGTTCAGCAAAATCCCTGACACTTTGTGATCTGTGAGACACTATAGGAAAACCAAGGTAAAAAGCTGAAATAGAAGAGAATCCTTCCAAGCTGTATCTGCTGCACTAGTAACAAAAGCAAGCTAGTGAGTTCTTGCCATTGAGGGAAGCTACAGGAGGAAGAAAATAGGAGGGCTTTTACAAATACCAAGCTCTACTTAAGTTCATAGTAGAATATATAAATGTATCCCTTAATGGGCCAGAAATAATTTTAATCACAGTATCCGGAGCATTTGGCTCCTCCTTTTCTTTGATGCCAAGATCTGAATTCAGGAAGCTGTGTTGCCTCTTCCTCCCCAGTTAACTGCATTTGGCAGAACTCTGAACTAATGAAGGAGGCAGAACAAAATGAATATTTTCTCACTCCCTGGTACTGAGTGTGGTGAAGTCAGTAACCGAATAAGGAGAACTTGAGACAAGAGGGTGACTTAGGGCAAGTATGTCAGTCAAGAGACAAAGTTAGACTAATAGAAAGTAAGGCTGTAAGGGACCTTGGAAAAGTCTTTTTGGCCTGTTGTGGGATGAGCTGTGTTTTTTCTTCATACATCTATGTATATGTTAAAAAATTCTTAATGGACGAAGGTTGCACAGCTGCCCTAGATAGCCTGTTCATGTGCTTCTCTATCATCACTAGTATTTTCTTAATTTCTTAAATCTATTTTGTTATAATTTAAACATACTACTTCAGTCCTTTTCAGAATTAAGATCCATTTTTCTGTCTCCAATTTATATTCATCTTTATTTTCATTTTTTTCCCCCCAGTATTCCCTTGGAGTCGTGTTTTCTAGACCTCTCATTCTTGTTATTCTTTCCTCTGATCTTCAGTTGGCCCATATCTGCCATTTAGCTTGTTATCTGCCCTTTCACTCCCTATCAGGAGTGCTGAGTAGAAGGGAAGGATAAAGGTATTTTCATCCGTTCCTTCCAATGTGGTGGTGGCTTGGATTTCATTTTGGTATGGAATCATGTTCAAGTCGTGATCCATTCCAGGCCTTGTTCTGCTGTGTAGTACCCCCTGCAGGGGTGGTCAAGGAAGGGGGCTTGGACCCAGCAGCTAATTCACGGTAGAACATCTGGAGCAGGATGACTCACCTCTGTCATCTGTATTAATTTCCTGGAAATTGTCCTGCATTATTTACCCATTTTCTGCTGAGTAAATCAGAACATGTCGGTATGGCATTGCTGCTTAGCAGTGCTCTCAAGGAGCATTGCAAGATGATAGTTTGTAACCCTGAGCCTTTAACTTCCATTCATTTCAATAGTCAGAGGGACCAATGCTTGGTTAATTGAACTGTTTAGATTTTCCGGCAGAATTATCTTTATTCTCTCTGCACACATATAGAGCTTAGCTAACAATACACAAAGATTTCATGTATGGCTATTCCAGGTGTAAAAGTCTGATGTACTTTTGTATGTGTTTGTAAGTTTATGAGCCGCATTGAAAACTCTGGTAAATGTTTCTGATTTTAAATGTGAAATGGCTTTTACAAACCTTTGAAAACATTAAAATAATGCTAAATAATAAATGAGGCATTATTTGACCTGGAGCATGATTGTTTCCCTTTCTAGTGTCACAAGCAAGTAAAAAGCCTAGTTATTCTGACCCGCTCTACTTAAAATGTTAATTGTGTAATATAAAGTTTAGAGATCTTCTGCCATTGCTAATCTCAATCTTCATTTCTCTTCTTAATTGCGCATTTGAACAAGAAATCGTAATGTTTTTAAATTAGCTCTTACGATCTATTGTGCCTTATGTGAAGGAGAAGATAGTTACTTGTAAACTCTGTGGTTTATATAGAGATTGACCCGACTAATTCCCAGAACACTGTAGGAGGAGTTTCAAATGTAACAAACATTTTTGAAAAATATATATTGAAACCACAGTAGCTTTCCTTTCCCCAGCCCTTCCTGTCTTTTCCTGTCTCAAAACCCCTGTGTTTTGTATTCACAGTGCTGTTAGGCGAGTCTAGGAACAAACAAGTGTTCTCAGTGTGTGATGGCTTGTTCCTGATAGCTGACAGAACAAAATTATAATGGAAATCAGGCAAACCCTGTTTACTCAGAGGAGGGAAAGTAGATTACAGGGTTTACCCTGTAATATCTGGTATTATGAAGAATAAATAGTCCTCTCTTCTTTAGAATGTTCTTACCTATTAAAAATTACTATTAACAAAATAATATAGTCCCTAGCATTTTATACAGCACAAGGGGTTTTCAGATGGTCTGAGTTCCCACTTACCATGGGTGACTGTGTCACATATTCCTCTTTATAAATTTGCAAAACCTGTCCTAAAATTAGCTATTTCTTTAAAAGAAAAAAAAATGTAATTATCCTGCTACTTCTACTGATCTCCAACCTAGACTTATCCCTGACAGTTAATACTCACTTGTATTGGTTTTCTGCTACTTGTCGTTCTTTATCTTAAATTAAGAAAAGACAAACTTATTATTTGTCCCTAATAAGCTTACGCAAAGGAATAATATCTCCTCTTGCCTTTGAATGTGCTAGGTGAAATACGCTACATTTCCTAAACCTGAGCATTAATTCACCTGTATGCTGTATGTTCTAGTGGCTCTGTTTGATTTTTTTTTTCCTTTTTTTTTTTTGGGGGGGGGGGGGGGGGTGG
>WKFP01014765.1:179331-236384 GCA_011057875.1 Pterocles orientalis | reverse complement strand
GCTATAACAGTAACACACGCTACTCTCCCTTGCTTATAGCCATTGTATTGGAACTGTAAAGCAGTAGTAAAAAATCAGGAGAATTATTATAACATTGGATTTACCTTTAATTAAATTTTTAGGAGTGTTAGTGTGCTGCCTGAAATTGACTTTCTAATATTTTGCACACATGAAAAAAAAAAAAGAGATTGCAGAGATATTTGGCTGCACAGTTTTCATAATTGTTCTCCCCAGAGATGCAAGGCTGGCTCTTGTTCAGGTGAATGTTTCGATTTCCCTTTCTGTAGCCTGCTGTAGTTGAATATGTGTGCTGTCCCTGCGTGCTGATGAGAAGACTAATTGCCTCCTGGAGCTGGGAAGAAGTGCGGTGCTCCGGGAGGAATGTGCTCTCTTCCCTCATGGATCAGGAGCTGCTCTGTGCTGGGGAGCAGAGGCTGTGCCAAAGGCAGGACTTTGCTGTCCAATAAGGCAATTGGGAATCCACATTTTTTTTTAGTAGGCTTTTGTAAGTACATGTTTTGGAACAAGATCAGATATCGTTTGATGTTAACCTGAAGAAACACTATTTACCAAGGGCAGGAGATAGCACGATAAGAGTTGATCGGATGGACACATCTGGGGACAGGCTCCAGGGCCATTCTTGTACACTTTTCCTTGTCTTCATTGATGTTTGACTTAGGATGTGCGTGTCCCTTGGCTCTAATTTAATCAGAGGGTACATGCTTGGTATTCTTTAGGCCTGTCATTGTTCCCTTGCACAGTGTCCTGATGGATGCACCAAATACCCTTCCGCAGGACATGACTGCTCTCCAAGAGCTTGCTTTAGTGTTCATTTCCATCTTGCTTAATAACCTGTCAGTAACAGTAATTGTAATGATGTGGGTTACCTCCAGGGACATATCATAATGGGAAATTACCATTTGGGTAATCTGTATCTCAAATATTATGGGTAGCTACTAAGTAATGACTAAAGTGCTTTACATACACACGTGTACATCAAAGCTTCCTGGCTTTTTAAAAAAAATTATTTATTTAGGTAGTGCTCCATCTGTGGTATCACGTCTCCTTCCTGAATCATAGAATGGCCCGGGTTGAAAATCACCATAGTGATCATCTAGTTTCAACCCCCCCACCATATGCAGGGCCACCAACCACTGAAAGTGCAGTCCACGAAGCTCAAGCATGTCCCTGTATATCCACCTCAGGATGGGAGAAGTGCATTAGGGGTCACACAGTACCTTTACATTTGTTATACTAAAGTGAAAGCACAGCAGATTTGAGATGGGAAGCGGAACTTTTTTTCAACACAGTATGGTCTGTGATATTGACATGGCGAGGGTTGGGGTCTTGAAAAAATATTCTCTGGAAAATTATGCTTCACAAAGTAACTCTAATATCTGTGGTCAAGGACACTTTCTCTTTGTCCTTGCGTGCATAATTGTATGCCATGAAATAGCTGCTGTAGATCGCTCCAGGGCTGGCAGTGATTGGTAAAGGGATTTCTTTGTGTACTGTCTACTATTTTTAATGGTTTTTAATGGAGGAAGCAATTGGATTTTTTTAAGGTTTTTTGAATTACGAGTCACAGTTAACCTGAAAAATAAATACATAAATATTCAGTTCTTCCCAGGAAGCCCAGTTCTTAGCTCTTGTTTTTGGTATAATTCTAACAACTTAAAAAAGAGGCACTTTTTACTCTAAAGCAATATAAATGAAGGAAAAAAATTAAACTTTGATGAGAAAGGTTATAAAATATGAAAGCTATTAAAGCAGTTCAGAAGATTCTCATCCCACCTCAGAAACAGAGAAATGTTCTATGAGGGCTTTGGCCAAAACCTCTCTGTTGTGGAGGTCTTTTTTAAAGAAGAATTCAGATGAGGAATGAGTGATCACTAGCATGTGCAAGAAGGCGCAGAACTTATTCATGCATTTGTCAGCAGAGCACACGTGGGTTGTTTGGCTTTGAAAGGGTAGGAATACACTTCTGGAATAGTCAGAGCAATGAAAAAACACTCAACCTAAGACAAAGCCCCAAAGCATGTCCAACAAAAAGGGAGCTGTTGTGTTGCTTGGTGTATCTGGAATCCTTCCCTGAGCTAAGACTGACAGCTTTTTAAACTTTTCTTTGTACTGTCACCTGAGCTTTTTATTATATATCAGGAAAAAAAAAAGGAAAAGAAAACATTAAGGTATAAAAATGGATAAAAGAACAATAAAAAGCAGCTAAGGGCTTACTGTAAAATGGATCTCCCTTAAAGCATTGTTAGAAGCACTGTTTTAATATCTTTCAAACTGTTTCCTCTATCCAGTGTCTCCCACTGGACCATTAGAGGCCAAAAGAGCCCCAGTAGCTTGCCTACATGCCAGCCACCAAACACCACCACCCTGAAGGTGATCTCTCCTAATTCATCTCCAGCTTGCTGAGCAAATGCCCTCGTGTCAGTCCTGCGGAGCCCTTCCTCAGAGCTGCTGCAGTCTGTTACGGTTATTATTGCTATTAGTGCAAAAGTGCATCAGCTGACAACGTGATGTCTTGTGAGGGCATAGCTCACCAGGAGAGCAGCGTCCACAGAGCAGCAAGCAGAGGGAAAAGCGAAGGAAGCATGAAATGAGCCCTTAAAATACCTGCGGTGGCCAGGGAGGAGACAGCTGCCTGGAGGAGATCAGAAAGGGACCATTGCCCCAAGTCAGTCAGGAAGCAGGCTTTTTTTTTTTTTTTTTGGTTGACTCTCAAGTGATTTAAATCTTACAGACTGCAACATACGAGGTGCTTTCATGTGGTTCCTCTGCTTCTTACCGTTTGTTGGCTTAGGTCACATTTCCTGCTGTGGAAAAGCTTTTCCTACAAACCTTTTCTTACTGATATCCTCTGATGTTCATGGCTACACCACCACTGCCATTGTCCCTGTTCATGACATGAGTCACAGCCGTTGTGTTGTCTGGAGCAGCTCACCTCACCCAGTCTTTGATCTGGATCTAGTGTGTGTGATGGAGACGGTAGTCTTTGTATAAAGATCATATGGTCCTTGTGTGAGAAGGAACATATGCAGTGCAATTAGGGGAAAAAAATCTGAAGGGACAGTGTGTTTTCAGTTTGTTTGGTGGGAGTTTGGTTTGTTTTGTCCCCCTCCCCCCAAAGTAGTGTTCCTCCTAAATGCATAAATACCTGTAAGACAGTTTTTCCCAGGCATGCTTGCTTTTTTGGATTCTTGATGTTCTGGCATCCTGTGTGCCGTAGATCAAACTCATGTCACTGATAATGGAGCTCTGAAACAGAGACTCTGCACACACATCTGTGCGTATATAAAACCTCTGTAAAAGGACAACATTCTGTATGTTCATCCATTAATCTGCATACTATCTGAAGAATATACTGAAGAGCTACTCGAGGTTTCTATAGTATCAACAGTTTTGCTTGCAAACAAACAGAAATGCAGAAAATTTTTTCAAGATCAAACCCAGGAGCAATAGTAGCACCAGTGTGATACCTCAGGTAGCTGTTGCTTCTAATCCTCAATTTGCTCTTCTGGTTAGATTCACTGAGTCTTTGGGACTGCCCAGAAGCCCCAGCACTGATATTTGGAGCATGGAGCTGTTTGAGGTTTGATGAAGTTCAAAATGATCATTCTAGTGTAATAAAATCTAGTTTTATGTGCCAGCTTTTGCAAATATGTTTTGCAGAATAGTTGTATAGGTTAGTGCATTTTAAGAGAATAAATTACATTGTGGTATCCAAATAGTAAAATCGATTATTATGAGAAACTCCTAGCTTTGGGAATGCTGCTGAAAAGCAATTACATTCAACTTACATGTAATAAAACTTAGTTAATTCAATGAAGTGGGGGGCAAAAATCCAATTTGGATAAATGTGGTTTTTTTAAATGAGTGGAGGTCTTATTCATGCAATAAGCAGTGGTGACTGTATCTTCCTGAATAATGAAAATAGCTTTCAGATAATAAGTATTTTAATAATTTTACTTTTTTACAAAGTATTGTGTATTACATAATACCTAGGATGTATTTTGAGATCACAGGATGAAAGATGATATAGAAGTGCAATGTATTATTATTATTATTATTATTATTATTATTATTAACATTTGATGAGTCCCCTGGCTTTTCTTTCAGAATTTTCTGCTTATTTCACTTGCACATTTTTAATTGCTTAGTGAAGTGATGTAGTCATATCTCAGAGTTGGTTTAATTGGAATTATTGATGTCTGAAGCGGCACTCAGGCTGGGAAAACTGAGGTCTGATCAAAGTCTGCAGCTAATGGTTTAGAGAAGTTAAAAATTCAGTCTGTAATTAAAAAATGAAAGAGAGAGCGTGTGCTTTCAAAGTGCACGTTTTTTGCTAAGGAAACAGTCACTTCTTATTTATTTGGAAATTGTCACTGCAGTGTTTAAAAAGAAGGGTAACAGTAATGACTGAAGCTTTTAATCCTGAATGTTGTGGAGTTTTTCACCTGGAAGATTTTCCTGGATGCAGCACTGTGCTTTCATACTTGCTGTTATACTTTATTCTCTTTAGTTACATTTGGTACTGTATGTAAAATAGGAAGTTCATTTTAAGATGTGCTTCAAGTTGATTTTTTTTTTTTTCTCCCAGTGGAAACCAAGAATTCTGAATCGTCCATGGGGGGAATTTTCGTAGCTTGATTGAAAGTACCTATAAATATTTTGATTTTTAGATGTGTTATAACATATAGAGAAATAAGTTTAACATTACAAGGAACTCTGGTTCAAGTTGATGAAAAAAACAAGTTATTAAGCAGTCAGTATTGCCTTTTGAAAGTCTGTATCTCAGCTTATACTAGCATGTACTAACTAGTGAGGATGCACAGGACAGCTGTTGAGCATCTCTAGACATAGGGGATGAATCCTGGCCTTCATTGTGGACCTGTCAGTGGGATGTTTGGACCATTGATTTTGTTTAGCAAATTTTACTAGATTTCTTGCAACATTTTAACTCTGATTATTTAGTGCAGTGGAATACGGTGCTGTCAGAGTTAACTGGGAAAGTGCACTTTTTTCATCACAACAGCAAATGGCTTTTTATGGTGGTGCATGTGGTGTGATGGACTTTGGAACCTGGGTACATCTCACTGCACTGGCTGGGGGAAGAGATGGAATGTGGTGGGACCGGGGAAAGTTCAAGCAAACCAAAATAGAGAATGGTTTTTACTTGCATTAGGGACAAAAGGAGAGAGACTAAATGATTCGAGAGTCTTGATTTCTCTTCTTTAAACAACCCTTGCAGTCTTGTGTTATTTGTTGTCTTTTGTCTAGGGTCTTTTTGTGTATCATTCTTATTTTCATAAATAAAAGTATTCCAAGGTGGATGGGGATCTTCCATTGAATGAGAGCAGTTGCGATCTAGTGCACTGTGTGGAAGACCCACCACAAATTTCATCTTTGTTATGAAACCCTGTTCATATATTCGCCGAAAGTATCCCTTTTTATCGTTTGCACTGTATTGATCAGCACTTCCTGAACCATTTTCTTCCCTAATTAAGGATGCAGAGAGCTTTACATTATTCTGCTTACGATCTCAAGAGCTCTTTTTACACTGCTTGTTCGAGGATTTGCTTCCTTGGGAGAGTTTATTACTGTATGAATGAAAATGCTTTTCTGAAGCTATTAATCATTTCAAGATTTAAAAAAAACTAATTGAGAATATTTCCCATTATTATTAAACTCTCAGGGGTGCTGTGGGGCGTGCACACTATTATAATCTAAACCTGCAATTTGCCTTTGCTTCTTGTGGCCTTTGGCACAGTGGTATACACGGGAATTTTAAGAAGAATGGCTGACACTCCCCCACCCCAGCCACAGTGGAGAAAATGTGCTTTTAATCATTTTCTCATCAGCTGCTGCCTCCTGTTAGCAGGGAAATTGTTTTGACAAGTGTTGTTATGTCTGAACCATATTTGATTATGGAAGGGCTCAAACTAATCAAAAGAACTTCCTAACATTATGGACTATGGGGCTGCAGTATAATCTTCTCAATGAAGTGGAGGAGGACTCATCATATGAGTCATTTTAAAATTGGTTGAGGCAAATCACCGAAGAATGTATGGTAAGGAACATTTATTCTCTGTCACAGGATGTGCCAGATAAGATAATAGGCTATTTCTGTGACTTTTTGATGTTGAACTTTAGCATTCCAAGTGCTAGATAGAGTGATATATGGGTTATGCGTTACACCTAAAGACTGTGCATGACGTAGTTGGCTGGCATTGGATAATAATGCTGAGGGTCATCAATGAAGCTTTTATACATGGAGCTCGTGTCATCTGAACAATTCTTTTAGTGCCCTGCACTGTGTTGCAGACAATTGGTACATTGGGTACCGCGTTGGGCTGTTTGTCAGTGTCCAGTTTTCTAAGAGGTTATATTCATCTTTTGTAGCTCTGATGACCCAATTTGCAGCCTCCATCCAATTTACTTTAGCAGTATTCTTTGGAATGAGAATTCCTTTTGAGACAATGACACAATGTTTGAGGTTGGAAGGGACCTCTGGAGGTCATCTTGTCCAACCCTGCTGCTCAGGCAAGGCCATCTAGAGCCAGTTGCCTAGAACCATGTCCATATGGCTTTTGATTATCTTCATGGGTGGTGGCTCCACAACTTCTTTGGTCAACCTGTGCCAGAACTGGACCCAGCACTCCAGACATGGCCTCACCAGCGCTGAGCAGAGGGAAAGGATCACCTCCCTTGACCTGCTGGCAAGACTTTACCTGATGCAGCCAAGGACACCCTTTGCCACCTTTGCAGCAGGATCACCTTGTTGGCTCGTGTTCAGCTTGGTGTCTGCCAGGACCCCCAACTCCTTTTCTGCTAATCTGGTTTCCAGCTGATTGGTCCCCATCAACTATTTTGCTTTAACATCTATCCCCATTAGGTAATTCTTCTCAGATTTTGTGATCTTGGCAAAGAATGCACAACTCTTTAATTGCATCATGCCAAAATCAATTGTCAAAAATATTTTTTTATTCTGGTTAATATATTAATCTTTTTCATCAGATATTTATTGTATTTTGCCACATGGATTTTCTGAAAACTAATTCTGTGATCTGTAATATGTTTTTAGTACGGTCTTACCAGTCATTGTAAATTAAATGAATCTGATTTTACAGCGGTTATGCTTTGAACTGGCTTAAAGCAGCTTTGTGCATAAAAATACTGTGCTGTTAAGAGTGGATTTGAACTTTTTTTTTTTAAATCTACATAATCCTAGCTGTCTAGAAGTATACATCTATGTGCTGAGGGCTTCGTTGATTACAGTCTGTTGACACCATAGACCTCTCCTATTGATCTTGTTCTCTCATTTTATTCTAGTACGCGTATCCAATATCCTGAAGAGCTGCAAATGTATAATATATGCAGATACTACTCCAGTATCACAATTTAATTGAATTAGTAATCAGGGATGAAGATACTGAATGTTCTTCAAAAATAAAGCCTATGTTCATGAGAGGAGTGAAGGCTGGCCTTGCCTCTGCTTGGTTATTTGAGAACATCTTTCTAGGGAAGAGAGAAATGGTGTCTTAAATGACAGGACAGTAGACTGAAATTACAAAATTGAGTAGCTTCTCACACATTGGCTTTGGGCAACTTTGGGCAATTTGCTGTATCTCTCTGCCTTAGTTATCTCACCTAAAAATTACACATGATATCTCTCTGTTCTACTGTAGAAACTCATATAAATGAATTAAATAAATATCAGTTTCCTAGTGGTCTGCAGTTGAGTTTCTATACAGAAATGCTTCCAAGTTGATTTATATGAGTTGCCTTAGCATGGAGATTGCACACTATTTCTACTAGAAAAATGGTAAACTCAGGATCCTGACACAGAGCTCTGGTATGTTTAGGAAGAATGTAATGTCAAAAGAGCATGAGAGGAGTGTTCCTGGAGAACTGTGGGATGTTGCCAGCAGGTACAAGGTGCTGGTAGGCAATGAGCTAAACTTTAGTCCTGAAGTTGTGAGTCATCAGTCCAGCAATGGCTGCAGGTTGCAAGCAGGTTATTTTGAACTGTGTTCCCCACACCTCCCTCCAAGCCAGCTGGATTAAGCATGATCTTGTCTTCCAAGACATTGGGAAGAGCCCGAACACAATTACCATTGGGCTAAGATCCCTGCTGCTTTCAGGGTGATGTAATTTGAGAGACACGTTGACCATAGGACTCAAATTTGACTAAAAGTCTCTGCTTCAGGTTGAAACTTAACCTGCTGATTGTGAACTCAGTCTGTTTCTGGCTTGTAGAGTGATAATTAAAATCCTGTTTGCAACGGAAACTCAAATGCAGTACTAAATATGAAACAGTTTTTCACCCTGCCTACTCTATTCCTGCCATGCTTCCAGTGACCAGCAATTCTTATTTCTGACATCACCCAGCAATCTGTAAATATGAGAATAAAAACCTCTTGTTTCAGCTCCAATGTTGTGAAGTGACATTTATTTGGACCATCAAGGACCTTTAGGTTGCATGCTCCAAGTGTGTTGTGTATTTAGCATACAAATAGACGAATATGAGGGTGTGAGGGAGACATGCACTAAACTGATAAAGGCATCACCTTGGAGTGTGTATTAAAAATGAATTCCAGAAAATTAGATGTTATGTATTAAAAGAATTAATCTTAAAAATTGCTGGTACAACTAGTCTGTTATTACCCTGATACCAATTTAATTCTATTTATTTTTGTTAAACTCATAATTCTAAATTTGCACATGAGTTTCAGATGATTAAAAATCTTGATAACACCAATCTAGAGTTACGTAATAAAGCAAGTTACAGCTATTCTTTAATTATAATGAGTGGTGGGCACACCTTTCATCCCTAAAAGCCATTTAGTACCATTAAACTGTTGCGTGGGTTTGATTATTCATGAATTTGAGTTGTATTCACTCTCTCAACAAATTTAAAGTTTTATGATTTACTGCTGTGTCCTCAAAATAGAAAAATGGACCAAAGCATGTACCATTTATTCAGACAAAATTATTCATGCTTGAGAAGGAACTGCAAAGGCCAATATAAATATAATGCAATTAAAATTGGTCTGTGAAAACAGCTGGGATTACTGAAGAAAGAGAAATACGTTATTTGGTGCTGTTTCCCCAAAAGTTCCTAATGAATTAAAATGAAAGTAATTAAAAAAGAGGCTAAACTTCAAGGAAAAATTTCCTGAGCAACTATTCCAAAGCCTGTTACTGGCTTCAGTCACAGAGGGGGAATCTGTATCACCTGAAAGCTATGAGATGAGAAATTGATGGTTGAAAATGTCAATAGACAGAGCTCAGGCAGATGTCTTTCCTGTCCTTTCTGATTTTTAGTATCTCTCTAGTCTCAAGAATGAAATGGCCCCATGATGTTGAGCGGCTGCCATGAGTCATTATTCAAATATAACCAAATTACACAGTTATCTGTGTTCTTCTAAGTTACCGTTTGTTTAATAGCTAAATTGCTGCACTGTCGCTGTGTCGTTGATATTCCAGGCATGCTGGGCTGTGAACTTGTGACAAGGTGGGAGTGTTGTAGCCTCTTCTGCTTTGCATTGGGAAAGTCTCGCAGACGTGAAGTGGGGGTGTTGTCAATGTATTTCTGCTTTATATTGCGTATGTTTAAAAATAATTTCAGGCCCTTCTTGACAACTGTAGCAACCTGTCAAAGCTAATGTAGAGACTTAACAGTATAGCCAATATAAGAGTTAATAATAACGGATTAAATTCAGCCTCTATGTAAGTTTGTGTAAAACCGTAGAATTATTATTTGCTAACATCAACTGAATTTGACATAAAGGTATGCAGGTGGGAGATTTTTTTTTTTAGAGGGAAAGAGAGAATTTTTTATCTCTGCTCATCCAAAGTAGTTTTCTTTGCTTTCAGGGTTTATTTGAAGTAGTCGAGTGACTCCTTTGCAGCAGGGAAGCTGTTTGCATAGTGCTGTTGGTGACATCCCTTTCTTGCTGTCTCTGTCTCGTGGAACTGAGGCTTGTGTGAGAGCAGGAGATGAGAAGAGGCTGTATTTTACATAGAACTTCAGCCTCGGTTGGCTGGGTGAATTTTTCTGGTGTTTTTATGTTAGAAGAAAGGTACTCTTAATGTGGAACACAAAGCTGTAATGGTCTGGAATGAGCAGAGTTAACTGTCAGGGTACGATTTAGTTCAGGAGGCTTGAGACCCCTGTGATCCTCTCTTGTTAGCACGTGCTTTTCCTGCTTACAGGTCTCCTGATCAACAGAGAGCTAAAGATCTTATATTTTTTGCATGAAAAAGAGTGCAGTAAGGGCTTGACGATCAGACACTTTTATAATAAAACTCTTGTCTCATGGTAACTGTAGATTGCTGGCTGTTCTGTGACACTGAACAGTTTCCCTTTCACTATCATCACACAGTGACTTAAATGTGATGAGGCATTAGAAAAGACTGAATTATTTTAATTTTACTTTTTCACTGGGTTCTGAAGCCATTGAGTTTTATTTTGAGGTAAATTATCCTATTTATCTTGTCTGCATAAATACCTGTATGAATAATGTGAGAAGCTGGGATGGTAAAAGTAAAGATGACAGACCTGTCCTCAAAAGGCAGGATTAACATCCTGCAAGAGGTTATTCAAAACCAACAACTAATGTCTTTATTCTGCCATACAGAAATGTACCGTTTGGGGGCTTTTGAAAAGCCGTTATAGTGGAATGTTGCCAGATCCGTTAACAATTCTGTACTAATGACGGTTAAATAACCGAGTGGGGTAAAAGCAGGCAGCGGAATGGTCTGTACAGGATCTCCTTTTACATGGACATTGTGAGATGGCTTGAATGAAAAAACTGCAAAAATAATTCCACAGGAGTAAGAGCAGTAATGTCTTGCGTTGAATTACAGCTAGAAAAGAAAAATATTATGCTTAATGCAAAGGTGGTGCAGATATTTAGGCAAAGACTACAGAGGCAAATTAAGTTTATGGCCAATTTTCAGTTCCCAAGAAAATGCTAAATTGGCCATTTCTTTCAAGTGCTCAGTCTTGGACTATCTAGCTGTTAACGCAGGTATACAGAGAGCCCACAAAATGTGTGAGTTGGTGAAAGTGAGCATGGCTTAGCCATGTGTGACGACAAGGTGAAGATGTGCACATACAGGCCCAGGCTCCTTCATCCGTGGCGAGATGCTGCACGAAGGCAGAGCCTGGAGCCCCGAGAGCTGTGTGCTCGCCCTGCTGCCAGGAGCACTGGGAGTGGGCAAGACCTGAAGCATGGGAGCATGAACAGAAATTGGCCACTTGTTTCCTCTGGCCTGTGTCATTAAAGAATTTCTGAACAGGTTTTTCTGTGCTCCTTTATAGAATAATTTTCATTTTTTACCTGTATACACTTTCATTTCAGTTTAACATAACTTTATGAAGAAAGTATATATAGCATCTGCACACACGAACCACACACACACAAATAGAACTTATCCAGCTCAAATCCTGTAACAAAAGCCAAAACCAGACCTTGATAGAAAGATTTTCATCCTGAGGCAAGTACGCGAATATAGTGCTAGGATCTAAAGATGGAAAAGCAAAGATGAAGAAAGGTGAATTGTTTCTGTTTCCGTGAGCTGGCCATTATGTGTGACAACATCTTCCTATGCAGAAGTTGTCCTCAAAAGATGTTTTCAAAAGCCACAGTATGTCCAGATGGAAATGATCTATTAGGTGAAACAAGTAATGTCGTGTGTATGATACATCATTTTATAAAGCTGTTGTTTGCAGTTTCCTCTTGGTATTACAAGCTATCTTAAATAATTCTGAATTTCTAAAACAAATCCGTAATATTTTCCTATACCCACTGATATGTTTGCACATATGCTACAGACAGTGCACAGGATCACAGGGGAAGCTTACAGATATAATATTTTTGCCCCTTTTGCTCTTTATGTACATCACTTTAAGCATGGGAGTACGAAACTGCGATGTATTAGACAAATGGAGAAGCTGCTAATGGTTTTCCCTGTTCTTCATGCATATTGTATTACGTGGTGCTGCTAAAGATGTGTTGCCAAAGGAATACAAACCTGCTGCAGATGCAGGGGAAGGGTTCCTTGCCCATTCTCCTCCTCACACCATCAGCCCAGCCCGTCTCTAGCACACATGGACATGCAGGAGGGGGGTGGGCTGAGAAGCAAGGAGAAGTGCCCAGTTTACCCTGAAGAGGAGCAGAGCAGGGCACCTCCCGTCAGCTGGAAATGGCTCTGGGAGAGGAGAGGCAGTGGTAGGGAGCAGCGCTTGAAGGATTTTTGTAGCAGTTGCTTCTGCATCGGTGGTGTCTTTCATGGCCCATTTTCCCAGAGCAGCCAGCATGGCTCTTCCATCAGCCCATGGCACGGGTCGGGCAGTGCTGGTGTAAATCTACTGGTCTAAGGAGATTGAGGAAGTAAAGGAAGAACCTGTACAATGGAAAGCGAGTCCTGTTTTCCCAGCTCTGCTGGTTTAAGAAGTGGGTTTGTGTCTCCCTAAATGTCAGTGGATGAAAGCTATAGACAGGTATGGTGCTGCTACAGTGAAGTCAGCTAGTCTTGGAATAGTTCTATGTGGTGTTTGACTTTTCTGACATAATCTCTAGAGAGACTCCTACACTGACACGCTTCTGTTAAGTAAACTGCTGCTTAGTTCTGGTATCCTGGCAGACAGGCTTTCTAAAAGTAATCTGCCAGTCAATTAGTGTTGTATACCATGAGCCTAAATCAAATACACGTTCAAAAGGGCTCATGTTTAGAAATGGACTTTAGGAAAAAACTCTATTGATTTTATAAATTAAGAATGTAAACTCGAATGGATAGAGGTCCAGTATAGGACTGACCCGAGGAAGCAGCCTTTGAACAGGAACCTTCTCTGATTCAAAACTGGGAAAGAGGAGAAAGCAAGAAGAAGGATTCATTTGCAATGGACCTGCAATAGCAAAGTCATTCACTTTCCGAACAGGATTAAACTTGTTCTATCAGCCATGACATGTGAAAAGATCATGGTTATAAATTCCATTTGCTGTAATGAATTGAAAGTGTCTGAGTTTGCAAGCAGCACTCACCGTTGATGGACAGCTAGATTTGTGCAGTGTTTTAACACTAAAATTAGCTTCTACTAAATAAAAAGTACAGAAAATGTGGCAACAGTGACAGATCTTAAAGCATAAAAAATTGGCTTTATTGTTAGATGGAAGCTGAATAAAACTAGAAATAAATAGTGGTTATAACCATGTTATGTAGATAAGTCTCTTCATTCTTGAGTGAGGGTGAACACAAAACTGGAAAAAGGCATTTGTTTGGGTTTCTCAGCCATACTTCAGCAAGAATAAATATTGTTTCTTAAATGAGGAAAAATTGAACTTTTCTGTGGTACTGCTTGTAAGATGTCAGAAAATGGAGTTGTATTGAGGCATACTTCATTCAAATCAATGTCAGTGTACATCGACATGATCCCACCGCAGTCCATGAAACCATACTGGTGTATGTGCTTTGTAAATTGAGGTAAAAGCTAGACTCTGTGGTTTCTTAATAACCTTAACTCAGTCTTGCACCAGGATCACGAGACATTGGTACTTTGATGCTTGCAGAACTAAATGCCGTTTCAGAACCTGTTTTCCCCAAAATTGTGTGTTTGGTGTACACAATTTTGTGCATATTTTAAATGTACTGTTTACTAAGAAAAGAACCTCAATGAATGAAAATGGCTAATATTTGTGGATAATTTGGGATTCATTTTAGTTATCCAGCTGAAAACTGTCCAAGATTTTGGGAGGAGGTGGGGGGAAAAGCTTGAGCTAAACAGAGGAGTGAAAATAGAATAGCTTCTTAAATTACCACAAGGTTAACATACAATTAATTTGCTAATTTTAATTACAACCCTACAAAATGTGCTGAAAAATGCTCAAAGGGGAGAAGCAGCCAGGTGCCAGCTGTGATTAACCAAGGTTACTAGCAATTATGAGGTTTCTATTAACCATGTTACGGAAATTTTAAAAGCTCCTTTATAAAACCAGCATATTTATTGAAACTCAGCAGAGTTTTCATCTTGCTGTACCTTCCCATTGCTACAGACTTGCTGTCATTTGCCTCGCTCTTTTCCAGCTAAATGTTTTATTGCAGCTGAAGCACGGACTGCTTTTCCTGTTTGTCACATGCTGTTACATGTGCACCAGTATTTATTTTGATCATATAAACAAATGAGATTAACTGTTGTTTGCAAAGTGCTCTGAGCACCTTAAGTGCCAGATGGCTGCCAACAGTGCAGCTGAACACTGGAAACACAAATTCTGAAGAAAATGCTCTTTCTTTCCAAGGTGTCCTGGGACATTTAGTTTGTCAAGCAGGAATATTGCTGAAACTGCCTTTCCAGTGGGGAACCTGCTCTGCAACGCGTTACGTGCACAGACAATTGTAACTTTGGAGTTAAAAACAAACTAACAAAAAAAATCTGCATGTTTGCTTGGCACTTTAAACAAATCATGGTATAAACGAATGTCTTGTATATATCAAATTCCATGATGTATTATTGTTCTTTTTTTACTGTGTTATAAGTGTGTGTTGTTCGGAGCAGTAATAAACCTTGATGCATCTATTAAAGGACAACTTAAAAAAAAAAAGAAAAAAAAAAGAAAAACCTAAAGCATTGGTGTCAAAGGAAATTAATTTCCTGGCTGGCTTGTGTTTTTCTCTGAGGCAGATATTGATGAGTGTGCAGAGGGGATCATTGAGTGTCACAACCATTCACGCTGTGTTAACCTCCCAGGGTGGTACCACTGTGAGTGCAGAAGCGGTTTCCATGACAATGGAAGCTATTCTCTTTCCGGGGAGTCCTGTGTTGGTAAGCAATGATCAGCATAGCACTTTTTTTTTTTTTTTCTCCTTCTGCATGGTGTTACAAAGTGACTATTGAGACACTGTCCTGAGCAGTTGCTGTGTTAAAGGCTAAAATGAGAATGCGAGCAAGCGTGTCTGTGTTTGTCAGCATCCCCAGCCACGCAGCGTGGGCGCTGGGTGAAGACACGTTACGATTTTGAGTGGTTATTACAAGAGGGAGGCAGTCAGAGATCCAAAGAGTGACTTACTGTGCTTTGCCATTTATCATCATAAGTTGCTGTAAAACCTGAAGTGAAAGTAGGCTTTCTAGGGAGCGTAATAGGCCACAAAAGGGGCAGAGCTGGTTTTCAGTTTTTAAATTTCAGCAGAGCAATATGAGAACACATTTGGTGTGTGTCTGTGTTGCTTTGATTTGTTTGTTTTCATTGTTTGACATCTTCATCATCTTATTTTTAGCATTATGTAAATAGCATCAAACACTTTATGCACCAGATTTGCAGAATAAGGCCCCCAGAGCATGAATGGAGAGGAATTTTTAAAGGGTGCAGAGGAGTTTATTGGTTGTTTCAATGGGAGAACAAAGGATGAGGCTCCATGAGGAGTTAGTGCTGGTTCTTGCAGTCTGGGTGCCCTTGACTGGCTGTAAGACTTTGTGTGCCACTGCAGCAAGTAAGCAGTAATGAAATCATAGTGGAGATGGTCATCATGACTTACTTCTGTCTTACAAGTTTTCCATCTTTTCACTTATTGTCAGAAGCCTTATACAGAATTTCTATAGGATATTTTATCAGATGAGTTTAAAACTATTTAGAAAGGAACTCATTTTAACCTCTGTAGAGATACAGATCAACTTCTGATACAACTATGTCCTTTCTTTGGAATTTCACTTACTTCATCTCTACTCAGTTTTAAGAATTTTCCTTAAAAGCTTTTCTGCTGCTTCTGTGAAAGACTTTTTTTTTTTTAACACTGCAAATTTCATTTATCATGTCCATAAGTGCAAAGGGCTCTTTCTAAGATTTAAAGTACACAGTTAAAGTTAAAATAAAAATTTGTAGTAAAAAAATGTAAATTTACTTGTAACAAACATTCCCATCTTTTAGAAGTTTTGACTACTAAAGTCCTTGGGGTAAGATAGTATCGTGATTTAAAAATGCAGAGGAGCAATAATTATTTTCAAAACCAATATTTTGTAGATTGTCCAGCTATATTAGCTTTTTACACATTGCCCTAAGCTGACGGGGAGCTCAATAAAATCACGCGAATGAAATTCATTCATCTGGCTGTGTAAGAAATGGCAAATTTTACAGCTTTTTGTGACTTAATAAATAAAACACCACATGAAAGTCATATATTTCTTAACAGATTCTCAAATGTTAACTCCTCTGGTTTATTTAAATACTGTAAAAGGAGTGATGGACACAGCAATGTTGAACATACTTGCTTTATGGGAAGTCAAAGCAATGTGACATAACCTTCAGAAAACCTCAAGGTGCTGGGGAGAAGGGACATTTGTAGCAATCCTGGTGCGTGGGGAACCCAGCCCTTGGCAGGCTGGTTTGGGACTAAGAAGAAACAAGGCTCAGGGTGGTCTCAGGAAAAGACAGACTTAGTAGACAAGTTTTGAATGGCCCATAGCTAGGCTGGGTTGCTGAGAAGGTCAGCGTTGCTTGCATTGCATTGCATTGCCATTGAAAGGAAGGGCACTTGGCTTCCTCAAAGCAAAAAGGAGCCTGAGGTGTTCTGTATTCTGTGGAGACTGAAGGATGAGTTTTCAGGAAAACAATCTGCCCTTGTTTCAACCTGCACAGCATGCTGGAAGTTCGTAAGGTGAGGTGCTCATCTTGCTGTATGCGAGTTGTAAACAGAATGTGAAATTAGCAGGGTTATTTTAACCAAATAGTTTTCTGAACCATCTGCTGCAGTCTACCAGTGAGGAAGAGAATGAACCAGTTTATTTTATTTCGTTATACCAGTTAACCAATTAAAAATTAATTGAAAGATTCTACTAACTGGTACTGACAAAGAAATTTCAAACCACAATGTTTACTTTAAAGTGCAACTAAGGATTGGATAAAATGGCAGCTAGATAACACTACACCTTCTAGCTAAAACATAGTGTCTTGAACACTGGCTTTTATCACCTTACAGAGCTTGTTTGCATGGTGGAATATTAGAGTCAGGGCCAGTGTCATTGACTCCATTTCAGATAAAAGAGGTTTCATCTGCTTAGCAACAGCATTTTGTCCTGGCATATTTTACACACCGTATATGGGAAGCCTGGCGTATACCTTACGGTGGATTTGGGCCATTACATTTCAGTATGTTTTGAAACATTTCTTTTTCCTCCCTGAAGGAGAAAACTTAGAGAACAATAAGTAAGCTAAGAACACAGGTACGAAAAGGTTAAATCCTCCCCTGCAAAATAATCATAATAAATATGAAAATCCAAAGGCAGTGGGAAGGAGCGCTGGGCTCTGACAGATTGCCCAAAGCCCAGGCGGCCAGTTGCTTTTGCTGGGTGCATTTGTGTGTCTATCGGTTAACCCCTTCTGCTCTGTTTATACGTAGGTGGTCTTGAAGCCAAGTCATTGCTTGCCGTGTCTCGGCAGGCAGAACATTTGAAAAAAATACCTCCGTGCTTCTAAAAGCTTTATTCTCGTTGACATGGAAAAAACAGTGGAGTTTGTCACCTGGCAAGGAACAAATCTGTAAAGCAACACGTGATGGGGGAGGTCGCAATATTACACGAGAGCTCGGGTAATAAGGGCTGATGACTTGGCCAGACCGCTTCAAGCTTGGGAAAATTCTGTTATTGCTCAAAATGTCAACCCAAAGCAGCTTTGAAATGGGAATATATTTCCATGGCCGTGCTTTTATAAAAGATGTCTGCTTCGTAAGGTGATGGTGAGCAGGCTCAAATTAAGATAATTTGATTTCTAGCGGTAGCATTTTTATGAGGCACTGGCCTGTCACAATGTGTTGTTAAGAATACTGCTTGCAGACAAAAGACAATTGCTACGCTAAGTTGCTACCAAAGTTTTCTTGGCAATTAAAACATGTAGGCTATAGTTGCTGAGTTGGTTTTTTTTTCTTTTTTTTTTTTTAATAGGAGCTTTGCTATGCATTAAGGTAGACAAACAGACTGTGTAGAGAACTATGAGTTGTCATATGATCCATATCCCAGGATTAACTGTCTACTGATACCATATTGAAGCAATGGGCATACGTTGTTTTTTCCCTGCACTAAGCACCTGTTGCCAAATACTGCTGCCTCAGAAGGTAATCACTGAATATACCCTCATCGCTGAACGTTCGGTGATCGCCTTTAAGGTTATTAGAACCAAAAGAAAGGAAAAGCTGGCGAAGTAATGCTGTATTCTGGGAAGTTGATAATGTCCCACCAAGCTCATTCCTATCTAGAGCAGAAAAATAAAAGCAAATTAAATACTTTTTAGTCTCCATCTCTCTTTAAGTGAGATGCTTCCAGTCTGCAGGGAGCTGTTCAAAGAGTACAGAGTTCTTGATTCCAATTCTTTTTTTCATGATACTTCGTGTTTTTGAGTCTCCACATTGTGGCTTGCAAGCACAGAAGGAAAAACAACCAAGGCAGCAGTTCCTGTCAGTCGCTGGTGGTTTTTTTCATTTCTTTAAGAATCAGTGCAGATTTTGTAGGAAAGCTTGACACAGATCCTCCTCCCACCAAAAAACCACAGGATTCACCATGTACTTCATCCTGAAAGGTTGCGTAGCTGGACCTCGCTGCAGGGTTAGAGTAGCTGTTGTGGGGAAATAAAAGCTGGAAAAAGGTAGGACTCAGCAGCTTGTGAGAGAAAACTCTGCATGTGTTAGTCTCCCACAAAAGTTGGGTGCAGCAGTGCTTGAGGGTCAAGTCTGAATGGGTTTAAAATCAATTCCTGAAGCTTTCATACACTGTGTAGTATGCTGCAGTGTTGTCAGTTATATAGCTTAGAAAGTAAGAGAAAAAGGAGGTTTGGTGTTTTTTTTTTTTATTTTGCCCCTTTATGCGTCAAACAAAAAGCTTTGAAAATCTTCCTATATGCCCGACAGTTGCTTTTCTATCTGTCGTTAGAGAAGTGGTACATAGACAGAAAGGTTTGTTTGTGGTACAGAGTATCCAAGACCAACGCTACAACCTGCTGTTTTATGACTTTCTTCTGCTCATAGAATTTCTTAAAGCTGATAATATTAGAGTCTCTGTCTGTGGATTTTATCCTGCAAAATAAAAACTGTCTTGCTTACTTTCCATTTAGTAGATTCTGATTCTTGTATTCTGAGAGAAAGTTGCGTTGCACGTCTTTAAGGTAATTGTGTTTAGTCATTTCTGTATTTCTAGAAAGCATTAGTAAATCCTATATTCAGAATCTAATTTACTGTGCAGTGTTCTTTAATAGACTATTATGTCTCTATAGAATAAAAGCACTATCATAAAATATTTTCTAACTAAAAAATGAATCTGTTTAGTGATTTTTTTCGGAGTCCAAATTGCTTTGATTTAGAAAGAAGGCAAATACATTAAGTGACAAGTTGCCTGTGAAAAATGGTATGTCAAAACAGTGTTTAGTTAACTTGTACATACATTGCCCAGCATACATTTTTCACATTAACATTTTACTGTAATGGTTTAATGTACCGTAACAGTTAAAATTAGCACATTAGTAGGGTTCTTTCTTCTGCAACAGCTTATCATGATATTACAGTCACTGCATGACTTACTTGCACACATTTATTAAGGTGCTGTGGAAAAGTCATACCATTAAAACCTGAATAGCCTTGAAAACTAAGAAATGAAGTAGCTTGGGGATTGGTTTAAAATTTCAGTGAAACCAAGTTAATGAACTTGTGTTGATATGTACAGTCATGCTTGTCTTCTGCCCCATTCAAATGCATTCAAATACAGTGGCCATGGGACTTCTCGTAATATCTGAAGCAAATTACTTCTCATTACAGCCAAAAAGGATGGAAAAGGAAATTGCATCTCAGGAGATTATTCTATTCCATTTTGATTCTGATTTGTTGTCTGCCTGTGTTACCAAGCTATCTTTATGTACTTTGAGAGTATATTGGGAAATGAGCACATCTTGGGTGGTTTGTTTTCTTTCTTTTCCAGTCTACAAAATGTGACTAGTTGCACTGCGGCCACAATACATGTGACTGGGTACTTGTTGCCGTACATTTGTTTAGAGAAGCACAAATTGGGAGTGTTTGAAGAGTGAAGATGTTGACCAGTTTTATGACGGTCCTGTGCCGTGTTTGAGGTGGGACGTCTCGGCAGCAATCGTGTTGCTGTTGGCTAGGTGTTGTTAATAGAAAAAAGCATAAGGCCAGCATTCCAAGCCAGTTTCTGATTATGGTCATTTCCACTATATCCTCGCTTTTCCTTGACAAGGAACTGTGTGGGTGGGAGAAGTAAAGCTCAGCCACTTTTACTTGGGTTAATCAGCAGCTTTTTCATTCGTATAATGAATGAAATTGCCAAGTCCTATTCAAAGTGTGAAAACGAGATTGTTTCACAGGTTGACAGGGTACATGAAAGAACTAGTGCCCCCAGAAGTCAAGACAAACATCTTGTTCTTGTGCTATATACAGGGAAAAACTATGGAATCTCCTTGCTATTTCACATATGTGTTTGTCCATTGTTCTTCAAAGTTGCTTGATTTATAAATGAATATTTCTTCTTCTTCCTACCTAGCGTTGTTATAACGGGAAATAAAATTTATGTATAATTTTGCCTTGCCCATCATTAAATGTTCCTGTTTTGGGCCCACATCTTTCTGTGAAAAAGGAAATGAAACCTGCGGGGAGTGTGGGGAATTTGAGCTGAGCAAGAATTTGAATAATATAAAAATAATCTCCATGCAAGAGTCTTGTCATGCAGTTTTCATATTCATTAGAAGATTGTTTTGGACATGTCCAGAATTTTAAACTAGGCTAATTTTTTTACACCTAAGTAGACACATTGATTCCAGTTGTTAAGAGAAATTTCACACTAAATGTGAGTATTGTCTTCCATGTTTTGCATAGCCATCTACATGCTGATCTCATGTCGATACAAGCAAGTCCATTTGATCTCCATGAAACTGAAATACTTTCTTAAGCTAACTGGGAGCTAACAATATGGGAGATTTTGCCTGGGTTTTTTTCCTTCCCCAGCTCCCCAGTCTGGTTTGAGGCTGAAAGAGTGAAAAGGACAAAAACATGTTGTGCTTACAACTTCTTTTCCCCAAGTTACTGGGAACATTGGCTGTTTGTTCTGATTTTCAGAAATGCAATCAGTGACAAGAAAAAACTGCCAAAGGGATGTTCTCAGAAAATTAGCTCTATTAAAAGTTCAGCGGGAAATGAGTGCAGCGTCCAAGCCTTTTATATTTGATTAATGACTAAAACTTTTAAATAATAAATGCCATAAAATAATAAGAAACCATCATTTGCATAAAGAACGAAAAAATTGGGCAAACTGAGTAGCAATTAGGAATTTATGTTCATGCTATGTTACTCAGCTTTGCTTGATTGGTTTCTTTGTCAAGAATCTCCCATTTACCAGTTTGGGCGTCTCTTAATGGGAGCATCCTTTTTATGTGTGCTAAATGGAGAACAGCAGTAGCAGTATGTAAATAGGGTGTTCTCCTCTTCTGGATATGTATAACAGATTAAGCTGGCTTTGTGCAGTGTGAACAGGTCTGTACTACTCAGAATATGAATAATGTTAGTTTCTGTAATTGCTAACATCTGGCTTTCCATAAATCTGTTAAATTACATGGAAACAGAATTAGATTTCTGTGTCATAAGTAAAGCAATTACATGGAACTCTGTAGGCAATATGGCTTTATATTAATCTGTGAAATCCTTTTAGTTTTGAACTCTGAAAGCTACCCTACTAATCGGTACTGTGATCCTGCTGCATCCTATATAGATGTTATTCAAAGAGCCCTTAATTCGGTGGGGAAGAGAATATTGACAACGCTTGGGTGAAATAATCAAAGACAAAGTGAATACTTCATTTATACCTTTGTCTTCAATATAAAATACAAATCAACGTCTATTGAAAGGAAAATGGGGTATTTTTAAGAATATTTTAAGGCTTATAGTAGCTATTTGGGTATAATTCATTTCATCCCACTTCATTCATAGCTCTCTTTGTGGTTTTTACCTCCTGCGATGCTCTGGCACTTGATAAACAATGAACTACAAGTTTTAATTTCTCTTAGCGCAGCACCTTTTACGCCACTGATAGTGGACCTTTCAAGTACTCAGTCAGAGCTAAGCTATGCATTAGAGCAATAATGTTCTTTTTTGGCAATTAAGACTGTCAGGGCAGCAAAATACACCATCTTTAAGGAAGTCTGAGTGACAAGGAATTGAGTTGTGCTATCAGGCCGTTTGGAGCGTCTCTGACAAAGGGCTGTCCCACAGGTCAGCCCAGGAGCAGAGCCCTTCCGCAGTGGGATTGCCTCCGGCGTCCCTTTGGGGCTATGAGCAGAAGGGGGAACAGCCATTTGCTGGTGGCCCAGCCCCTGTCTCAGTTGTACAGGTTGATTTTTGCATTTGGTCAAATCCAAGGGCACTGCCACATTTCCACTTGTTCCTGCACTGGTATTTTGTCTGGACAATCTGTCAATATATTGTTTAAGAAGAGTCCAAAGTTATTTTCTGAAAGCAATACCCATGTGCTTTGGAATTTCATGGCTTTCGCTGAAAGAAAAAGAATCCATAGATAAATTCATATTGCATAATTATATTTTACCCTCCAAAAGCAATTTTAATGGGGTACTGTAATTCGCTTTCCTCTAGTGTATAATGATTTTTCTTTTGTTGCTTATTTCTTTTTGTCATTTCTAAATCATACTTTTCCTCCATAGCTTTGTTCTAAGACTTTTTTTCATGTACAAAGTGCCTTTGATTTCTTTTTTTTTCTTTCTTTTTTTCTTATTTTTATTTTAATTCACTTATACCTTCCAACAATAGGAAAGGATACAATTGACACTTCTAGTATGAGAAAGTTGATCATGCTAGGAACTAATGAAGTGCAGTGCCCTTCTGTTTTGGTGCATAATCCAGAACAGAGAGTGGTCTAACTGACAGAAAGTCATTCTAATTGTCCACTAGTTTCCAGTGGCTGTGAAATCTCTGCACACCTTTTTCTGAAGGTTCATCATTGATATATGGTTCCACTAGGTAGGTCAGACTCGGCATTTACAATTAAGCCTGCTGGAGATAGTTTAGGAATTCTTGGTGGAATCAAAACAAACACTGAAGAATAACCTAAAAAAAAATAAAAATCAGTGTTTAATGTCTAGCAAGTAAATGTAGAAGATGTTAGAAAAAAAGGCGCCCTTTTCCACCAGCAAGGCAGATGAGCAGTATTAATACAGAAATAAAATGCGCACCATGAAAAAACATGTCCAAAACATTATAAATCTGCTGTTTTGCAGATATCGATGAGTGTGCCTTAAAGACCCACACCTGTTGGAACGATTCAGCCTGTGTGAACCTCGCAGGAGGGTTTGATTGCCTTTGTCCGTCTGGACCATCTTGCACTGGAGACTGTCCCCATGAAGGCGGCTTCAAGCGGAACGGGCAGGTGTGGACCCTGAGGGAGGACAGATGCTCCGTTTGTTCCTGCAAGGTGAGATCCAGCTGGTCTGGGTTTCAGGAATCCTTTAATTCTCTGGGCTTGTGTCAGAAACCCAGTAAAGTGGTGCCACTGGTGATGGCAAAAATACTAGCCAAGGTGCTGAGGCAAAAGGTAAGCTCTGCTGTGGGCACTGAAGCTGCGATGGGGAAATTCATCCAGGGAGTCATCTTTTTTTCTTATTTTGCAAAACCACAGACACAGCTGAATAATGGCTAACCCTGCTGAACTGCTACCCTGTCACCCCATGGGCCAGAGCCACGGGGAGCGTGCTGCGATGGGGGCTTGAGTTACCCTTTAACAGAATGTTAAATGTGAAAAATGTGGAAATTGTGAGTTCTTTTCTGGGTGCGGTAGTCAAGTTAAAGGAACATTTAACTCCGCTTTCTTCATTTTCACTAGTTAAAAGAGGAGTGCTGTCACTGAAATTAGAATTTTAGAAATGCACCGATCTGAGAAGTGGTTGGTCTCTTATGGCCGCTTTGACCTGATGCTTTCGTAGCCCTGGTAAAGCTGTCCTTAGGCACAGCAGAATGCTATTGGCCCTTGTATAAGTGTAAGTAAAGTGAGATTTTGGCCATTGTGAAAAGCTGAACAACCGTATTCACGAGAAGTGGCTGATCAGTCCCCAGCTCTTAATGCTGATGAGCCAGAGAAGCATTAAAGGGTTTGGAGGGGGGACAAGTGGGAAGAGTTGTTTTGAAGTTGCAAGAAGCTGACAGCCTCATAATTTCTGTGTTGTAATAGTATAGCAGAAGGGAAAATCGGGACTTTAGAATAGTACACTGCTGTTCCGGGCCCAAAATGGAATATGTTCTTATTAGTTGCTGTGTTTTTTTCCTTCAAGTAGCCTCAAGCTCCCTGAAACTCCTGCCTTCAGAAGCTGAAGTGTACAACTCCACTGAATATATATCAAGCTTTTATTGTAATCTTGGGGAACTGGCTGGCTTATAATAGAATAAACAGTTGAATATATATGTGAAGACATCTGGTCTGCCTTTGCAGAGTTATAACTATTAGTATTCCCATTTTAGATTGCTTGTAATTTGTTTTATTTGCCATTTCTCATTGCACTTATTTCTTATGTTGAATGTTCTTATTAGTGTATGAAAATATACAAAATGATTAACTAGTACATAGATATTTTAAACTAAGCCTGGCAGTGTTTGTTGCTATGACTCTTCCTTTATATCTTCCTCACTTCCCAGTTTTTCCTCTGTGAATTAACATTTGCATTTCATTTCCCTCCAGTAGCTGCCTTGTTTCAAGAGCCAAATTTTTGTCTATAGAAAAGGGAAAACAGGGAGAGCTTCTCCTCTATCATATCCCAGGCAGGACATAAAGTCTTCATTTGGTGTTTATTGAAATATGTTATTGAAACATATTTTTATAAATTGTGATAGCTTCCAATACACCGGAGTACTCAAGCCTGCTGCAGGACTCTGTCCTTTCCATGCAGTCACATGGAGAGCTGGCCCTGCGTGACCTTTTCGCAGCCCGCTCTGTTTTCAGTGAGGAAAAGGGCAGAGTGTAACCAAATCATTCCTTATACTTCTTACTCAAACTTTGAAATGATCCTACTCACTTGTTTTATCTAGGAGAAAAATCAGCATTTCAGATTTTTAAAGAATACATTTTCTTTGGTTATGGTTATTTTAGGAAAGGTCAGCTGGATATGAAAACCATGGATCCCATCTTGAAAATATTTAAATTGTGGTACAAAGGAAATTAAATACCTTACTTAACTTTGGAATTCATTAAGTATGGTTATTTCTGGAGTAGGATACTGTGGAATATGAGAAATTAGATTACTTCAGTTCTCTAATGTGTCGTTATTGAGGCACAGGGGATTATTTCAGTGTTTGATCAGACCCTGTTACTTCAAACCATCCTTGTTCGTCTGAATACAAAATTTACAAAAATGTAATGTCTCAAAGCTATAAATTAATACAGAACCTTAAGTATATTTGATGCATCATCTGCAGGCATCTTCCTGAACTCTTGTGGATTTAATACACAATTAAATTGGAGACTGGTAGAAATTTGAAGGGTGGTGGGGGGTTCTTGCTCCCTCCCGTGAAAAAACTAAGCCTGGCTGTACAATTGGGCTATATCTGGGCTTTTGAGTCTGTCTTAATTAGACTAATTAAGACAGTCCTCCATTCCCTGTGTGAAAAAAGCCTGGGGGATAAGCACAGCACTGGGAACAGGCTGATGTGCTGCGGTGAAGTGTGTTCCTGAGGGTGAGAACAGTTTGGTGATTTGGTTTCTGCAGGGTCTGATTTCTGTCCAAATCAGCTTTGGGGCTCTGTGGAAACTTGAGTCACCCTTTACAGCGATTCCCTTGGGTGTCAGGTTTTCCTTTGGTAAGAACGATTTTGTGTTCATACCACTGATGCTTATGCAGCATGTAGAACTGGCTCCCCGAGGAAGGCGGGAGGGAGAGGTACTAATGAGATGCTATGTGGTGTTACCCACCAAAAGCAAATAAGTTGCTTTCTATATATTTCTCCATTTTCTATAGTTTCTCAATGCTGCTATAAAGCTGCAAAGAGGCAAGTGAGATGTTGTAGCTTAAGAAGCTTTGTGTCACTGCAGGGATAAAAATGGTTTTTGAAAGGCATGGAGCTAATGAGGTTGTAGATAAAACACAGATGCTTGAAGAATAAAGAGAGTAGCAGTGTATTATGATTACCAAAAGGTCTCTGGCAAAATCATCAGGCTTTGTCAATGTTCTGAAATACAGAGAGTAAAGGCAACGTAAAAGGTTAGCTGCTCCCCAGAGGTAACAGCACAGGAGCTCAGAGACGCACGGAATTACCAGCACCATCACCAGCTGAAAGGGGAATTTGAAAACTAATCTTGAAAGCTTGGAAGCTGAATGGGAATTAAGCAGACAGGTTATTGTTTGCCATTGTTAATGCAAACTCCATTATGGAGAGGAGAGAGATGGCCATTGTCAAGAGCGTTACATTCCCAGACGCCTGGCACAAACCCTGTGCCTGGAGCTGGTTGTCCCGGTGGGGCTTTGGTGCTGAGCTTGGTGTCTGCCCTCAGCAGGGCAGTGGGAGATGGGTGCACTTTCCCACCTGCAGGAGTGGAGATTTAGGCATAACTCACCATCCCAGGAGGCTGTTGGCTCTTTTCTTTCACCCCTTGCTGAAAGGGAAGGATGACTTCTTTGGTTTTTGTGGAAAGGGTTAATTGCTTGCATTGCATCTGGATCTGGCCAGACCTGTGGCTAAGGAAATGGGCCACTGCCAGTCTTCCTTACTTTATGATTTACCCCAACTGTTGAGTAAGAAAATAAAGTTTGGTTTTCCTTCTCCCACAGCTAAAGCAGCAAACTAGCCACAAGTACTGAATTCTTAGTTATCTTAATTTGATACAAAACTGAATAAAGACTGTAGGGCAATCCAGTCCCGTGCCCTGTGGTTGGAGAAAGTGGTTCAGAGCCATGTTGACCCAGCATGTTTTCTACATTTCCAGATTCTGTGTTCTCTTCAGCTTGCCTTGTTAGGCATAAGAAGTAATTTTAATCATTCTTACAAAATAAAGTGATTTTCTAATCAATAAAAATCTGTGATGAAAGGCATCAGTGACACAGACTGACATGGGTATTGTCGTTCCCTGGTGCTGGTTTTGTACGTGTTGCGTTGTGGCCAAGACTGGCATTTCTTATAAATAAGAGCCAAACACAGATTCTTACATCAAAATACAAACAAAACAATCTCCTGTGCTACATGCCGTGGTTAGGGCTATTTTATCTGCCTGTGGAAAAGACAGCCTGGGCTGCTGTCACTCTTTTTAGTAATCACTTTTTAAAAGGATCAAGAGGAAATAAATTTCCTTGCTTTGATAGGTATCTCTTAGTTTGGTGGCGATGAAAAACCTTTTTTCCTTCTTACGTCAGATACAGGTTTATAAACTCAGAACAAGTTTCTGATGAGAGGGTGGAAAAACTGCAGTGAAATGAGTGGAGCTGTTTTGGGAATCATACAACTGTGATCCAAAGCACAATATAGCTTCATTCCCCTCACAGCCCTACCTTCCAGCTGGCTGCAGGGGATGCTTTGCTTGAAAAAGGACCAATCCAAGAATTAGCATTAAATGCAAAACAAGTTGATGTCAAAATTTTTTTTTGTCTTCTCACTGTTGACTGTGATTTCGGTTCCCAGTCTATGTGTGGTATGTCACTCTGTTGGCTCACCTGCAGTAAGAGGTATAATTTCAAACACTATAGTCCGTCCAGTTTTCATAACTAGAATCAGAATCCATTTGTTTTTCTCTGATACAAAGAGACTATGTCCTTTTCTCTATACGTGCAGAAGCAATTTTTCTGTTTATCTCAAACAGTTCTGTTTAATGGTCTTTAACAAAATGGGCCATCCAATACTGTAAGCAAATATTTAGCAAAATCATATTTTGCAGAGCCGGTGAAATACGGGCCCTCTGTAATACATGAACAGAGCTGTAATGGATGGTGACAGGCCCATTTAGCTGGAAGCTGATGTACTGTTGGTCCAGATGTGGAACAGGACCAGTGGTGAATTGAGAGTGAGGAATGATTACTGTGATTTTCCTGTGCTGTGCTCCTATGAAGTTAAAGGGACCACCTTCATAACTTCAATTTGTTTATTCAAGTTATTTCCTTCACAGGGGTACAGTCAGTCAAAACAGTGCTAAACAAATATTGCGTGTATTAGAGTGGCAACTGCTTGAAGAGTTCATTGATCTAACCAATGAGATATGAAATTGCTTCACTATATTTCTTCTGAGAAACTGATTTCTTTAAAATTCAGCTAGTTGGAGACAGGAGAACAGTATTCTGCGATTCAGACAGTATTAGATCCACGCACTGGTAGAAGTTGGGACAATACTGGCATTTGAGGTATTACTCACAACTGGCAGGATCCCATTTTACAAAAGAAACATCAAATACTTTAAGAACTTAATATTTCCTGATATGCCAAAGACGTGCCCTTTGATATATATGCCCTGTGACCTTCTCTGGGTTGCTGTCTGGCAGTTTGTGGTTGATGGCAGGGCAATGTGTCCTTGCAGGACGGGAGGATTTTCTGCCGGAGGACAGCCTGCGACTGCGAGAACCCCAGCGCTGATCTCTTCTGCTGCCCGGAGTGCGACACCCGTGTCACCAGCCAGTGCCTCGACCAAACTGGGCACAAGCTCTACCGCAGTGGGGACAACTGGACCTACAGCTGTCAGCAGTGCCGTTGCCTGGTATGGGTAAAGCGTTTTGGAAGGGAACAAGAATAATAAGGATTATGATTTTTAGCGAAGCAAACCTGGAAGCAGGCTCTTGGATCTCTCTTCACCTGCTTTTCAGACTGGGAATGATGATAAAGCACTTACAGAGCACCAGATAGCTGAAAGCTACACCATCAGTTTTCCTCTTACTGCTGAATAAGTAGGTCTAATGAACAAAATGAAAAGCTTGACAAAGGCTTGGAAAACTTGACACTATATTAACTTTAACATTAGTCTACTTTTGAGAATTTTTATAAGGTTGTCTGGCCTTTAAATGACTTTAATTTTTTTTTTTCATGTGCAGTGGGTTTGGTTGGAGGAGTTTCAGCTTTTAATTACATCAGCTGGTGTACCTGTCTTATCAAAATGGATATAATGCATACATAATGCAATTTTTTTTTCTTTTTTTTTCTCATTCAGCAAGTGCTGGAGAAATGGAGTGCCAGTGCCACACAGTGAATTAGCAAAAATGAACGAAAAAAAGATGAATAAAGAAAACTGAAATTACAAACATGCAAAATAAAGAACATTTATTTTCTCATTAGGCACTGAAGATAATTTCCCTACAGCTTTAAGTTCTGCACAGATATGCTAATTAGAACAGCAATGAACTTCATTAGAATTATCAGTTTTCCATTTATAGCTGTCTGTATAACATAGTCTTTATATATGATATTAATCAAGAGGTGTCTGTGCATCAGGAAACAAATTACACTCAAAGCCAAGTTACTATTGAGATAATTATCCATAATGTACAGCAGCAAGTATTGTATTTTGTATTCTCCTAAGGTGATTTTTTTTTTAATGTTTGTGAAAGAACAGCAAGAAACATTAGCAGCCAGAAGCAATGGCAAATATCAGATGTGACATGTTTTACAAGGGCTACCGAGTTTGTGGCTAGCAGTTGTTTGCCTAATTTTATGATTGGGTTAACATAGAGAGCTAAAAGACAGGGATGCCCTAAATCAGTGATACAGGCAGCGTTCTGTGCAGTGTGTGATGCTGCCCATATCTGAAGTGTTTACAGAGTAATATAATGCAAGTTATTGGAGCCCTTTGCAGGTTAAGTTTCGACTCGTACAGCAATACTCTGCAGAAATGACCTGATGATTCTCTCTTCTCTGTATTTCTATCTACTAAACTGTTTTTTTTTTTTTTTACAAAAGTAAATAATAAAATGAGTCAGTGAAACATAACTGGTATTGCTCTAACAATTCCTTTAGGAGTAGACAGTAAAACCAGTTTTGTCTGTTGCTAGTTAGATCAATGTTCAGTGCTTCTCAAACATCCTGACCTACATCTATCTGCAGTGTTAATTTTGTATTTAAACAGTTGCTGTGATCCCGCAGAGATGTTTATGTGACCAGGCGTAGAAAGAGGACATGAGGCTGCAAAGCAATCACTGCAAAAATTATAGTTTATAGAAAACATTGGAACCCGGTATTTAATGCTGCCTTTAAAAACCTGAAAGAACTCAAGTTCTCCTCCTACGATGATGACAGTGTTGTTGTTTAATCCAAAAGCAACCAAATGATAGTCTGCTGCATTTAGGAAGCTTCAGCTGAGTATTCAAACATGCTTTTACATGCTCAACAACACTGAGAGCGGATCCATTAAGTTTATTTCAATTTTGGCAAAAGAAAACTTTTCCATTCAACATGATGCAAAGTTTCATGCTAGCTAATGATTGGCAACAAGTTCAATGAGCTTTGCTTCGATGTTTACAGGAAGGAGAGGTGGATTGTTGGCCTCTTCTGTGCCCCAGTCTAGACTGCGAGTACACAGCCATCTCAGAGGGAGAGTGCTGTCCCCACTGCGTCAGTGACCCCTGTCTGGCTGACAACATCACCTATGACATCAGGCAAACCTGTCTAGATGGCTATGGAATCACAAGACTTAGCGGCGCTGTGTGGACGATGGTGGGATCTCCTTGTACTACCTGCCAATGCAAGGTACAATGGGCAAGGTGGAATGGTAATGGAGATGTATGTTGCTGCAGAAAATCAAGGTCACCTTCTGCCCTTGAAAGCTCACATTCAGATTTCGGGGAAGGAAGTGAGACCCAAGGGCAGAAGCTGACGGAAAACCCACAGCTTTTGTGTTTTGCGGGATGGAAACAAAACAATTCAGTGCTTGTTGAAAATGTTGAGTGCAGATATGTAATATCCTAGTGTAACTTTCAGACATTCTGTTGGAAACCCCTTCAGGCATTCTCAGTATGAATCTAGGCTAATATTGTAATAATTGCCTAATGTGGATGTGCATGAAAATGTGTTTTACAGAGCTGGTAAGCAGAGGCAGAAACACTAATAAAGCTTTCACCAGCAAATGCCTAAGTAAAAACGCATTGCAGCTCAGAGATGGAGGCGCTCCCCCAAGAGAAGTGGGAAGGGATTGCCACTGTTTCTGTTCCCTGATCTCATCAAGTTGTGTTTAATCCAGTGGCTGTAATGCAGAAGTGCAGTCTGCCTCCCTTGCTCCATGCAGTAATGACCCCACTGCGCTAATATCACAATTATGAAAAATGTTGGTTTGGGTTTAGAAAATGTTCTCCTGTTCACCATGGGAAACCAAGCTGTTGCTGCAGGGCTTTAAAACATTGAAGGCAGCTTTTCTGCCATTCTTTCTGATCCATCAAGGATCTGAACTATCTGCTTGTTTCAGACAAACAGAAAGCCTCCCTGCATGGATCACATCAAAGCTCTCTCCCCTAGCTTTCTTGCATGGGAGAAAAATCCAATCATCTCTGTTGCCATTGCTGTGCTGTATTTAGTTGTGGGGACCACTGAGTCTTTCCCATCCACATTTCCAGTTCATGTGCGGCTCAGGCCAGTTCAGTGCAGTTTGGCGAAGTCACCCTCCTCAAAAAGCCCCCACAGTTGGGACCGATGAGGACACCTTGGGAAGATGGCGGTAGATGTGTCAGAGCTGCATCTATCTCTGCGTGCTGCCAGCCCCTGTGCTCTTGGTGGCTCGTTGTGCAGAGGTGATTGACACCTGCTTGTTTGTCTGTGCAGAATGGGAACGTCTGCTGCTCGGTGGAGTTAGAGTGTCTCAACAATAACTGACCTAGTCAGACTGGACTGTGCCGAGGGAGGAAAACCGATGACGTTAACACCTGAAATGAAGCCGTATGCGTTGGTGTTTTATACAACAGACACTTACCAAAGTCTCCGCATGAGGAAGATGTTTGGGAGTTGCCTTTGGGACCTATCACTCTGCTCATCCTTGCTAGCCTTGTCCGGGTGACCTACAGTACAGCGCATAGAAGTCAATGGTTGTTAAAAGTTTTCAGTGTTGTAAATTACACACTTCTCCTGTCAAGACATTTGCAAATCTGTTTAAATTATTTCATGGGTAAACTAATGCTGTATTTTTGTTTTAATTTGTGTATTGACAACATGATAGAATTCAACTCTTCTTACTTTGGATCTAGATTTTACAAATAAGACAGCCTGTTGTGATTTTGTCCCATGATATCACATACTTAGTTCCAAGGTCCCTGTCAGATGTATTTATGAAAATATGTATGTATGTACAGTCAAATTGCATAGTACTTATATTTCACAGCCGTCCAACATTTTAAAGCTTTCAAAGGTATATTTGATTGGACAGAATGGAAGTGATCAAAATAAGTCTGTCTTAAAAATTTATAAAATTAAATGCCATGAACTTAATGAAATGGCAAAAAAAGCACTTTCTTTTCCAAACATGTGGAGCAGCAGCAAGATCCCTATAGTGAGAAATGGAAATAAAACCACATTCCCCCACCAATTCAGCACATATTCAGGAAGAATCACTGGTCATTATCTGTATTCTGTTTTGCAAGAGAAACTGCAAATGCTGGAAGAGGGTATAACCCCTCTGGGTTGTGCAGCGATAAAGCAGTCAGAGAGCCTTAAGATTATATAATTTGAATTGACTAGGTTAGAATTTGCTTTTAATTGTAACATAGTTGATGAGATCAGAATTTTTCCTTTTTTGTATTTACAGTAATAATGATGTCTGCCATTCTCAGTTACCGCTGCCGTAGTGACCCAGTGCAGAAGCACCTGTACCAGTGACGTGCAGGACAGGAGACCTTAACGCTTGGTAACTCATTACCCAGTTAACAGCTCAGAAACAGGTTTTCTCTTTTCATCTTTTATGGCGTTAAAAAATATTTAGTTTTAAATTTACCACATACACAGCGTTGTTTAGTACGTTGTTTAGACAGAAATACAAATTAAAACTCTTAGCCCTACACTGAGGTTAGAGTTGAGATTCTCTTCAGCTAATGTCTGGGTTTTTTTTCATGAGGCTGCAAAGTCTGTGGCATTAGAACAAGAATATATTTCTATGATAATGGCATCTACAGCTTGAATGTCACCTTTTTAACGTGCTGTTGTGTTTTGTTCTGCTCATTTGTGTAGTGTTTTTTGCTTTTTGTTTATTTAAACACACCGAGCATATGGAAAAGAGTGCAGAAATAAGTATATTGGCTACAGTTGGAAAGTCTACATTTGTGAGTTTTTAATAATTTAATGCAGAAAATGTGAAACTGATTAATAAGAATGAAGTGTGACTATACAGTGAAAAAATTAGTCGTGTTTTAAATGAAGTACTATTATGTTTCTTACAAGGGGAAAGTGGCAAAACGATATAAAAATTACAATCATTCAGGCAACTTTATTCCCATTTTTTAAACAGGATTTGTTTTATCTAACAGGTTTCTGTGGTAAAGTTAAATTTATTTTCTTAATATGCCCCGTCATTTTCAGCTACTAATGTATTGACTATATTTGCATTGCCCGAATGATTATATAATAAGGGAAACGGTTGTGTTTTATATGATACTCAAAGGATGTTTGTAAATCATGATGTCAGCTCATTTTGTATATCACACTGTAAAACCCAATGGTAATTCAGTTGGATGAGATATCCAGTGGGCTGAGATATAAAGGGGAATGATTTAAAACCTATGGGTATCTAAATAAACTCCTATGTACAGATTGCTTTCCTTTAGTTTTATTGTCAGAGTTTTAAAACGCTAATCACTGTCCTTTCCAGATTTGGACTCATGATGTTGCTAAAAGGAGAAAGAGTGTTTGCCCGGAGATGTAGCATCAGAGTTGTAAGAAAAACTTTGTTTATACTTGGTGGGACAAAAATCATATGTTCCAGTCTTTCCCACACACCAGTTCCTGAAGCTCTGTGGGATTAAAGACATCATTCTTTTCCTGTTTCCCTTGTAATAGCGAAGCCTTTTCCCAGGATGCTTTCTGTAAGCTCCAGGCCTCGTTAGCATCATATTCACCAGGAGCACAGAAGTTCACGTTTTTCCACTGCACAGACCAATTTTCTTTCAGAACTCAAATGCAGATTAGTTCAGTAAAACCCTGTCAGAGCATTATGTGTCATTATCTCCGGAGTGATACAGCTTGAATTGTTTACACAGAGTCAAAATATTGACACCGACCTGTTTGTTCATGTTGCATTTTAAGCAGTTGTGATGAACTTTTCCTTAGGAAGCAGTTTGATCACTAGTCACATCACATTTACCTTCAGAGTGCTCGGAAGCCACAGCCCCAGCTCAAAGAGCACGCCGAGGAGGAAAATTTCATTCACTGTGTTCCTTGTGACCAAGGTAAGAACTTTTTCTTTCTTTTTTGCTTTCTTGATGAATTTCCCTATTCCCTATAAACCAATGGACACTACAGTGAAAATGCTGGGGAAAAAAAATAAATCAAGGTTATTATAATAATTACTGAAAAATGTCTTTGTGAGATGGACCTTCTCTGCTCAGCAGATAAGAACAATAGTGTTAACGTGAGGAGGATGGCCAACATAACTTCCGTGAAAGGGAACTTGCTGCTAGTTAAGGGATTTGGCTCTCTCACTGTAGGCAGTTGGAAATTTGTAGCTGTTTCTACTTATTTATCCTGCAAAGGAATATTTTCTCTGCATGTAACACTTCTGATGAGAAAATATAAATGAGTGAGAAACAGAAAACTGAAATTCCAGCTCTGGTGAAATGTGTTTTCCTCCTCCTTTTGGCAAAAAGCTCAGCCTTGGTACTGAACCAGAATATTGTGTTCTGTCTTGTGAGGGAAGGAACTTCTCAGTTCTGCTCCCTGTGTATTTGCAAACTCACTGAAAGAAAGCAAGTGCAAGTGTTGCTGTATAGTGGCTCCTAGAGCCACTCATGACTAAGCCATGCCAGTCACTGTTAAAGGCCAAAGAAAATCCCAACTATTCCCCACAAATGCTGAATAATATCTTCTTCATTCACAGGAGTGTGTGTGAGATTTATTGGTGTTTCTGTGTCACCTCAGAGACGTAAATAACAACTGTCTTCCTGTAATGGATCCTCTCCCTAGAGCTGCCAGTGAGTTTTCAGGTATAACTGTGTACAGCATTTAATTAACAACATCTTTTCAATCAGATTGCAATGATAAACATAATACCATGTGGTTTTTTTCTGTGGCAGACAATAATGTTTTACAAAACAAAAGGTAAAGTGTGAGGAGTGATTATACAAATGGTGGAGCAGATTGTAATAGAATTAAACTGTAACTCCTACGAGCAAGATGGGAATGTCTCGTATCTAACGGTACTTACATAATCATCATTAATGAAGGGTTTTTAAAAGGGCCCCCGTGGTACAGTTTGATGGAAAATTTTAAGTGAGTGTTGTGATAAAACATAATTGTTCGAGGAACATATTCTGCCATCAGAAATACGAACCTACCAACAAGCTACTGTTCCTCTTAAGGTAGATCTTTGGTGCTCATGCAGGTTTAAACTGGTGAAAGGAAGACTTATGGTATAAATTTTAAAAAAATTACAAAAATTACAGCCTGGGGTGTCTGAATCCTTCATGTTCTGTTCTCTTTTACTGACTGGTGGAAATCAGCAATAATTCTGTTTCAGCTGGTCACTGACCTCAGAGGGGTGTTGGTGAAGTGCTGGCATTTCTTGTAATCTGATTTCTTGCAGGTGCTAACAGGATTATCTCTTGTTACGAGCTGCCAGTGAACAGTCCTGCATAAGTAGGTTTCGGTACACCTGAGAAGGGTGTATATCAATGAGCTGATAAAAGGGATCAAATTCAGTTTTTCTTAAATGAAATTATCACCGGGAGATTCACAACACATAGGCACATAATGTCAAAAAAACGGGCCCCAAAACCATTGTTACTTAAATTCTTTCCTGCTACTTTAGCTGCACAATGTTAGGGATGTGCTGAATTCTGATGAGTGGATTTGTGGCTGTGAGCCAAATCTTTGCTTCAGCAGTACCTCACACTGCAATTATTTTTCTTCCTAAATTTGTACATGGGATTGTTTTATTTAAGTGGTGTGATTGGAATTGAGTGGTGTTTGGAAGCAAGCCTTACCATGTTCTCTCTGAGATCGAAGTAGCTACAACAGGATCTGGAACAATTCAAGCTTCTTTCTTGTGTGTGCTTCTACCCTGATGGGGAGAAACCACCTTGGGAAAAGGCACGGAGGAACCTAGCCAGTGCACCGGTGTTTGAGCGGCACTGGTGTTACAGACAGAGGTGTTACCCGGCTGTGGGACTATTTACTAATGCACGAACCCTCTGAGAGTGCCTCTTGGTTGCCATTCTGTGTTCTGTAGTTTCTTTCAAATGACTGGTCCATACACCATCACGTATTTACCTCGTCCATACACCATCACGTATTTACCTTGTCCATACACCATAATTTATTTCACCTCGTCCATACACTGTAACGTATTTAACTCTCCCAAAGGTCTTTATTACTGAATGTCTGTGTGTTACGTGTACACACGTGGAGCCACCAGGCACTTCAGCAAAGAGAGGCTTGGAGGTTCTGCAGCAAGTCTCCCTATCACTCCAACACAAAGCAGAGACCAGGAGCTTGTCATGAAATGAAATCAGAGTTGAAAACTCGTGTTTTCTATTAACGCAGTTGATTGATTGCTGTTTGATTAAATCTACTTTTTCTGTCACAAGAATTGCAAATGTATTATATTTAATCCAGTGGTGCTTTATACTCATTTTGACAGATTCCCTTTCATTTCAGTATTAAATATGCAGATTTGGTTTTCTGCCTGAACATTATGCAAAATTCTCAGGCAGGTGTGTGGACTTTGCTGTTGTTGTGCCTCTGGACTCAGAGTAGGCTCTGTTCGGTGTTTATGATGTTAGAGAATCACCGAAGTATGTTCAGGTAAGCACTGACTTTAAGGGTAAAGTCTTACCTGGTAAGGAAAACCAAATATGTATTTTAAAAGTACATTTCCAGCTGTAGAGGTGATTTTTCAGATCATAGAAAAGCCAGGAGTGGTCTGCTGTTCTTAGTGTGTGGGATGGTTAAGAAGGAGCTTCCTGGGCTGGAATGAGGAGGATCTAGGACTGGGTGGAAGTAATTAAATGCCTAACAAAGCAATCCTTACCTCAGTGGGCTAATTATGAACGCCAACAGGTATTACTAAATTGTCTTTTGAATTTGAATTTCACTTAAAACAAAAAGTGACTGTTCCCTTCTTTACAGTTTATTCCTCGCTTTTCTTGATTCTTTTGCTGGTCACTCGGGCCTTCCCATCACTACAGTCTTAAAACCTGAGCAGGGATTGAGCAAGTAACATGAAAACTAAGGAAAAGAAATATTTGCTTTCACACCAATAGTAAAAGGAAATTTATTATTATTAACATAACTGATTTTTTTTTTCATTCAAATGTCACCTTTTTAATATTAATTATAGTTATAATTAATGTGTAGTGTGGACCTCAGTCTCAAAAAACCTGTTATTATTAAAGGAAGCCAGACCAAAGCAGTTACCTAATTTGCAGGCATAGCGCCCTTTATTTTTTTTTTTAATGGCCTCTCACTTAAGTATTTACTTTCTCAGGGAACATTTGAAAGAATTACTCCAGACTGTTCCTGAACGTGGGCTGTGCCATGTCCTTTCTGCCTGGATTTCTCAGAGCTGCTTCAGCAGTATCTGAAAACGCATTTGGTGAACCAAGGACACAGCTGTATCTGGAGCCAAGTTGCTAGACCCACGGAAGGGAGGGTAGGTGAGCCTGTAATTGATAGCAGCTTCACATCAACACTTAACAAAACCTCAGGCATCACCAGGAAGCATTTAGGGACGTGCAGGATGGTGTAAATCACAAGGGTTGGCTGCAGGTCTGTATGCCAGCAAAGTTCAGAGGCATTAAGCCGAAGGTTTTCATTGTCTAAATATTGCTCGGTGCGAAAGTTCAAAGCTATTTCTCTTCCCGAATTAAAGCATTATTGTAAGCTATATGGTATTACGGTGTGCACATAGATATCCTCTGCAACTAGTGAAAAAAGGAATTATCCCTGATGATCTTTTCACCTCTGAGTAGCCATCTCATTCAGTGTCACTAGTCAATGTTTGAGGTATTGTTCACAGACCCAGCTTGTCTAGCACGAGTAATACTATTTTCAGTGAAAATAAATGGAAGCCATCTATTTCAGGTGAGTTGATCCACTATAAGGGCAGCAATGAGATATGTCAGTCCCACATGTTCAGAAATTACACCCCAGCTGTGCTAACATTGAGAGTTAAGCTTTAGAAAAATGTCTGGTTTTGAAAATGTACATTTTTCAGTGATCCAGAGGTTTTGGCACTGAACTTATAGTATTACTGTCAGTAAGCCTGCCCTGGGCCACAGGGGCCACATGCCCAAGTAGCTAAAATTTCAGTAGTGAGGACAGGCCAGGAGAACAGGCTGGTGTATGGTGTGTGCCTGTCCCTGCGTGTCCACAGTGGGGGCTGCAGAGAGCCCCAGGCTGAGCTGGGGCCACGAGCCCTCCGAGTGTCTGGGCAACTTCAGGAAGGGCCACGGTCCAGTAGCTGGTCTAAAAGATTGATGGTACAGGCCAGGCTTCGTGTGCCAAGACTGAATGTACGTCTGAGCCTTCACTGAAAATAATGGGCTAGAGGCACCCAGCTCCCTTTATGGGAGTTGGAGAGCTTTGGGGAGGCAGCTGATGCTGGAGAGAGGGGTCTGTGTTTGGAAAGGAAACGTGGTGCTTGTGCTGACCTACTTTCAGTGGGTTTTTTTTCTCTGAATTCATGCCAAAAGGTGACCAACCCTTGTGTCTAAGTGTAAGCAGGAAAAAAACCCCAAACCTGTGAGGGAAGATCCACCCCTCCAAAACCCCAGAAAATAAGAGAGGAGAAACACATTACAGAGCAGCCAAATATAAAAGCATATACCTTTAGCAATTTCAGTTTATAATGGGAAGGCCATAGTATGGTAGCAGTGCCAAATTCGTAGTACTAGCTTTAATGCAGAGAAACTACTCATCTAGCTCTGCCGGCAGGTCATGGTGGGGTCTAACTGTGCACCATGACATATCATAAAAGCACGGAAACATTTTCAACTCAGAAAATCCATCCTATCCCAAAAGTATCTTTCAGCAAGTATAATCAAAGTGAAATAAATTGATCAGCAAAACATTAAATTTCAAAAGTCATCATGTGTGTGATTGGCTTTTGTGATTATTACATCTTAATTTAAAATAGCTAAATGGTTAGTGATAGTAGTGTAGTAAAAAAGATTCTGGTTACAGGAATTTTCTCTATATATATGGGGTGATGTTCAGTAATCGAGGCAAAAGAAATCAAGTCAAAGCTTGCAAATGGAAGGGAGAGAAACAAAAGGGAAATAAAGCATTATGTCAAAGTGAGCAGTAACTCCAGAATGAGATTTCTGCATTTTTTGTGCTGTGAGAGTACTGCCTATAGCAAAAATAACTGGTTTATTAAGCTCAGGCTAGCACCAGACACAAAGAAGAAGTAACAGTTCACAAACTGGAAAGCCATTATCGAATATGTAATGGGACATCGCTGAATATTCTAGGTTACAACCATTCTTTTGGCTTTCTGCGTGGGAGAAAAGTGGAGCTGAAATCAAGCAAATCAAGCTAATATTACTCAGTGTTGGAAATACAATGTCATCGGGCAGTTTAAATTACAAGAGGAGTGTGCGAGAGAAACCCATGGGTTGAAGCGCCGGGTAATGTAAACACGGGCAATGGTGCTTTTAGCAAAGACAAATGAATTGGTGAAGCTGGTGACACTAAATGTGGAAGTGATTTATAGGAAAGACTTCTAAGCCAAGGAAACAAAACAAGTCATCCAAAGGAGTCAAAACACTAAAAGATTAGATTTTTTTTTTGTTTTTTCTTTGTACTTAGGATGAGGGCACTCAAGGTTTGAAACTGCTCCAGCCCTCTATGCTGTGGTTTTATTTAAAAATAAATCCTGACAGCACCTGATGGCTGGGCTGTGGGCAGTGACCACTGGCCATGGGGAGAAGGTCCAAGAGCAGGAGCATGGGGCCTGGAGCTGGAGCTTCCCTGTCCTGTGGAGGATGCACTGGGGGTGGCTATGGAGTCTGGGGTTTAGTGCCTGGGATGGGTGCGGTGGGAGCGGCGCTGATGCCAGGGCGGAGGGATGGGAAGGCAGAGCGGACAGCCTCCAGCGTGGCATGTCCTAGCTGCCTGGCTGGAGTTGTAGAGGCAAGATTTATTGGTGAAGCAAAGGGCTGTGAGTAAAATAGAGCAGGACTGGGATTCCGAGTCTCCACATTGCTCATTTCTTTCTAATGAGCAGTCAACTTGCTGAGGAAACCAATGACTCTATTGGCAGCTTAGAAGTGATTGCTGGAGGCTTGAAACTTTGTAAACCTCCAAATTAAGCTCTGCTTGAAGTTCTGCCTTCCCCATCCCACATCCCCACATTCATCCCTGGTAGAAAATTTCTGAAATATTCTATGGGATGCCTGAAACTTTGCAGTGACTGTATAGTTCTTCCCAAGTTCTCAGATGTTACACATTTAACAAAACGGTACCTTAAAATTTGAGTGCTGAACTCGCTAGATGATTAGTGAAGAGCAGTAGATGCCTTTGAGTGCCTCTACAGGGATGCCTGAACGGAGACACACAGGAGCTGAGCAGCCACCTCCGGACAGAGCCGTGCAGAGGGAGCTCTTTGCAGTGAGGTTGGTACATGGTGCTCTCGGCTGCATGTCTTAGGCCCGTTCCAATCAGATGATAAATGGTAGTAATAAAGTTGCCATGTAGGATCTGATAATGTAATATATCATATAATCACAAACTGCGTTTGAAAGGCAAACAAAATATTTTATGATGAGGGTGAACCTTCACAGGGAGTTACAGTTTATCTCTTTCTGCAGAATTTTCTGCATGACCTAACTATTTCACTTATTTAAATGGTAAGGCAATTAAAAAGCTTTTGATACAACATTGTCTTAGATTTTATAAAGGAAATTGTCTGTTAGTATGGCAGTAAAGGCTGTTGCTGCAGCAGAGCATGCTTCGCAATGATAGAAGCAGATGGCTTACAAAGTTACTGAATAAGAACTGATTATTGATTTGCTATCCTCTAACAACATCAATGTTGAGTGATAATGTACTGTACTGCTTGTTACAGAGTAAATAGCCATTTTTATATTACTTGCTTTCTTCCAAATTGGCTACTAGCAGGGAAAGTAAAATATAGGGCTGTCTAATATCGTGAAGCAGTAAACAAATTGTGCGGGGGGACATCAATGAGGCACTGCAGAACACTTGCTGATATTTATAACTTGTGCCTCTGTCAAAAAACTCCAAATCAAAAGTTCATAGTTCTCCTAATACCAGACAACATCAGAGCCCTGTTGTTTTTCCATTTAGTTTCGATACATACAGCTAGTTTAGCAAAGTACTGTGTTCTGTTTTAGCAGAACTCAAGAGGTCACAGGATTTTGAGCAGCCACTGAGCATATGGTGAAGTATTAGGTTCAGTGTTGTTTCCCTGCCTAATTTATTCTCTTGGCTTGAAGAAGATTTCAGAAGGTTAAAAATGCAGCTAGAAGCAGAAGTGATCTTATAATTCCAAGTGACCGTGTAACATGTTTAAATAAACATGCAGTAAATATGTTGTCTCTTGTATTCTGGTAGCTTTTAATAGCTACTTACTTTGGGCTGGGGGAAGGCAGACCATTATCTCTCAACAAGGTTGTTTTCATTCAAGCTGTTCTAAGAAAACAGACTTCCTGCAAGTTAGTGCCATACACCTGTCATGAGTGATGTACCCAAACTCCAGCGGACATGGGAACCCTAATAGGTATTTCACTGTTGATTTAATTCAGGTTTTGATCGTTGCCTCTCTTGCAGATTAGACTCTCAAACTTGCTGGATGCTGATCCAACCTTGTTGCACGGTGTTATCCCAACGCACGTTCCTGGGAGCAGCAGGGTCTGGAAGGTGGTGGTGGTTTGGTGGCCAGAGCACTGGGGCTGTCGGTACGTCTGCCCAGCTTTCCCCTCTGCCCCAGCCTGCGAAGCCCCCACAAAGCACCCCCAGCTGCAGTTCCTGCATCCAAGGGACAAATGGTGTGTTCTGCCTGGTACTGGCATTGAAAGGGTTAGTGTGGCACTGAGTAAATAGTGGGGAGAAGAAGAAAAAAAACGTTTTTGCAAAAGAAGAAGGGATCTGTCTTATCATGGTGCTAGTCTAGGATGAGGACCAGGGTCTTTTGATCTTGCTGTATGATTTCTTCTCTAGTTTTTAAAATCTGGTGGGTTTATTTACAGCTAGCTGAGGAAGGCACGGTAACCTATCCTCTACTCACGGGCCCAAGTGAACACATACAAGTTATTAGGACATAATATACTTACTGATTAGGCAATAACATGGCAAGGCAAATAAAAGATTTTATGACAAATTTAAGTAGCAGTGGATTAAAGTTCAGGAGGACTGGGGATTAAGAAAAGGGACTTCATCTGGTCGAGGTAGATAGTGGCCATTAAACTGTCCTCTGGGAGATTTGCTGAGCCTTGAATAATAGCAGCCTGTTTGTGTGTGTATGAATTGCCGTGCCTTGTTTTTCTTAATCAAACGCAGTCTCAAGCAATTCCTAAATTGTCCCTTCCTCCTTCCCTGCATCGCTCCCCTGCTCCTCCTCCCCCCGCCACTGCCTTCCCTTATTCCGTTTGTGGGCTTATAAGTGGGAAATAGAACTTAATTGACTGCTTATGCTATATTTAAAATGGTGCCATACGTAAATCCAATTATGCAGGGGAAGATAATGAATGCCACCTCATCAGTAAGGTGCATTGCCATCAGCAACGTCCATCCTATTTTCCTTTCTTTGCATTTCCTACAGTGACTGGAGTATAGGCAGGGGAGGGGAAAACAATTCCATAATAAATACTGTACAAAAGCGTTGTGCATAAACCCATCTCTCCCTGTTGTTGTAAATTTGGAGTGCTCAAGTTTATGGAAGATCTGGTTGTGCTAATTAGAGTGCTGCAGCAAAACCTTCTCTACTACTGGTACCACGCTGATAAATCCCAATGCAATTTGTAAAAAAAGTGTTGATTCACTGCTTAAGTGCATCTTTTTTAAGCCATGCAGTTTTTTGAAAGTGCATTGGGATTTCTTTTGAAGTACATCTTGACTTTTTATAAATATATCAAAAGTGCTCTAAACTACATCATAGCTAATTTTGCTCTCCCACAAATCCATCATTTTGTATTGCCTTTTAACTAACTCACCTTTTTCTGGAATGGAGAGGAAATGGTTCAGATCTCTCTGGTATGTTTTTCTTTCCATTTTCTTGGCTGTCAATGTTTAAGGAAAAAAAAACTACCCAGAAAAAAATCTCCCAATACATCAGCTGTAAAGGAAAGAAGGACAGAAATGTGTTCCCTCGTGAGACCAGGACTAACTGGAGTATAATATACCTAAAGATACCAGGTAAAATGGCGAAATGGGAGCAGCTTCCAGTGTAGCAGGGCAATTTAGGAAACTAGCTCCGTGCGACTGGCTGATTCCTGTGATGGAGGAGTACAGGACTGAAAACCAGCTCTGATAAACTTCGTGAGCTAACCTGGGGTTTGTTTGCATATCAGTCTCTTGCATTTCTGCTGTCGCCTGTGGGCTCCTCAGTGCTGTTTAAAGAGGAAGAGAAATACCTGCAATTCCAGCTCAGATGCTTGGACCCTTAACAGCATTCAGTTAATGCTTGGCAAGTGTGATATGATTTGTAAAAATCATCCTGTTGCTTAATCCTCCTCAGTGCTAAGGGTTATTAGCGAGGGATTGCAAGCAAGATGAGTAATTGGAACATTTATAGACTGAATGGGAGAATCTTCAAGTGGCTTAAAAATTCTTGAAGGTTTGTTTTGGTTTGGGTTTGTTTGTTTGTTTGTTTGTTTTTTAACCTGTGGTAAATTTTGGATTATCAAAACAAGTATCGCAAAAAAATTACAATGACCTCTAGCTGAGTAATCCTTTCATTTAAACCTTGAGAAAAATCACTGTCAAATCACAGCACAAGCTGACTGCCGCCTGTTGCCACAGCACCGAGCTGGATGCCCAGAATTGTGCCGGGGTTTAAGAGATAATCTAAATTCCTTTCCCTGTATGCACACCTGAGACATATCTCCAAGGCACATATGTGAGATTTCCCACTTTTTGCCCTCTGGAAGCTTTGTAATCTGTTGCATAGTTCAAAAGAGGAGGAGAAAAAACTTTATTTTGTGGAAAAGAATGAGGCAATGAGTTAAGAGCTGTCATTTTGGGCTTGCCATCCTCGCTCCTACTGCCCAGGCTGAATAGCTGCAGGTTTCCGAGCAGTTGCGAGCAGCATTTGCAGCAGGATGTGAGCTGTGGTAGGAAGCCGATGGGTATTTCGGGAATGAGCTGCTTCTCCTTTGGTTTTTTTCGGTTGTAATCTCTGGAAGCCCAGTTTCGATGAATGGGAACATGCATGTGAGAGGGGAAGGGAACATGTCAGCAAGATTGCTTGGAGGAAGCTGGGTGCCCACGTTAATTTGTACTAACAGGCTGGGGAGGAGCGCTGCCTGCAGCTACGGAGCTTGTGATCCGCAGTGTGAAAGCTGCTTTATCAGGTGCTGAGCCGCATGGTGTCTGGCAGTGTTCCAGTGTCATCTCGCTCATGAGAGAGTGATTTCCACATAGGAAGCAGACAGCAACTTTAATGGAAGATATTTTATGACGCAGAGCTTTAAAAGTTATTATCCTGTAGTTGTACAATTATGAGATTCGGTAACATGCAGCATGCTGCAGTTGTGATGACAGTAATACAATCTCTCTTCAACTCATAGATAAGATGTGGCAGGAACTGAGATCTCTGGGTCTCAGACATGTTTCTGAAATATCCCCAAATTGCTAAAGTTGCTTGATGTACAAAGAAGTCAGAGTAAAGCCTGGGATACCTGGACTAATTACCTGGAAATGGCAGCCTGAGGCTGGCTAAAGCCCGATCCTATTAGTGTTCAGTCAGTGCTGGCAAATGGGGAAGAACAGGAACTAACGGAGCAAGAGAAAGATGAAAGGGTAGTGCTGCCTATCCGGCCTTCTGGCCCTCCTCCCTAATGCCCCCCCTCTGCAGCGCTTGCAGCCTGTTCCGGAGACGGCTCAGCAAGGAGACGTGTTGCTCAGGTGCAGGGTGGTATCACGTGTGGGTCGGGGAGCCCGAGTGCGGGGCACGTGGATGTCTGTCGTGTCAGAACCATATCCAGCTGGCTCCAAAGCCCGGCCCCTCCTTCGGGATGGTAAGGAGAGCATGAGGGATGGCGGGATGCTTCCCAGGCTGGTATCACGGATGGGAGCAGCTGGGCAGCAAGGTCCCAATGCACTGGGTTAAGGACGGTGTAAGGAGTTGAAGAAGCCAAGTGGTAGATGCGTGGCCAGCTGAAATCAGTGGGGCTTCACCGCTTGCTGCAGTGATCCCAGTCTTTCTGAAGAAGGGTTTGGCAAGGAACACAAGTGCTTTCTGTCCTAAATGTGAAGGTAAAAAAAATGCAGCATCTTTTTGAACTATAAAATAATTTTTCACCATTTAAAAAAATCTAATAACTGCAGCGTTGACTTGCTGGTAGCAACCAGAGGCCCGTGGTTTGTGCAGAATGATTATTTATTTATTTTAAAAACAAAATCAAGGCTGTCTGTGATTTGGATCTAATTTCACATTTATTTTTCATAGTTTGTTTGCTTAGTAGCTGTGAAGTAAGACAGTGATTAGGTAAATCAGTTATACATTAATTCAAAGACTTGTTCTTCGTTTTAGATGTTCAGACTTAATTGGATTTAAATCAGATTAAAAAGTGATTTCTGAGGGAAAAATACCCCCGAGCATGAAAAGATGGTTACTTTTTTAACTTATCATGTAAATGGGAGTAGAGATTTCTATCTTTATCACATTTATTCCCTGTTACAACTTACAAATTTATTTAACATTTAAAGAAAATACTTCTATATCAAGAAGTGAGCAGGGCAGAGTAGGAGGAAGCCACTAACTTGTCTTCCTCAGAATAACCTCTTTTCTAGTCCAGAGTATTTTAAAATTCCATTATGATCTGAAGAAATTGTGAAAGGAGGTCATTCTATGAGTTTATTAAACATACTAATTGCTGTGAAAATCATATAACGCAAGCTGTATTAAAACCATGGAAGAGACTCTGTTTCTCTCCCAAGAGATGTCCTGGTAGATCCAGATAGTTTCTCCCTTGGGGTTTAAGGGACCATCAGAGATTTGTTTTCAGGCTTGGGCCACATATGTGAATGTGAATTACTGAATAATGAAAAGCAGGGTTGGAAGAGTGTGGGTGAAGATGGAGTAGTTTTCAGTGCTGTGGGAGCAGTTTGGGAGCTCAGAAACAATGTCCATGAACCCAGCAGTGGAAGATCCTTGCAGGAGGACGGATCAGAGCATGACGAAGGAGCAGAGCACGACTCAGTCCTGCCAGTCAAGCACAGATGAGGCTGTGGGGCAATAGCATTTTGCTGCCTGGCCTTCTGCCTAGTTTAGTAAATTTGAGCATTTTTAGATGGGCATAGGGACTAACAGGCCAGCTGCAGGATCAGCTGTTTGTGGCTTTTCAGGGTCCTCGTGATGCAGAAGATTGAGGGCTTTATGCAAAAATCAGGTACTTAACCATATGGGAGGCAGAATGAATGTATAGATTTTGGAGGACAGAGCAGAGATTTGTATTCCAGTAATTCCCCATCTGGAATGATACAAGGCTGGGGAATTTAGGCCATCTCCCCCAAAAGATGCGTTCTCTAGGTGGCTTGACAGAGAATACTACTGCAAAGATAAGAAAAGGCAGAAGGAATAGCAACCGCTGACTCCAAATGCCTATGCTTATCTTTCCCATCAATTATTTAGACAAGAAAGATTTACATTAAAATTAATCATTAAATTTTGAATTGCTTCTTCACATCATTAATGAAATAGCTGCTCCAAATACAAACAGATGAAGAGAATAGGATAAGAAATCATCCTTACTACACAGAAGGAGAAGTAATATTTTAATGAAACTGTAAAGCTCATTGCTGCTTTACGATGGAGGGTTACTGTCAGTGACCTAGAATAGAGAGCGTTATATGCTGAACATGTAACCTCTTATTTAATCTATCGTATTTGATGTTGGCATATTAAAAATTGCAGGCTGGATTCTGCTATATTCTATAAACCAGTAATTTTTGGTACCTAAATAACTTTCATACAGTCAGGGTCTTGTCTTTCAAGTGTGTGCATCCAGAAGTATCATGGCAGACACTAAATTTCAATATTTTAACTTTTTTAATTGTTTAAACCAATTTAGTCAAGTAGGTTTCTTGACAAAAGAGACTTGAGTCTGAGACTAAGCCTACAAAAAACAGTTTAATTGGTAATTTTCAAATTATTGTCGATTGTGATTGTATTATTAACCTAGAAATGCTGGGGGAAGAGCTTGGTGTGCTTCTTGATGTCCCAGCTGAAACACAGTAACCTAAAACTTTAACTTCTTTCACCCCTACCTCCAAGTAAGTTTCTAATGCTCTGATCCAGAAAAAAAATGTGGAAAGCATGGAGAATAAACAACCTGTATTCATAAAAATCTGCAAGGAAATAAAGTTCTCTCATTATTTATTTAAGTAAAATCATGTTGGTGTTATAGTTAGGATTTCTGAATGCTTGGTGTTGAGAAAACTGCAAACTAAGTCAGATACAGCCTTGACCTAGAAAGCACTGAGAGCCTGCAGTACATTCGCCAAGTACAAATGCTTTTCTAAATTCAATTACTTTTAACTTGCTGGTGGATCTTTGCAAAGCCTCGTGTGTGATAGAATCACCTCCAAAGGCATACTGTGTCCTACATCTGGGAATGTAAAGCACTAAAGAAATGGTAAGCGTCGCTATGACAAAGTAACTTACATAATATGTAAAGTTATGCGCTGCTCCCTGACCTGCTCCAACTCATTTGTTCAACGTTGCTCTCATTTCGATATAGTTTTGCCCTGCCGTTTCCCTTCTGTGTTTCACAAAATTGGTACCTGTAGTGAATTAGAGGGAAGATGAGCATAAAGTCAATTCTACTTGCTGTAATGCCCCAGATTTTAAAAGGGAAAGACTTTTATTTAATTTGCTTACATCCTATAAGCTCATGAGGTTCATTAATTTCTTGAGAAGTAAGTAAGTTCCGGTGTTCTGTTCTCAGATTTATCACTTTTTGTCTATTTCCATTTTAGCTGCTAATCTAACCTCTTTGTCTATTGCTTGAGTGAACACTGTGAGAGACCACATCTGGGCTTTTTCAGCTCGGGGCACAACTGTGGAGAAAACAGAGGTATTTTTTGCTTTGTTGCTCTTGTAATTGGCACCGCGTTGTTCAGGAGCACAGGCAGCATGCGGGTGTGGGTTGCGTTTGGGGGGAACCTCACCAATCGTTGCACCAGCACAGGCCAATGGATGTCTTTTACTGATACCAGAGTGGGCTTCTTGGGCATGGATGTTACTGGCCTTGCAGTACTTACATCTCCCACTGTATGGCATGAGGAGTGCTCATGGGCATGCCAGCCAGCCAGGTGTCATAGCCATGGAGAAAAAAAGTGTAGCCCACTTGTCTGCTGTCTTCCAGCAGAAGGGAAAGACAATTAGGTGAGGAAGTTTCATTAATAACAGAAGTTCTCTTGAGGCCACTTTATTGGCGGCTTTTGGTGGAGTGGGGTGTGGAAATGTTAGATTTAGAAGATGATCAGCCTGCGTTTTTATCTCTACTTAAAATAGTAGAATGGAAAATTATCTTATCTTGATGAACTGCTATTTTTCACTTAGTAAATTGTTTTATCACACAAAGCAGATGCCACACAGAGTTGTGGTTGGGAGGCATGTAGTTATTTATCTCGGTCAAAATGTCTCAGATAAAAAGCTATCAGTGGGAGATAATAATAATAAATACATATGGCATTTGGCTAGATGAATACAAGATTATACTAAATAGAACACATTTCTGAAAAGAATAATTGTAACTAATAAGAAATCACCAGTTATGCTTTGAGTTGTAAGAAAGTGAAATCAAATTTAATTATGCAGGGTCCCAGTTGTGCCAAAGGTGTTATAAAGAATATCTTTATAGAGACATTCAGTATAAGAAGCTGACTGGTGCTACTATTAGCATGCTCAGTTGCACATTTTCTCTATATTTGTTTAACATTTGATGATGGTATTTGTAGGGCTAATTACCAAAAATCTGCACAGCACTCATTGGGATAGTCATCCAAAAGGCATCCATTTGTGCAAAGGTAAGTCGTTGGTAACTCCAAAGTAGCTTTGACTAAATTCTTTGTACTAAGTATATGTACAAACAGGTGCTGAAAAGTGGAAATATCTGTGATCGTGCCCACAGTCCCCTTGGAAGCATAAACAGTGAGCGTTGTTCCTTTGTTCCTGCAAGCTAGCAGAGGACTGCTGGCCAGCATCAGGATTTGCTACGGGGAGTTCAGCACTGTGCTGGGAGATGCTCTGCAGGGGGTTATCTCGGGTGATAGGAATGGTCCAGAGGCTGGGAGCAGAGAAATGTGTTCAGGAAAGAAGGCAAACAGTCAATAGCTGTGTGTTCCCCGAAGCCAGTCATCTAGGAGTGCTGGGCAGGAAAGCTAACTGCTCGTAGTAACCTCGGATAAAAATCCTAATATACAGTGAGAATGCAGCTCATGACTGAGGAAAAGGGTTTGGGCTGGGCAACCCAGAGCATGAACCGAGGGCTTTTCCAGCAGCACTGGCTCTATCCTGATCTGGGAAGTCATGGTCTCCCGTGGTGAAAAGAGAGTTTAGGTACCGGTGTAGTCACAGAGGAGCAGTGATTGTGAGAAACACGCTGGGACATTAGAGGGGTGCAGGAAGAGGATTTGATGAAAAAAAAAAAAACCTGTTATTTTTGTAATTGACACAGAAGTCGGGTATGGTTTCTGCGTTGGGCTGTGCTGCCCGAACCATTTTCCCATCCTTTCTGGCAGCTCTGTTCCCCACCGCAGCCTCTCTGGAGGTGAAGTTCACAGCAGGGATAAATGAAGCTTTCTAATACATGCAAGTCTTCCCACCGATTTCACTGGGCCCTGCGAGGGAAAGTCTTTTCTTCTCAGTTGTAAGAGCTTTTCTTTCCAAGAGCACTAGGTGCTTCTCAGCCCCAAAGGTGACTTTCTTGCCAGTAACGATTCTTGCAAGCCACAGCCAGGCAGTTTTGTCTTTAAACGCTTCTGGCCTGACACACTGGGACCCTCTCTCTTCTTCCCCACTTACCTCGGAGATAATCACGAGGCAACCGCATCTCTCACTGCCGCTCCTCTCCCCTGCTTCGCCGCACCACATTACAGCTAGTCCCGGAGCTGGCTGCGGGCTGAGCCTGGATTAGCGGCAGGAGGGGGCTGGCAGGCACAGCGGGCAGCACCGCGTGCGGTGGCCGGGGATGATTTTATCCCACTCATCTGACACATGGTGCTTGGCTCTTCGGCGGTGTTGTGGGTACAGAGCCAGCGCTGAAAGCCTCGGTTTTCAGCACCTCTGATCTCCAAGAATGGCAAAACCTCAAACATAAAAAGAGAAGAGAAGGGAGCTGTGCTGTGGGTCTCAGCCTCGAGTGGCTCATTCCTGGGCTTTGCTCTCAAGTGGCTGGGGTGGAGGGAGGCAGCCGGGGACAGGCAGCAAAGCAGAGCACAAGTGTTCCCCTCTGCAGGCAGTGATGGAAAAGGAGGGGTTGTTCCTGCTGCTGAGAGTGACTGATGGGAACCTGGGGTGGGATTCACTTCTCACCAACTTGGAAACCTGCACAATACGTACATCTGCAGCTCAACTGGGCGCGCTAGGCTTTCCTTATTAATTAATAGAGGTGATCAGGTATTTTTAGGCATGACTCACCTGCCCTATTTTAGCTGTCTGTTTTAGTGCATGATGGTATGATGTCCATTAACTTTAAAGAGAGTCTAATCCAAGTAGCTCAGATGTGGACCTCTCAGTTTATTTGGATCAGTTCTGTCCCTGTCTGGCAAGGTCTTTAAAGCACCAGGAATCTTCTAAGGCTAAAGCCGAGGCAAACAGTGAGAGAGGGACAGTGCAGAAAGCTGTTCCCAGATAGCAGCATCCCTTCAGGTGTGACTTCGGCAGCTGAACGCTTGGGTTGGCTGTGGTCATTTTGTACTGTCAGAAGTATTGTTGGTCCTAGTCTAGGAGCAGTGCAAGTTTCCATCTGTACAACCTCCATCCAGTTGGAAAAAGAAAAGCATGTTTACTTGCCTTCCCACTCAAACTTCTGCTTTTCTGTTGACAAATCCCTCCTTTTGTCTTACTGTTTCCCTGCCCTTCTTTTCCTCATGACTCTCTGTCTTGACCCCTCCTGATGCAGTCAAAGCTGCCAGTTCTCTGTAGCTCCTCCGAGGCTGCTGTTCTTCCTCACCTTTTGCTGAAACTACGCACAGAGGCTCTCTGGCATAGAGGCAAGAATATCAGCTACACCTCAGCACTGCAGCCACTGGGAGACCTGCAACAACATGCCCCTACGTGTGTCCTATGGCCCCTTCTGCCTCCTGCACCATGTGCAGAGCTTGCCATGGGCTGGAAGAGGCAGCAGAACAGAAGGCCAGGTCATGCCGAGCTTTTCTGAGCTGATGAAAACAGCAGGAATTCCCCAGCTGTGGTCTGTGTGCAGGAACCAGCCTGAGACCAGGCATAGGCAGCAAAGCATATCCACAGGAATGAAGCAAAGGTGATGAAAGATTGATGCGTCTTGTGCACCATCATCTTCCATGGCATGTGCTCTCTACCTGTTGATACAGATAAGGGCATCCTCTGTTATTTTTTCTGAAGCTGACATGGGACCCTGAAGTTTCCCATGTGGGCAGAATTCATACATAGCACGTCTCAGAGCCTCTGAATACATGGAGAACTGCACAAGCTCCTTGATGATACGGCAGGCCGTGAGCTGGGAGTGGCTGCTGGCTGCCCATCCCCTGCCACACAAACCACCCAAACAATCAGCTGGCCCAGCAGTGCAGACCCTCCTGGGGGTGGTTTCCATTATGACTGTCCCGGGGTGAGCTGGCCCTAGAGCTGGGTTATGTGGAGGCTGAGGAATGAGGCATTCTTGATAAATTCGGCTGGCTAATGGAAGGAGGATTGAACTTGCCATTTCCAAACCTTACTTGTAGCCTGAATGTTGGTGCATCTCTTCCTTCCCTTGCTCTGTAATCTGAAGGATTTAGATTCAAATTGTTTCACCCTTCTCACACCATATAGTTGTCAGTGGCCACAATCTCTGTTTGATATATTTTTTTAATCTCATTCCTGGCCTGTGTGCCCATACCAGCTGTCTAATGATGGTATAATCATGAGCTCTGAGAGCTGTCATCCCTAAACTCAGTCTTATTGAATCCAATCCCCACTCTAGACTGGAATATCTGTGTACTCCCACACAGGATGGGTTTCCACTTGCTCTTTTCCCACCTAACCCAGTGAATCCCAGCTGGACTGAGCACACCGAATCACGCTTTGTTCTGCTCACCATTTGCGTTCTGTTTTCAGGCCATCATCCCAAGAGAGCTGAAGAACTTGTACAGGCTTTTAGGGTTGGGATCAGCATTTTTTTATGAATTGCAGAGTCTTTGGATAAAGGGTGAATATTGATCTGCACGGGAAGGATTTTTTCTCTACAGAAGTACAGATGTCTGAGCATGTGTAGGATGCAGAGAATCCACCTTGTGCAACTGATGCTTTATGAACCTGAGTGTGTGTCCAGCTGTTGTGTCAGAGCACAGCAATGATGCAACTCCCACAGGCTCTGCCTCTTCTACCAGGATCCTTCCGCAACAGGCGACCTCCTGCCACCACCTGAGCTTCTGCAACCTTCCTGTTCGAGTGCAAGAGGGTCCTGTGGGATGTCTGATAACATGGAGTGCTGATGTGTTGGTGTCCCAGGACCCTCATTCCCAGTAATCTTCCCCAGCATAAGGAGAGAAGAGCTCACACACAGCAGGTCCTAGCTGTATCAGTTACCGCACAGCTGAAATGTGTCCAGATACTAGAACACTTTCTGTAAAATAGCATAAAATACAAAAAAAAATACATAAAATACAGGTCATTTGGCACACTTAGGGAGCTCTGTCCTACAATTCTTTCCCCTTCTGCTTCTCTTGTTGCTAATGAAACAGCTGCTCTTTGGTTTCAGGCTTTAACCTATTTTTAGAATCCTTTTATGCTCTTGGCCCTTTGAAATGCATGAATTGCTGTGGAAGAAAGCCAGTGTCATCGCTGTGAGGCAAGAGGAAGGCCTATAGGTGAAGTCATGTCTAGTGCTGAGAAACTGTCTCACCTATTCATCTCCTCCCTCCCTTTATTTCTATAAAGCAGCTCTGTTCCCTTGGGCACGTGGTTGCATACCTTTCTGGCTTTTATTTAAGCACTGCAATGACATCAGCCGCAGTCCTTCATTAGCACAGTCCCAGCGGGTGGCTCTCTCCTTCAGGGGGGCTGTTTTCTTCATGTCTGGGGGCTGCAGGGCTGGTGTGCTCTCAGTACGGGGTCCTGGTCCCACTACACGAAATGTGGAAGGGGACATGGAGGAGCTTGGGCCTTAAGGAGAGGAGCTGGAGAGCAGTGCAGAAAGGAGGTGGGCATTAGGGGAAGGTGTGAATGAAATTGAGAGCAGGCAGAAGGCAGGATGGATTTGTTGGGTAAGCAGTAAGGCCCCATATCTGTGAGCTGCTGGGTTCTAACTGGGATGTCAGGCTTTGCCTTGGTGCAGTGGGGTTTCATATAAAACAACGTGGATGGGCAAGCAGAGTATCATCATCTGCATAGTCAAGTTATCCCAAGGACTGTGGCTGCCAATAGATACCAAACCCATAGTCACTGAATCGGTGTGTTCTGTGATCTGACCAGGATGGCCATAGATGTTTGGCTTGCTGGGGTTTTAAATGGGATATAAATAATGGCATTACTTTATTAGTTATTTACCACCTACAATTAATTAGTGCAGCACTAAACTAACTTAAGCAGTGGCTCCTCATGGGATTTCTGGTTTATAGGCTGAAAGCCCAGCTGTGTCTCAGCTGCCTCTAATGAACACACTGTGGCTAATTGAAGGGGGAAGAATCATACCTCGTGTCTTGGTTGCGGTACTGAGCTGACTCACTATTGACATCTTTAAAAACCCAAGCCAGGCTCAACACATTTTGATTGATTAAAAAAAAATAAATAAATTGTTCTGTGACTTCTGAGTTACCAGCTCATGAAAAAAGTTGCTGAACAATTTTATCCTTCCAGACAGGCCTTCATTCTTGTTGCTGCAGCATTTACTGCCTTGAGGCAGGAAAAGAGGACTTCTGTTCGCTCTGCATCCCTGCACTGACACACAGGATCACTGGAACCAAGTCATCTCCAATGTATCTGCTAAATCCTGGGTGAAGACAAAGAGGTCAACACAGCAGGTTCGGTTTTATTGAAAAGTGTGTTTTGAATACTGTGCTACAGAGAAGATCGAGCCGCAGAACGTGTGCATCTGAGCTGGAGCGACAGCTGCTGTTGCAGGTTCATAGCAGCTCCATTCCATATGGTGATGTTTGTACTCGGAGGAAATTCTCAACAGTCTGTAACACTCTTGATTTTCTGTTAGCTTTTCATAGGTTCCTACACTGATGAAAGTGCATTTTAAGTTAACTTTCAGGGCCTGTGGATGCAATATTACACAGATTGCAAATACAGGCTGTGATTTCCTGTTCAGAATAAAACCACTGGTGACACTCCTACGAGTATTTGTGTTCTTATTTGCACAGTAGCTGATGAAGTCTAGAAGGCCATTGTTAGTGACACAGAGCAGGGTTAGGGAATTAGGTGGCTGGGAAAAAACATTCTTCCTAAGATTGTTAGTACTAGTTCCTACTGCTTTTCCTGCACTCACACTCCATGCTTTAAGAAAATGTTTGCACCCCACAACGCAGTTGAAGGTGACAGGCCCAGCGTTACAGCAGTGCTGTGGACACGATGGAGGGCTAAACAAAGGTGTGTGGGCAGAGCAGCTGAGGATGGGGAACGTGATGTCATGTTTGAAATCAATAACAACTCCATAAAATAAATTTGTGATTTAATAATAATGCAGTAGACACTGTCCCGGGGACTAAATGTGTATTATGTCTGTGTACAAACTCCAGTTGAGACCCTTGTTTTTATAAATTAAGCTAGGGTGTAGGGCCGGGCGGGCCCTAAAAGGACATGGACAGGTGAGCAGCTGACTTCTACTAACCCCATATGCTAATGGACAACCTCGAGTAACCCCACATGCTAATTGATGACCTCTAGTAACCCCATATGCTAATTGATGACCTCTAGTAACCCCGGCACTGAAATTTTCAGGGGAAGATGACCTCTAGTAACCCCATATGCTAATTGACGAACTCTAGTAACCCCATATTCTAATTGACGACCTGTAGTAACCCCGGCGCTGAAATTTTCAGGGGATTTTGACCTCTAGTAACCCCATATGCTAATTGACGACCTCTAGTAACCCCACATGCTAATTGACGACCTCTAGTAACCCCAGCGCTGAAATTTTCAGGGGAAGCTGACCTCTAGTAACCCCATATGCTAATTGACGAACTCTAGTAACCCCACATACTAATTGACGACCTCTAGTAACCCCGGCGCTGAAATTTTCAGGGGAAGTTGACCTCTAGTAACCCCCATATGCTAATCGATGATCTCTAGTAACCCCACATGCTAATTGACGACCTCTAGTAACCCCGGTGCTGAAATTTCTGGTGAAGTTGACCTCTAGTAACCCCACATGCTAATTGATGACCTCTAGTAACCCCATATGCTAATTGACGACCTCTAGTAACCCCGGCGCTGAAATGTTCAGGGGAAGTTGACCTCTAGTAACCCCATATGCTAATTGACGACCTCTAGTAACCACGGCGCTGAAATTTTCAGGGGAAGTTGACCTCTAGTAACCCCATATGCTAATTGACGACCTCTAGTAACCCCGGCGCTGAATTTTCTGGGGATTTTGACCTCCAGTAACCCCATATGCTAATTGATGACCTCTAGTAACCCCATATGCTAATTGACGACCTCTAGTAACCCCGGCGCTGAAATGTTCAGGGGAAGTTGACCTCTAGTAACCCATATGCTAATTGACGACCTCTAGTAACCCCATATGCTAATTGACCTCTAGTAACCCCATATGCTAATTGACGACCTCTAGTAACCCCAGCGCTGAAATTTTCAGGGGAAGTTGACCTCTAGTAACCCCATATGCTAATTGACGACCTCTAGTAATCCCGGTGCTGAAATTTTCAGGGGAAGTTGACCTCTAGTAACCCCACATGCTAATTGACGACCTCTAGTAACCTCGGCGCTGAAATTTTCAGGGGATTTTGACCTCCAGTAACCCCATATGCTAATCAATGACCTCTAGTAACCCCATATTCTAATTGACGACGTCTAGTAACCCCACATGCTAATTGACGACCTCTAGTAACCCCGGCACTGAAATTTTCAGGGGAAGTTGACCTCTAGTAACCCCATATGCTAATTGACGACCTCTAGTAACCCCGGTGCTGAAATTTCTGGTGAAGTTGACCTCTAGTAACCCCACATGCTACTTGACGACCTCTAGTAACCCCGGCGCTGAAATGTTCAGGGGATTATGACCTCTAGTAACCCCATATGCTAATTGACGACCTCTAGTAACCCCACATGCTAATTGACGACCTCTAGTAACCCCAGCGCTGAAATGTTCAGGGGAAGTTGACCTCTAGTAACCCCATATGCTAATTGACGAACTCTAGTAACCCCGGCGCTGAAATTTTCAGGGGATTATGACCTCTAGTAACCCCATATGCTAATTGATGACCTCTAGTAACCCCACATGCTACTTGACGACCTCTAGTAACCCCAGCGCTGAAATTTTCAGGGGAAGTTGACCTCTAGTAACCCCATATGCTAA
>WKFP01014765.1:120498-163471 GCA_011057875.1 Pterocles orientalis | reverse complement strand
CGGCGCTGAAATGTTCAGGGGAAGTTGACCTCTAGTAACCCCATATGCTAATTGACGACCTCTAGTAACCCCGGCGCTGAAATGTTCAGGGGAAGTTGACCTCTAGTAACCCCATATGCTAATTGACGACCTCTAGTAACCCCGGTGCTGAAATTTTCAGGGGATTTTGACCTCTAGTAACCCCACATGCTAATTGACGAACTCTAGTAATCCCACATGCTAATTGACGACCTCTAGTAACCCCACATGCTAATTGACGACCTCTAGTAACCCCGGCGCTGAAATGTTATGGGGAAGTTGACCTCTAGTAACCCCATATGCTAATTGACGACCTCTAGTAACCCCGGTGCTGAAATTTTCAGGGGATTTTGACCTCTAGTAACCCCACATGCTAATTGACGACCTCTAGTAACCCCATATGCTAATTGATGACCTCTAGTAACCCCATATGCTAATTGATGACCTCTAGTAACCCCATATGCTAATTAACGACCTCTAGTAACCCCAAATGCTAATTAACGACCTCTAGTAACCCCATATGCTAATTGATGACCTCTAGTAACCCCAGCGCTGAAATGTTCAGGGGAAGTTGACCTCTAGTAACCCCATATGCTAATTGACGACCTCTAGTAACCCCATATGCTAATTGACGACCTCTAGTAACCCCAGCGCTGAAATTTTCAGGGGAAGTTGACCTCTAGTAACCCCATATGCTAATTGACGACCTCTAGTAATCCCGGTGCTGAAATTTTCAGGGGAAGTTGACCTCTAGTAACCCCATATGCTAATTGATGACCTCTAGTAACCCGGTACTGAAATTTTCAGGGGAAGTTGACCTCTAGTAACCCCACATGCTAATTGACGACCTCTAGTAACCTCGGTGCTGAAATTTCTGGGGATTTTGACCTCCAGTAACCCCATATGCTAATCAATGACCTCTGGTAACCCCATATGCTAATTGACGACCTCTAGTAACCCCACATGCTAATTGACGACCTCTAGTAACCCCTTCGCTGAAATGTTCAGGGGAAGTTGACCTCTAGTAACCCCATATGCTAATTGACAACCTCTAGTAACCCCATATGCTAATTGATGACCTCTAGTAACCCCAGAGCTGAAATTTCTGGGGAATTTGACCTCTAGTAACCCCATATGCTAATTCACGACCTCTAGTAACCCTGGTGCTGACATTTTCAGGTGAAGTTGACCTCTAGTAACCCCCTATGCTAATTGACGACCTCTAGTAACCCCGTATACTAATTGATGACCTCTAGTAACCCCATATGCTAATTGACGACCTCTAGTATCCCCACTTGCTAATTAGCACCCTGAAATGTTTACACACATAAATGATGCACAGTGTTACCAAAGAGAATAAATAGTTTTGCAGCATTTTTTTAGTTGTCTCTTACAGGATGAGTAGACCCGTTTATTGTAGGCTGCTTGGCGATGCCTTGCCCCAAAAGATACCACAGGTCACATCTCCCTCCCTTTAAATCAATGGCAAAACACATGCCGACGCTGATGCAACCAGTACATGACCATTTTATAAACCACCGTCAGCTTCCGGTTTCAGTTTTGCACCCCAGTCTGTGTTTAACAGTCCTCCTCATCCTGGCAGATCCTGGTGCAACTCCAGCAAAACCAGTAGTCAGAGCAGACCATCTGATGCTGTCCATGAACTCTCCTAGTCTGACAGTCACTTCTTCAGAATGTAATATCCAGGCAAGCAAAATGTCAGGTCCTTGAGTAAATTCTGGGCAAGCTAAGTAATACTAGTGGTATTGGTTTGATTGAAAATGGTGTTTGGGCCTTTATTTAATAGTGTGGTTACAGAGCAGACTGCTCTTCATTACCATTTCATTACCTTTTTAAATAGACATTACCACTGTAGTTAATAACTTTCATGGTATTTTTACCCTCCAGCAATATTATTATTTATTGTTAAATGGTAAGTGTTCTGCTTTTCTGTGGCATCTTAGTCTTTTTTCTTTTTTTCTTTTTTTTTTGGTAGAACCTGATAATAAAACATCCACGTGAACAACGTATTTGTGAAAGAAGCAAAGGAACTGAAACCGAACACCTGCCTGATCAGCAGGAGATCAGAAGTCATGTCCAGCTCCCAGCAACCTGTCTGTCTGCCTGGAATATTGCTGTAAAACCCATGGAGCTCTGCTATCTTCACACCCGTGCTTCAAGCCAGATGAAGTCTGTGTGTGCACGGAGTTCATGCTGGGGGCCAACACCTGTGATACTGCAGTTGCAGAACCCTTTCCAGCAGCTGAAGTTACTCGTTGCTTAAATAAAAAGCATCCAGGAATGAATTTCACTTGGAATTGTCCCATTGACTAACAGCACACAGCAAAACAGCTCTTTGCCTTCTGGAGCTTAGCAGGGCCACTCTGTCCGTGCCTTGTTGGATGGACATCCACGGAAGCTGGAAATGAGATGCATCAGAAAGTAGTGCAGGACAGCTGATAGAGCTGGTTCTCTTTCTTGCTATGGCCTCAAAATGGTCTCAGAGCACCCAAAAGGCTGCCCTAGGTGCTGTCTTCTTATAAAAGATCCCAAAGGATGAGAATTGGTGATGATGACTGCAGCAACAGACGGTATCCATCTCCTCTCCTGCCTGGATATGACTTCAAAAGAATTTTCTTATGGATGCAGGACACCTTTCAGGTCTATCAAGAGTATTTTAACGTGGAAAATTCAGCCACACCGTGGCATCTCCAAGTTGAAAAATAGCTTGTTCTCCTTCTCTGCCACTTGTGCATCAATAAAGCTACCACCGAACCTTTGGTGGTTATTCAAAGAGCATCAAAACTTGTTGGGAGCCAGAGGTTATTAAATGATAAAGGGCTAAAGAGAATGAATGTGATGAAGTAAGGTCTGAACGGGATATGAACAGCTAAAAATACAAATATCAAATAGAAAAGATTAGAAACAACTGAATTTTATCAAAAAACAGTGGCACATTGGTTTCGGAGCAGAAAACCTTTCTGACAAAAAAAAAAAAAAAAGTATATGTGTCCAGAACTGATTCCCAGGGGGAATGCTGGTGGGTCATTGATGGAGCAGTCAAACCTATGGAGCCACTGGAATTTCAATGCAAGACAGGAAAAATATTCATCGAAATTCATCTAAGTGCATGCCATTTCTAACTTCTGTTAGTGCTGGGTGCCATGGGACTCTGGGTTCTGAGCAAGATATAATTAGAAAGCAACACAGGCCTTAGAAGTGATTCCTATTTCAGCTACTTCTAAGGGCACTTTTAATTGGCATTATTCAAATACAACCTCCCCCAGATATGAGTAATGACACAGTCTTCAACTCTCTCCTAAATTATTCCAAGTTTCTCAGTGAGAGATTATTTTAGTATGAGCTAGTTATCTCCTGGTGGCCATTTAAAATAATAAGAGAACAACTTTGGTAGATTCTGAGCTAAACCTTCTTGAAACTGGTTTGCAGTGAAAGAGAGAGAGAGAAGTAGCTCAGGAAGGGAATCAGCAACAGAAGACTGCTGGAAGGGAAAGCTTCAACGTGTTCAGAAGACTCTGAGCACTGAGATATATGTATGAACATGTGTGTGTATATACATATATCCAAAATACCCCAGGAAAGAATGAAGAACCACCTTCAGGGCTGGCGTTCTGGCTGCAAAAATGGGTTGGAGCCATGAGCAGAGTACTGCTGTTTGTACCCCTCTCCCACTGGAAACAGAACGTTCTCGTGACCGAACATAATTCATCAATTTGTGGCTGACTCCATCACCAGTTCCTACACTCAGTCAAAACATACCATCCTTTAAGTCACTTGCATCTAAAGGATAATACTACTTAAAACAAATCCCTTATTTTCCAGAGTTCACTATTAGCTAAGTCTTAATATGACTACTCAGGATGCAGTGACTTGGAGCAACGACTTTCTCTTATCATGTATTTGCGAAGCAAAATTGTTTCCTGATGTAAATTAACAGCCATGGCTTGCAGGAAGCACAAAAACTGTGCATGTACCTTACTACGAAACATGCTAACAAAGCATTTGTTTTATTAAGCTATGAAAGACCCTGCAAGATGCATTGAATGACTGACAAGGTAAAGGGGGGGGGGAAGCCTGTCTCCTAATCAGCTCAAGAGGTTTAACACCTCTGAAATTCTGCAGATTCCTGGCATCTACCAGTTCGCTGATAGCTGCTGCGGAGGAAACAAAACTGTGCGAGGCAGGTAAGGCTGTGTTCTCATTCATATGCCATTGGAATTTAATTAACAGACTGGCTGATGTTTCCCAATTATCTGAAAATAGACACGCACTGGATAGCAGCAGTGCACGTGGTATGAGCTCCAAACAGTGTGCACCACCAAAGGACACACACCTACCTGTGTTTTCAGTAGAAATCCAAACCTCAGCAGCTTGAAATAAAGGCCCCCTTTGTGGCTTTATTGGGGGTAGACAAAGTTCTTGCACTTTGAAAGCAGGCTACAAAATTTCTGACAGAGGAATGGGTGTTGTCAGACCTGCTGGAGCCAGCAAGGAAAGCTGATGGCCATCCTTCTGCTTCAGGCATTTGTCAGCACAACAGGGGCAAAAGGACCAAAATGCAGTTCTTTTCCCTTAATTTGTTTTTCATTTCACCTTGGGATGTGGTTCTTTCTGAATACCGTTTGGTCCAAAACCAAAAGCAAATTGAAAACAGGCCAGTCACCTAGAGCAATTTAATGATATCTTCATATAGGATTTATAGTATAGTGTTTGTAGTATGGGTGGTATATCCTTCTAAAGGTTGAAGAAACAAGTATAATTTACATGAAAGAATGTACAGCCCTTGGATTAGGTTTTGGCAGTATTTTTAGGAAATCTCTGAATCTGTAAATAAAAAAAAAGCAATGTTTTAAATATTTAGTTCATACAGACGTCAAACTTTTTGAGCCCCCCACTAGCTCAGAAATCACGTCTACAGATAGGCAGGTGGGAGTCACATCTACCCGTAGGAGCCACATCATCGATGACTAACTTTCCTCTGCCTTCCTTCTCATGGGAAGGCTTCAGAACTCAAGGAAACACAGACTAGGTCTCCTTACCATTTTTCCTTCTCCAAAGACACAGTTTTGCCCTACCTTCTTAACTGCCATAGACAGCTCCTACAGAAAGAATGAGAATTGGGTTACAATGCATCACACAGACCGAGGAACATGAAGCAGCACCATTCATCCCACTGCAGCACAGCACCTCAAATGAAAACAACAAGAGGAATCTGAACAACAACAGTTTTGACTTCAGATGAAAATAATTCATTACATTTCAAGGATATTAAGCCTGAAATTTAGGTTTAATTAATCAGTGAGATAATTATTACATAGAAATATTGTTTTCAGCTCCAGACCTAAGTAGTTCCAAAAAATCTGGAGCTGTTATTTTGGTTAAGGTATGTTTCGAGTAATAACTTCTACATTGTAAACGTAAAGGATTACAAAATAATATGAGAAATAAGCACCTATAAAATAGGTGTTTATTCTCAGCATTCTTCTCACTGTAATGAGGCACAATATTCTTATATCAAGGTCAACTCTTTGATTCAGTGGTGTCAAGTGCCTTACAAATGCCACTAACTAGTCACATTTATCAATAAAAATCAGCCGTTTGTATTGAGCCCTTTTTATAGTAGGTAGCTCTGTCAGCATGCAAAGCAAGGTCAGAGTTAACAGGGTGGCAGTGATGCCTGTATTCCTGTCCTCCACTCATTTGAAAGATCACCACATTGCCACTTCATCACATTTAAAATACAAATGAATTTCACAAATTAGACTGAAATCCAGGAGCAATTAAAAAAAAAGTGTGAGTCAAACAGCGTTATCACTGTATTAGAAAACTGGACTGGAGTATCATTGCTTTGGTAACATTACAAAAAAAAATGGTTCTGTAATTGACACAGGAGAGATAGCTGGGAAGGAAAATAATGAAGTTGCCCAGGGTGAATTTGAAGCAGTGAAGTCTTTTAACTAAAGACAAAATAATTGGAAAGTTTTAGCTAAGAAATAATGGGAAAATGAACAGAAGACTACCATAGAAATAGCTTGTGTAGGCTTAGATAAAAAAATAGAGCAATTGAGACTTGAAGACATCATTGGCAGTGATTAGAAAAGTAGAGACAGAAAATTAGAGAAAATGACAAAATGTTATGCATAGATACCGCCCTCTTTTAAGTCATTTTCTATGGAGTTGTTCAGAAAGTAAGGTACGAGTTGGGAGAGAGGGTGAAGAAATGAGACCGCGCCATTGCAGAGCTAATCTTCCTTTAATGAAGAGCAAATAATCTCTGGATTAATAGTTTCCTGGGGTGCTGGGGTGCTGTGGTTGATGCACTCTGCAGGAAATACTAACAATGGTAAAGGGAAAACAATTATTTGTAAGATGTTAGGCACCAGCCTGGAAGCCACCTATCAGGATAGGAAAACACAGAATAGAAAGAGACAAGATCTGAGAGAGGAAACAGAAGGCAGCTGAGTTATTACTGTCCCTGCAAATTGACCAGCCACAGAAGCAGTTACAGGAAGAAAAGGAGAAAACACAAAAGTTGGAAGATCAAAATGATGCTCATGTGTGCCTTCCGTTCCCCTAACCCCATGCAAATTGAGAAACTAATAGTGTCCCCAAAAGACTGGGATGGTGATATTTGGGGTGATCCTGATGACTACGATGATGGAAATGATGACTCCTTGTTCCCCTCAGATTCCTCTGACTATGAGGCTAGACCCATCGTTAAAGCAGAACACATTCTGACTAGAGGTGGTCCTTGATGACACCCAGTGAAATTTCTTGTAGCCACAGGAGCACAGATTTCAGTCTTAGCACAGCAGGATGTTGTGGAGAGATCCCTTACTCACAACAGATCCTCGGTAAGTGACTGATAGCATGCTGAATTAATACTAATGAAACATTACTCATCAATATAGTTACTCAATGTTAATTATCTAAACTTTGTGTAGATAATTCCATTAGAAATAAACTGTTAACCAAGACTAAGATCGGACTCACCTGCACCTAGGTTCCATAAGGAATTTAGCAAGCAAGGGGGTCCACTCTGAACCTTGTAACTCGGTGGGGGGATCTTCCTCATCCTTTTGCATCTCTGGTCTCTCTGTGAATCATTCTAACTCGACTGAAACTCCGTCTTCCTGTGGATGTTTCTTCCATGCAGTAATTAATAAGGTGAACTTTGCCGTCAAACTTACTGAACCTTGATACACTACTGTTAAACTTTGTTAAATCCCATTGAGTTTATTGAACTCTGTCAAATTATAATTTTACCTCAATAAAACACATTGCTGCTTCTCTCTTTGGAGTGAGGAGCATTCCACTCATCCGCGACAGCTGCATAATGCATTATCTGCACTGTTCTGCTTCTTCGTCTGGCAGAACTTGGACAGCAATACAGGCTCACACTGCAGGATGCATGCACATCACCAATGCTCAACATGTCCCCACGCTCTGGACTTTGCAGCAATGTGGAGCAGTGCTTGCTGGCCACAAATGTGCAAGTGAACAGCATGCGTGATTTACAGCCAAAACCCAACGATTGCACAGTGCAGCTCAATGGAGCTGCTGATCTGGGTATAGGCTATGGTACTTCTCTGCAATTCTCAGTTGAAACTACTGACTCAAGTGAGTTGCCTAACATTTGGAAGAAATGTATACATCATTAAATTAATATTTTTGTTTGTTGTTGGGGGTTTTTTGTTTGTTTGCTTTTCTCCTGGACAAATTTCTGAGAAAATAAGCGTACACCTCTGGGACAATACGTGTGGCATCTCTAAGCTTGTTACTGGTATCACCACTATTTTCACAGAATGCTTTGGGTTGGAAGGGACCTTAAAAATCATCTAGTTGCAACTTGCTTGCCATGGACAGGGACACCTTCCACTAGACCACGTTGTTCATCACATCTCGATTTTTCAGCCAGCTGAATCTTTGAAACTGGGTAAGAAAAAGAGAATCATGTAAGCAAAGTATCGTTCTGTACTCTACAACCATTCTGCAAACAGTTCCCACTGATTTCAATACCAAACTTATGTGAGCATTATAACCAAGGGGCTTGGCTGGAGTCTCACTTGACAATAAAGTGGTTTGGGCACAGCTCTTGTACCTGTCTCAGTTTCATCCAGGCTGTGATCTCAGTGGGACGTAAAGGTGACTTCTTTCTCTCTATAAGCATTCCTTATTCAGGAGGAAATCATCATCTGCTGTGAGAGAAAACAGCTTCAGAGATTCCCTGTTCTTTGCTTCCTTAGGTGTTCAGCTTGGTGGGAAGATGCTCCAGATGCCCCTGTTTCTGGCGCCCTTCACCAGTAAGAAGGTGGCCTGGGGCTGTAGCTCTGTCCTGTACCCAGCACCTTACACTCCCCCAGGAAAGGTGTACTAACTACATCCTCATTTCTGCAGTCCTGCTAGAAGTGGAGTGTACATGCGTGCAGGGGAGGATATCAGAGGCTCCGACTTCAGCAAAATCAAGTAGGTGAACTTCCCCAGACTGCTCTCTTGCTGAAGCTGTTACTCAGTATATCAGAGAAACAAAAAACTCCACGCTGCTGTCACCTCCCTCATGGCCTTTCACAAAGGCAGTCAACAGACTGGAAGAACATAAAGGGCAATGATTAGAGGAATGTAGTACATTCTCATCATTCATGTTATGAGTGATGAGGAACAGCACACCTAACCGCCTCACAACACACAGTTACAGCGGTAATATTTTTTTAATCAGCTAATCCCAGTGGTTCCAATTTCCTGCAGATTGTCCAGTCTTTGCTCAAATTTTTCCTTTGCTCCAAATTTTGTTGTCTATGAATTGGTGCAGGTGTGGTTGCAGAGGGATTTTTCATCAATATATGCTGTTAACTCACAGATAAAAAATTGTCAGGAGCTATATACTTTATAACAGATGATCCTTTCATAAAAGATATATTTAAAACTGTCAGCAATACTCATGACCAAACATATATATAATAGAAATATCCTTTCCTACAAAAGTTAGGGAAGATCTGAGATAAAAGTTTCTAAACCTTTAGCTTGATAATATGCACATGTATCAGCACCTTATAGTATCTGTTCATTCAGTGTTAAAATTGATTGAAGATAGTTACTAATAGCCACATAGTTTCCTCCTCCCTCTTCTCTCCATTCTTTTAAATAATGTTTAAATCCTTAATATGAGATTTTTCCTTTGCTGTTTTTACCCCAAAAGGTTAAAGCTTTTTATTTTGAAAAAAGCAGTGGTGGTTGCAAGGATTGCAGCAAGGCTGGAGGAACAATTAAGATAACTGTGGGACTATCCAGCTGAATAATCATTTAGGTAATGATTGCTGTCTTGGAACATTGTATGAGGTATGGAATTAAAGGAAAATCAAAAGGAATTCCCTTTGAATAGATGTTTGGCATGGCAGAGTGCTGCAGCAGCATATCTGAATGATAAAGGATGTTCACTAAGACAAAAGCAGTATTCTTTGCTAGAGAAGAGGAGGATTTAATCTGTTGCTTCTCCCCCCCCATTTATATTTCAAATGCAAAGTGGTGTTTTTTTGGATGCTCAGTTACTGTTTGAAAGGATATGCTCCAAAAGAAAAAGAAAAAAAAGTGCTTCTAGCTTTGTTGTGCCAGAGCACAGAGGTAGCAACAAGCCGCAGAGAGGACTTGGGAAGCCTGTACAGGAGGAACCAATTTTTGTGCCAGTTCTCTCCCAGGTAACAAGTAGTGGCTTGAGGGAGAAGGAATATGGCTATCTAGGCATACAGACGTCCTGGGGCAGGTACAATACTATTGCATTCCCTGATTTGAATTTGTTAATCCAGTAGATCTGGGGAGACCTTAGAGCAGCCTTCCAGTACCTAAAGTGGGCTTCAGGAGAGATGGGGAAGCACTCTTTATCAGGAAGTGTAAACAGTTTTAAGCTGAAAGAGAACAGATCTGGATTAGATATTAGGAAAAAAAATTTCCTGTGCGGGTGGTGAAGCAGTGGCCCAGGTTGCCCAGAGAAGCTGTGGATGCCCCATCCCTGGAGGGGTTCAAGGCCAGGCTGGATGAGGCTTTGGGCAACCTGGGCTAGTGGGAGGTGTCCCTGCCCATGGCAAGGGGTTGGAACTAGATGATCTTCAAGGTCCCTTTCAACCCAAACCATTCTGTGATTCTACGATTTACATTCTCTGAGAAGTGGGACTCCAGAGACATTAACTACACCTTTTTCTCAGGGAGACAGATTATAACATTTGTGTTTCACTTACGACTGTTGTGAGTCACTGAGGTGTCACAGTCACGAAAGCATTGGGTTCCTTAAGTGTTTATTATTGATGCACCAGTAATAAACCCAACGGTTTTGCAACCCAACAGTTTTCTCAATTAGATTTGTAGATTTTTATTACTTGGAATAAATTTTGATCTATATTGGTTATTGAACTCGTCTTAACTTTTTTTTTTTTAAAATAAGAATTTACTAACTACATTCCAGGAATATGCTTGTTGATACTGTAGGTTTACATTTCTTATGGTTTGAAATCTGCTATTTTGGACTGGAGGGGAAAAAAATGCATTGTTTTGCTTCATTCTTCAGGAGAACCAAGCCTTCCCTTTTTGTTAACCTTAATGAGGCAGCAGTCTATCCCCAAAGCCCAAATGACATTTTTCTGAAATTGTTCAGGCAGAATATATTGAACATGCATCTCTTGCAATATAGTTGCTAACAAAAGTAAATATTTCAAATGACCTTTACAGGCCCTGAGTTTACCAGGGGTATTAATTAAACTTCCATGAAAAAGTCCACAAGGATTACATGAGAACCAGGAATAACATCCCTCTGACATACCTGGCCTATTTTGGGTGTCATTTAACTGACAGTACAAGCTCTTTGTGACCTGTCACCCTTTTCATTAGTCAATCTAAACCCCTCGGTATTCTTGGCTTAAAACTCTAGACAGAATTACAGACCTCTAGTTTAGCAGTAGCAATTTTCCATGTCATTCAGCACGAGGCAAACCATCAGACGCTCTGAACTTGCTTACATATCTGCTTCGGCTGGCGATATTGTGTTCCTCGTGGTCCTAAGCAAGATTAAAAGAAAAATATCACTTATATCGAATGATCTATCTATCAAGCTAAAACAGATTTTTCAACAGTTTCACAATTATAATCTTTAGCACTTGTCTATACCCTTATCATTTTGGATGAGAGAGGTAAACCTTACATGCGTGAATATATGCAATCCTTTGACTGTGAGAGGTGTGTTCTTCTATTCTACAAAGCCATGACTTAACCTATAAACTCAACATCCTACCTTTACTATTTCAACATCATTGAGGGAGAAGAAGAGAAAACAGCAGCAACTATCTGTGAGTTCTCACACCCCAGGTTGGAATATATTAAAATCTACTTTTCTGTCCTCCAGAAGTGCCCTGACTTGGAAATGGCAAAGTAAAGAAAGCCAAATTGAGAAATTTGTTTCTAGAGGCAGTAAAACATATACAACACTATAGAAGCTCCTCCAAGCCTTCCACTGAGGAGCCTTCCTCACCTAGAAGGACCAGTGACTGTCACTGCAGCCATGAGAGTTGGTATTAGCTGAAGCTCCATCCTGCAAGTCTCACAAACAAGGTTGCTTTGTTAAGGTATGTGTGGCCCCAGGTCACACTGGTCAAAAAAGTTTGCGTATTTGACTACAAAGTTTAGGAATTCAAGGTACAGGAAAGTGGACATCTGTCATCACCACAGTCTTAAATGAGACCTGTCTTTGGGAGCACCTTGCTCGTATTGCCTGGCAGACTTGCCCCACTGGACTTTATAGAGAAGTTTCTGGAAGAAGGAAGGGTGATTCTGAATAAACTCCAATAAGATCTCTATTTAATTCTGCATTCCCAATAAAGCTGTAAACTCACAACAGACAGGAGAAGATAGCAAGCTGAACATTTCATCTAATTCATTAATCCAATGTTTTACATTTTTATTTGAAAAGGAGTGTCAAAGCACACTAAAATTGGATATAGAGAAAACAGAGGGTGAAAACAAAAGCTTAGAGAGACAGATAAGCTACTCCAAGATAGGAAGAAAAGCAAATCTCCTGTGAATACATTGGAAAGAAAAACATACTGGAGAATTTAAATAACTAACAGAACCTAATTTATTTTGTTAAAACCCTCAATAAGCAGAGAGGTTTTTTGGTTTTTTTTCTCCCTTCGTATATTTATAGAATACTCTGTGGATATTTAAAGATACGTTCTTCCGAGAAGTCTGAATCATTGGCCACTCTACAATTATCCAGTTTATAAGAGAGATGATTGAATCAGACCTCCACAGTAGGGAGGGGCAAATGGAGTTTTCTCCTAAAATGATGCCCTGTTGAATCTTGTTACAATGAAATGATGATTAAACCATAGCAAAGAGGACGTATATATGTATAGGGACCACTGTTCCACATAAACACAACTATAACTCACTATATTTTATTCTTATCACAACTATAATATAAATGTTCTCCTGCATGACAGCTTGGATCCAATAAGGCGATAATTGGGGATAGGTGCTAATGTCTCATCAAAATTATACAGATTCTTTTTGAAAAAGTCATCTGGCTTAAGTGCTCAATGCCAACTGAATCTGTATAACCAAAGGCAATAATTGCTTGCTGCTGATGTGTATACATGAATAATTGAAAGACTTGCCTTTCTCTATCCTTACTTTGGCTCCCAGGATTGAAGGGACTCAGGCTTTGCATTTATTAAATAGATCTAATCTTGGTTTTATTTAATTTCCATTTTTATTGCATTTCTATTCTCTGTTGTCGTTCAACTTAACATTCTCCCCCTATTGTTACACACAGGGCTGTGTGTGTAACGGCACCAAAAAAAGGTGCCTGAAAGCATGACTTGTTTCTAGAGCTTACATTTCTTCAAAAAAAAAACCAACCTGGTGGGTTTTCAGGGGAATCTACGTCTGAAATATCTATAGAAGAGCTCTTCAAACAACAAAAAGGCATTTACAAGAAATCATGCTAGTCAGTAGGGTTTCCTTTCCTTCTAAAAGAAGAAAGTCCTTACAACAAGCCCTCATGTCACATTTCACAGTATTTTTTTTAAGTCAAGAAACTGCAGTTATGTTAGTAATTTAAGCTTCCTTTTCTCTATGCAGACTTAGAATGTGCTGCAGGCTAGCAAACGGATGTTTTCCCTATGTTTATTAAATGCAATGGCCAAAGAGGTATGTTTATTCTTGAGAGATATCCTTATCGAAACCTCTGCATGTGAATTTTAAGAGAGCATTCTACCTTATCTGTCGAGCAACACAGCCTTTTTCATATTCAAGATAAAAGAAAGAGCCTGAAGATAATTTTATTTACAACCACACACACACACACATATATATATATATGCAAAATATAGGAATGTTATCTTTTCTATCTGTTCAGGCTCAGACAAGGGTTGTTAACAGGTAGTCTCCATGGCATGTGTAGACTGACTATGAATGCCAACAGTGGAAGGAATTTCACCCTTTACGAAGCATATGGTACTAAATAAACCACTACTTATCTGGGGCTTGCCCCTGCTTCTGTTTAACTCAGAGTCAAAAGTGTCAAGAGGAAGAACATTAGATTCATTACAGTCTTTAAAAAAACCTGCAAAGTGCTATATACTTCAGCTGCTGACCACTGCTAAATGCAATTTAATAGGCTACATGAACGCAGCATGTAAAATTTATATGTCCTTGCAGTTCTTTACAAATATGCTATACATTATTTAAATGACAGCAATGTTACACCTTTGCTAGCCATTCAAAAGGAAGGATTAATTGTCTGGGACTAGAGAATAGCTGAATATGCCAACATACTTATTCCCTCTTTCAGTAATTTATGAAAAGTTTTCCACCTTACTTTTGAAACCTTAGTGTATTTTTGCAAGCACTCAGCACTCCCATAGAAATACAGGAAAGAAAAAGCTCTAAAGTATAAAAGGATTAAGGCTGAAAAAACAGGTTTCTATCTCCAACTCATCCCCTGTTTTCATTTTATAAACTATCAGTCCCACATATAAGAAATAGATGTGCAATTCCTAGTTAAAGAAGGATGAAATAAGTATTTGAGATTTTTCCTCTGTTCGCATGCAATTTGCAGGTGAAAATAGAAGTGACTTCTCTGGCTCTGGATGTTGCAGTAAGCTTCCTGTGGCTACCTGGCTAAATACTCAGTAGAGTAATTTCTAAAGGAGATATTCCAAAGGACCTCTGCTCAAAACCATGTGTAATGTCACAGCTGGGACATTCATTTCTAGTACTGGATCACTTGGTTCAAACCAATGCTCCTGACCAGGCAGGGAAGGGATATCAAAATCTCAGATGAGTATTGTGGCATGCAGGTAGAGGGGTGACGCTGGCTTCTCTCTTATTTTTGAGGAGGGATGGGAGCCACTTATACACCTAACTGCATGCAGGAGAGGAAGCCAAGACAGTAAAACGGCACAGGCAGAGAAACAGCTACGGTGGAATAACAGAAAAATGAAGCGTTTGTATCCCTGATCAGAGAGAGGCACCACAGCATGAAAAATAAACAAACTACCTTGTATTCACCACATTTATCACAGGAAAAGAGCATGCACATGGATGTTCATCACAAAACCAGCTGCTTAAGGACATCAACAGCAAGTTACCTCCCAGCACCTACTTACGTCTCAAAGCCCTCCTTACTTTCCTGGGTAGGATTTAAACCACAGCCTCTCCTTAAGATCTTTACAGGCTATATCAGATATCTCCCTGCTCAACGTAGAGTTTTTTGTTGCGCACACCGGTTTTGCAAGTACAATTTTCTTCTTGCTTTCTATAGGAGAGCCAAGGTCCCTTACACAGAGGGATGCTGGTGAAGCAGGGCCTTCGTGAGCAGCCCTTGGTGCCATACCTGCTTTAGTGCACGGAGACTCTGAAAGCTGAATCTGCCTGTGTGTTTAATTACACAAAAATCAGACAGCCTATTCTCATTCTGCATGGCATGCCTACACAAAGACACTGGGCCACCTGCTTTTAAAATGCTGATTGTAAACAGGTTACTTTAACAAAAGTAGGAAACTATTTTTGATGGAGATTGTTTTGATCTGGGCTACAGCCTTGTCTTGCAGACCTGGAGCCTATTGATAAGAGCAGTCTGTCCTTGGGCTTGGAACTGAAGACATGACATTTTTGTTAATGCTGTTAATCTCATTAGATATCTGCCCAGTTTTTCTACAGCAAAAAGAGTCAGAGAGTTGAATGGTTATGGATTTTTTGTTAACTTCTGAGACTTTTTCCCCAGCTTTGGAGCATTCACAGCTACCAAAATGAAACAGTTTATACTCTGCAAAACCCTGTAAACCCAGCATAACTCATGATGTAAGGCAATTCCAACTGATTCAATAACACGAAGGCTACTTTCAATTTGTTTGAATGGTACACAGACTGCTTTCTATAGAAGAATAGCATGACAGTTTAGGTTATTTCAATGGACTGTTCACATTCAACTAACTTGTCACCATCTGTTCCACCTTACAATTATAAATGCAAACAACCATTGTTCCCAGTTTCAGTTGGGGTACATTCCTTTTCATGCACAGTGCAAGCCATGCATCTGTTTTGTGGCAGGGAATTTAGACCCAAACTGGGATAATTCTTCTCAAACTATAAATTATTTGAGAAGACCATAGCAGTTTTTAGATGATAGTGCAGTGTTTCTGATAAGCACCAGATAAAGTACGAACTGTATAAACGATGTTCGAGAGCACCGATCCCCTGTGTTTCTGACTCTGCTTCTGTGCCTGATATGTCATAAAATCCACCAGTGAGGAAAACAACTGTAGTGCAAAAAGCCTCAAGGAGGATACTGTGATATATACTCCTTGCCTTTTCTAATATTATATTTTTTAAAAATGAAAAATTAATATGTCACCATGCTGAGAATCAAAAAAAAAAATGCTCATTCTCATTCTGAGATTACGGTCATTTAAAGAATTAGCTTTAAAGCACCAGCCCAAGTACATCTCAGCCCCTTTGTACATAGCAGAATCAGCATCTGTGCAAATTGATACACTTTCTTCTCTAAAGGAGCCTCTTTCAGGCCCTTTTAAAAACCCCAAATGAGCTGTTATAAAGAAGCTCAAGAGGATTTTCCTGTTTGTGCCTTTTTTTTCTTTTCATTGCCAATGCAGAGTATTACCCTCTAGCTCACTCTGCTTGCCAAAGGCAGCCTAAAATGATAGCTACGGGTCACACACCAGCTACACTGAACTGTCAGTATTCAACTGTTAATTAGTTGCTAATGATGCAATTTGCCCCGACAATATTGCAGCAAAAGAAACTCTGCTGTTTCAACATTCTTGACAATCTTATTTTCTTGTCATATTCAGACCAGAGCAATGAAGTCTGTTATTATTTCTGACTTTATTTCTTCACCCAAAGATTTCCTTTGAGACAGTGAGGTGATGGGCAGTAGGAAATGTCTCTCATCTGTAGGGCTCTAGTTTGAATTCAGTCAGGGATGCTAGTAACCAGAAACCTATTATTTTCCATCACTAGATTCTAGCGTGTCTTGCAGTATGTAGACATTTCTAGTAGAACATGTTTATCACAAAAAACCACCATTGCAATTGCTGTCTATCCTAGGCAGTGCAGCTATGCTAGGCTACAGAATTCACAGCCTTGCCAGCATTACAGGCTACAGTCAAGGAAAGACTGGGAAGGCCCTTGCTCTGTTCAACTCCAGCCCATTTCTAGAGTGTAATAATTACAGCTGGCTAACAAGTATAATAGGCATCAACAGAACAGGTTTTCCATTTGATGATAAAAACTAGAGCACCATTCTGTGGCAGAGTTTTCATCAGCCATGACAAAAATTTTCATTGGGAAAAAATGATTAAATTTTAATTGATGTAGCTTTTTCTATATGGTCTCTTTAAAATCCTCAATTGGATACTGGGGAGATAAGCACAACATTGGTCAGACCTGTTTAAAAATAGCAGTAGAATTATGAGTTACTCACTTAGGACAGTAAACCAAACCACCTCTCATTATCCTATGGGACATCTCACACATCCAGTCAAATCAGAGACATAGTCCTGCCTACTGATTCCCAGAGCAAACAAGCTGTACATAGCTTTCTGGAGTTTATCAGGTCTTAGGCAAACGTAATAGCTCCATCTTTTTAGAGGAGATCACATGCCGAAGACATCCCAGTTCTCACAATCATCACGATATAAAATTTATTCATGAATAGCTGCGTTCATCACTGTCAAGTTTCATTTTGCATTTTATTCACTCTGCTTCAACCTCTACTTTATATTAGAAATGTGTTTCTGTATTTCCTACTATGGGCTGTTATACAAGTTAAAATCTTTGAGACACCAGTTGAATTTTTACCGATGGGGGCTAAAGCAATCTCAGTAACTTGTTCCACATAAGAGAGCTAGGCACAGCTTCATCACACCTAACCCAAGTGCCCTGCTATTGTCCACACCATAATCTTCCCAATACAAGTGCTAAAACTGTATTAATCCAGAGAAGCCGGCACTCTCAATTATCTAAACTCTTGGCAGGGAATCCTAAGGAGATGGGCTTAAGTTTCACCTCCTAAGAAGCGAAGGGCTACAGGAAGGCTTCGATAGCAGAAATTTTAAGAACTTTATCTCAGACCGTGCAAGAAGCGCTGCTCCTAGAAGCAGACTCCTGCTTTAAACAAACAATAGGAGGATTTGAACCTCAGTTTCTCATCCTTTGGGTGGAAGGTATAAACACCAGGTTGTAAGTAAAAAAGAAGAGAAACACACAGCACGTTTCCTCTTCCTTTCCTCTGTGTTCAGTATGAAATCTCAGCTGGCTTTCTGTTCTAAGAGTGTTCATTTGATCAGTCTTTGCAGGTATTATAGGGAAGGGAAAATTTCATTTCTGAATCCTGCTGGAGATTAAGCACCATGCTGCTCACTAAAGAAAAGACTTACGTGTTGGCTCGGTGGATGAGTACGGAGGTATCCCAGTTAGTGGACAAGTAGGACTCTGCAGGCTTAACTAGTCAGACTCTGAGAAGGCTTTGGAGAATCTATATTTTGGATTGAGCCATTAAAAAAAAAAAAATCAGTTGAGCTTTGTGCATTCTGCAGTTACAAGAAAATTCACTAGCCACAATTACAGGCAGTGGTTTCTGCAGTCCTACAGTTTCCTTTGTATGCGTACATCAAAAGGAGTCAACAGGGGTTTCTCTAGTCACTGGGGTCTGTGTGTTGCTGAATGCTGATAAGGTAGTTCCCCTGCACCAGCAGAGACTTTCTCTGTATTTCTAGGCTCATTTAAAATGATTATGTAAAGTGATTCGGACTTCTGTCTAGTGAGATGCATTTGTGAAATTTATTTCATATATCAGAATATGTTTTGACAAATACTGTAACACGCATCCCAATATTACGGCAACAGATGCTTTAGGAAACCGAACCTAGGTGGCTGTGGTAGTCTGAATCGCACATATCCTGATGGAAATGGATCAGAGAGGTTACTTGCTGGTGATTTTTCAGTAATTTTATAACGTTGGCTGGTTTCACCCCAGTCCCATGAAGCACATCACTGAAACTCTTCCCCTAACTAGCTCTGCTGATTGTCTTTTTGACTACTCTTTACAACTTTATTCTAGAACAACATCAAGGAATTTTCACAGTGTGATCCAAATAGCCCCACTGGCATGCTTGTGCTCAGAAACAAATTAAAAATTTAGGTCTCTCCAGGAACATAATACAAGTGAATAGAGATGTCCAAACCTGAATTAAAGATTTTCAGTCACAAAATGGGAAGTCAGAAAGTGACAAGAAATTAACCCCTTTCTTCCCTTGAAATTTTCCTTCTCTAACCCTAAAAACAATGTCAACAGAAATTCAGATCTTTGTTCTCATAGATCTGTGACCGAGGATTGAAAACTTTCAAAAGGGTTCACAAACACTAGCATTCCTTAGATATTTACATACATCATTGTAGCCATATGTATGTTAAGAAAATAAATAAAAAAGCAAGCTTGAAGATTTTTGGTGACATAATTTTCATCTGCTACAACTCGGCAAAAAGACTTTTCATTTATTGTTTTGGTCTGTCTAGAGTTTGCACTTTCCAAATTTTAAAGCTCATTTTTAGTTAAGAATTCCATGTCCTGTTCTGGTTGCTGGATACTTTACAGTCTTTCAGATTTCAAATCACTTATCTCCTTCTTCACCTTTAATTTGCGGACTTGATTACTTTAAGTACTGGAATGAAACCAGATTTTCAACAGTTTAGCTCATCTTGACCAATGCCATTTTAAAGAGTGCTCTACCTTAGTATTTTAATTTTTATTCTTTATTTTGTACTCCGAATATTATTCTGTGCAGCCCTTGAACTGTAACTCTAAAGTGATCTGTGTTTTTAAATCCAAGATCCAACCCTATTCACCTGGGGGGAAAAGGTAAATTTTTGGCATGTACTATCTACAACTCCATTATGGTTAAGCCAAAAAAGACTTTAATTTTATAGGGGAAAGCAGCTTTTTCTTTTTTTACCCCCACATGAAAGGTCTGAGGATATACGTTTGTGTGGTGAGACTCATCTGAAGCTCAGAGTTTAATGAATCACTAATAGCCAAGGAAAAATCCCAGCTACTGCCAAAACCCACCCCATACTTTAAGGCTCCATCTCTCCTAATTCTTTACATGAACATTCTTTATGTCATTTCCTTGTGCAACAGCCAGTCCTTAAACTGACTTTTCTCTCAGTTTATTAATTTACCAAATGACCCTTTCTCAAAGGGAAACCAGTACATAACTGGTGGGTCTGACTGTGCCGCCTTTAGTTAGCAGTCATTTCATCTATATATACACACAAACCTCAGATACATCTGTGAGAAGCAATAAGAGATTTGAATTTGTGAAGTTAGATTTTTAAAAATGCATGCATAGCGTCAATGACCAGTAATTGCAATATGTAACTACATGCACAAACACCATTAGACACAGAGATTTGAATGTATAAATATTCTACTTGCTTATCCAGGAAAGGTTGCTCTAAATGAATGTTAGTCAAATAATAGCACATTTGTTTTTGCAAGTACAATTATAACTTTTTTTTGCCTGACTCATAAATAACCAGTCTTTGTTCAATGTTACAAGTCAGATTGCATTCACAGATATACTTTTGTTCTAACGCTAAACTTATGATTAACTTTAAATACACTTTAAAACACCGATTTGTGAACCCGCAACCTTTGCTTTTATATTTTTATCCCTTCGTTTGCACTAATTGTTATGTGAGAATTCTTGACATCTGATATACTAGAGGATGCATTAATTCTGTTCTGGTTTTGGCATATGAAAAAGCAGATCTCTCTGCAGAGCCTCAGGGGATAACGCACTCTGTTCTGCGTGGTGCAGTGAATGTGTACCATTTTCTGGAGTTCAAAAGTCCTCTGCATCCACAGAAGCAAGGTCAGGCTCTGCAATGCTGTATGTCAGTGCCTGCAATGTGCACATCAGGCTTTATTATGGCACCTGGGGAAAAAAAAGAAGTCCAATTGGTTTTAGTCTTCTTTATTTTTACTATGTTCCTGATTTCAAAGCCACTGACTGTAAGGCATTACATTAAATCCAACCGAGCTCGTGTCATAACCCCATCATTATGGGAATGTTGCCACCATGTAGAAAATACCAACAATTATGTACTGAATTCAGTTAATGAGAAGAAGGAAGGAAAACTCTACTTGCTTTTACAAGATATTTATAAACCAAATTAGCTGCATGAGTACAATTGTATTTTACAGGCAAAGGAAATACATTGTCCACGTGAATATTAAGTGAGATTAGGAGTAATTTAAAAGTACATACCCAGAAACAGTAACTCCAGCAAAGCATCCGTACCTTTTTCTTTTTACATGTCTAATGCAATGAATTCAAGAAAGCCTGTCCATCCTCCACACACCACGATAATCTTAGAAAGGTCAAGTGTCTTATTCAGGCTGGATTCAGGTCTAATGTAAAACCAGTTTGGGGGTGTAGGATGATTTTAAATGAAAAAACTAGCTGAACTCAGCTCTCTTGTCATTGCTGTTAAACCAGCATTTTGCTGCCTTCAGTCACCGGCTTAAATTGGAAGCCTGGGAAGAATAAAGAAGTCTAAAAATGGGGCCAGATATAGCTGTGAATCTAGTTTAACAAACTGAGAGTGTCACAAAGGCAACAGCTTGCCTTTGCTCCCTCCCATCTCCCAAAATGTTTAAAAAAGAGAATGGCTGGATGAGCTCTAGCAGTTCTCTGACCTTGAATGTCACCTGGATGTCACCCTGGAAAAAAAGGCAATTTATTGCTGAATTCAAAGATAACCTAGCATGCTGGGCAAGGCTCAAGCATCCTGCAGGCCTGCTGCCTTGGGTTTTCATTGTGGGCTTTTATTCTTAGGAATGAATCATTCTTGTACATTTCTTCAATCTTTCAGTAGTGACGGGCCTGAGCTGTGAAGTCAGAATTGTGAATAAGACCTGAAACTCATCTCATATTCATTTAAAATAGGAGTCTTGCTACTGCATTCAAAGTTAGCAAAGAGATGTGAAATTACTGAAAGAAAAACCAGAACCAAGTGCTTCCTGGGCTTATGTTGACAGATGACACATATGCAGCCAATAACCTTGAACCACCACGTTTTCTAATTCTACCTCATTATTTTCTTGGTTTAGCCCTTTTTAAAGACAAGTACAAAACAATTTTACGTCTCTTTGCAGAACACTACGTTCACTTAAAACCATGGAGCCAGTAGAGGAAATCACACTGCTCTTCTGGTGAATATCTCTGAATCTACATTGTCCCAAACCAGCTGGCAGAACTTGCATTGAAACTGTATTTTCCCTGCTATGAATAAGAATTACTCACAGTACCTTTTGGGGAAGCAATAACATGACATTTTGCACTTGATTGTGATAAGTACAAGGAGCACCTGTATGGAATGATCAGGCAGTTGGCTTTACTCCTACAGAGTGACGGGAACGATCATTTCTTGTACACAACAACTTGATGGGACTGAATTGGGTGGTGAAGAACTATATTGTGAAATGCAAACACCTTCGTGCATCATTCTTTGAGGGAGAGGAGCACCTCTGTGCCTTTGTCCCTGCTGCAACAATGAGCACCATAAGCATTGTCACTGCAAGGAGAGCATTTTGTCAGATTCAGCTCTGCAGGAAAACACAGAATGTAGGTAGGAAACTTTGAGATCTGTTTTAGAAAACCCAGGGGAACAGTCACACAGCTACTGCAGTTCACAGACACGTTTAAAGTTGTACGGTGCTACAATCAATTGCCATCTTAGAATCTGCTGCACGGCTGTCGGAAAAAATTTGGGTTGGAAATACAGCCCACACGTCTGCCTTCCTTTGCCAAAGATCAGTCAGAATAATGAGAGTGGAAAATGAAGACTAAGACAGACCCCTTCATCTGCTGGCTGTACTCCTCCCAGACTGGTTTTCACTAAACTCTTGCTCTTAACTTCTGTGACTGTTTGAAGGGAAAACCAAGCACCTTCCCAATTAGATTCAAACATTTAGGTTGCCCTAACACATTGCATGAGAGAACTGATATTTAAAAAATTGATTAGGGAGATCTGGCAGGTTCAATCAAATGTGATAGAGCCTACTACAGCATAAAAACTAACACTGAAATGGCACAGATTGAGAAGCATCAGAAAAGCAACCAAAGGAGCAAATGCTTCACGGGAGGCTACTATGGCAACGAGCTCTTCTGGGTTTTTTGAGCCCTGCAGCACTGGTGTCCCTTGGGAGCCCCCACCACACTGGATGCAACAATTATATCTGATCTGGAAACCAGTGGGAGCAGCACACACAATTTCAAGCCCAGCATTTCAGCCTGCACAGTGCTGAGCTGGGATAGGGTAAAGGACTGAAAAATGGCAGCAGAGCAGAAGCTCTCCAGAACCTGTTGCCACTCAAGGTTTTATTTGAAACTCACTGATTTTAATTGCAGCTTTTCACTGCTGTTTTTTAACTTTAGAACAACTACAGTAATAGTGTTGGAGCTGAGGAGGACCCTGATAACAAGATTCATTTTATCTTAGATGTCCCCACCTGCATTTTTGCTAGACAAGTGAACTCACATGAGAGTCAGTAGAGAGAAATGAGCATTTCTGAAGCACAACTTATCTGCTTGTATTCACATATTCACTCCAAGGAGAAATGAATCATGCTCCATATGCAGCTTTTTCTTTCCTCTGACTAGAAATTAAGACAATTAGTTCAGATGTTGATAACAATAGATATATCAGCATTACATGATATAAATCCTAACCCAAACACTTTACTTTCACACCTTTTCACCTGCAGGTCATTTTCTCCCCTCCTCCTTCCCCAGATTATTCTAGGAGGTTTTTTTCCTGCTAAGCATTCATGTCCTATACAGCAATGCATTACTTAGTTTCCTCATCACACGTAATTTCCCAGCCCTGCTCCTTCTAGCCTCTGTTTTCACATTTGCTTGCACTCTCATCTCAGTGTTATTCTGGTTGCTACCTTCTCTGCAACAGTTTATTCGAAACATTTTGATTGTGGGGAAAAAAAATAGAGGGTTTATTTCCAACAGAAAAGCTCAAAAGACATTCAAGGGTTTTAACACCATCCAGAAATATCTTGAACTATGGTCATTGCTATGCTTCCTTTACGTTTCATAACACAGAATGAAGCTGCATTGGTTAGTGTCTTTTGATCATAGATAAAGATAACAACCGATGCGTAAGATTAATGTATATTCATGAGTAGAATTATAGCTGTGCATGAAAGCACTACATTAGTGCTTGGTAATCAACATCTACTTTACTTTTTTTTTTTTTTAAGTTAGCACAGTCACTAATCAAAGATAATTGCACCACTGCCATTTGGAATGTTTATCAGGAGTTCTGTAGGAGGAAGAACAAGAAGTGCCATTTTTTCTCTACAGTGACATGCAGTACTAACTAAAGCTGGGCCAACACCACCACAATTTGGCTTTGCAAAGCTTATTTGTAGAGTTTTGGCATGGAAATAATTGTAGAGAAGCAATATTTTGTATCTGAATACAGACTTCTACCCAAGAATCACAAGGTAACAGTAAATATTAATAAACTATTGCTATCTGCAATATGAAGTACAAGTACAGAAGCACCAAACCCTTCTTAATGGCAAAACTGAGGCTCAGAATAAAGTTTCCAAAGTACAATAAATCAGTGGCAAAATCAAAGACAGCATTCAGATCCCTTTGTTCTCACTTTTCAGATTTAGACAACCTTCTCAAAATAAGAATGAAAAGGAAGAAAAATTTCTGTTCTTCCCAAACCACAGAGGAACAGGACAGCAAGGTTTCATTTTGGACTACAACATATTAATTATATAAGTAAGCTCTAAAGAGGACAGCTAAACAATGCTTCATTTTAAGATACAAAATACACAAATTCTATGGAGGAGATGGTGATTAAGACCATTTTCTAACTTTGTATTTTGTTTAGATAACATTTATGTCTGCACAGCTTATACAGGTAATTTCTTTACAAACCCGTTCTTTCTCGTCTTTCTTCACCTATCTCACAAATCTCACAACTCTGTGGGGAAGACTCCACCACTCAAAAATCTTACAATGCTTCACATGTCATTATTTCTTTATTAAAGTACCAATCCTCCTTTCTGTTCTTCCATCCAGTGTTTTCCTCAGCACATTATACTCTCTGATTCTTTGAGAAGGAAGACAGAAAGAAAATAAGACTCAACATTTTTGCTCCCATCTTTTCTCCTGATACTAGATAAAATGCAAGGAGACAATTTTTTTTGTGGTAGACCTAGGATATGAAGGCAGAACTGGGGCCCTACTTCTTGTACACAATAAGATATCCAATAATATTGACCTTTGGATGATGCAAAGGGTATGTACAAAGTCCCAAGCCTTCCTCTTCCTGAGTCTTGTGGTGCTGGGGGTGAGGGGGGAGGTGGAGAAGCAGAGAGGCTGTTCGAGAGGATAGGACAGAAGTCAAACACATTTCCATTCTTGGTTCCCAAAAGCTACAAAATAGTGTGGTTTACAAGCACCTCAAGCCGTCATCAATAATTTGCCTGTTATCCATAAGCAAAGGTTAAAGTTTTCTAACTATTGCAAAATAACGTAATTACTTAATATTAGAGTCATGTACAAAAGTTTACTGGTTTCTGGGGTCACAAGAAGGTACACAAAGATCCTTGTTCTACTGATTCTTTGCTGTGTCTCATTTTAAAAATCACGTTTTCCCAGAAATCCCAGAAATGTGCTCATTCTAACTAGAAAAGAAACTACACTTGAAGATAATTTTCAGACATGCTGAGCACCACCTGATTATCATTAATTGAGTGGGAAAAACTGGTACACAACAGTAACAAAAATCAGAGTTGTCCAGTGTTAACCATCATCTCTCATCTTCATATTCAGGGCAGTCAGTGTTTGCTAAACAGTTTTATAGACTCCTGAATTTATTTCAGGTATCGTGAGATAATATTGGAGTACTGCTGTGAGTACAGAACTGCCAGAATCATAACAATTACATTCGACGGGCCAGTCATAGCAATATCATATCATTTTGTTCTTTCAAAGGTTTTTATATAGAGTAAAGGTGGATATATGTTTGCTTGTATATGTAAATTATTTAATTTGGCTTACAAAATAATCCAAAACTTTGTTGTTTTTTTTTTTTCATCTTTTTAAGCTGAGAGTGCAATAAAGTTTTCCATTTGGGTGTGTTTGGGTCCATTCCTGGAATGGGAATGTGTAATCATAATAGGTGAAATTAGTAAAATTTTAATATTTCCCATCAGACCTGGAAATCTTAAACTCACATAAGCATTGGGATGGGATATACTGCTTTTAAAGAGCTCCCATCCCATCTGCTAACTCTGAAATGGCTTTGGCCCCTAAAACCATCAGACAGGGAGCTATTCATGAGAAGTGTACAATACTAAAGAATGTCCTTATGGCTTTATTGGCACAAGCCTGAGGCTTGCATCACCTGGGCCCCTGCATAACTCTGGTTCAAGCCCTGGCAGAGCTGCCACCGTCCTTTAGCCTTCTGGAGCAGTAAAATAAGTTCCATGCAATTTACTCAGGAAGGATCATTCAGAACCAGTCTCTAAAACCAAGATGCTATCAACAATCTGTGAACAGTAATGATCTTCTGGTACTTTTCAGATAAGTCCTGTTTGAATATCTAGCAATAAAATTCACTTGTGAGAACTCTTCTCCAGCTCTGGTGCCTGACTTCCCTCCCCATTCTGTGATTTTTCTTTTACTAGCAATTCAAACTCCAATAAAATCCCAATGAAAGCCACAGCATGAAGTTTCTTCTGAAGCCTAATGTGCTGCTTAGGTTTCCTTTCAGACTTCTCAGTTGCAGACCTTCGCTCTTTTTGTTTTGATCATTAACAGAGAAGCACAGGGTTAATACATTGCCTTGGAAATCAATGCCTACAGCTAGGAAAAGCTCAAGGTCTGTTCAGGGGCACAGCATGCTCCATGTCTGCCTCATGGCCATCCAGATGGGTGCCTTGGGAACAGCTCCTGCTCTACCTGCTCTGATGGCAGAGGCAAGAGGCTGCCTCGGGCACAGACCCCGCTCTGCTACCCACAGAGGGTGACGTTACTGGAGGAGCTGTGCTTGGGAAGGTCTCTGGCTCTCTAGACAGCAGTTCGGATTTCAGAGCAGCCCTCACAAATCAAGGTTAAACATCCTTCAGAGTCAATATTCTTAAGCAAATTTTCAATATGTGTTAACACGAAGGATTGACAAAGGAGGCCACCACCCTATTGCAGCACGGACCAAGAGGCGTCTGTGTATCAACTGGTGGCCATAAGGTAGCCATGGAGCTAGGCCAGGTTCTTCTGCCAGTGCCAACAGGGATCTCTGCAACAGAAAGGCTCTAGCAGAAGGCAATGCAGCATTGCAGCAATTACGAAGTCCTGCACACCCGAGGCCCGAACAGAATCCATGCTGGCTCAAAAGTGGCTAACGCTTACTGGGAAATGAACACAGATGATGCACCAACCAGTCGGGAAACTAGCAAGGAAGATAGCACAATCCCTCTTCTCTGTGCCTCACCACATTGTTTTTTAGGATCAGTATCTTCTCTGTCACATTTATGAGAACATTTGGAGCTCTCAGACAGCCAAGGATATGACTGCAGTATTTCCCAAAGAATGTGCAATTAAAACATAATCCAGAAGCACTGTTTAAAACAGAATAATCCTTTAAAATTTTTAATATGAAGCTCAGATTCCATGATACAGCCCTTAATATTAAGGTCTGAAAGACTCTGACTGCTGGAAGAACTAGTAACCAAGAAAGTTTGTTCGAACAGCAGGTTGATATCAACAATTAACCAGGCATCAGCTTATTTGGGTCTTAGATAGGGCCTCAGCTTTGTTAGTCTATAGCTACTGAGGTGGTGATGAGCACTGGAAAAAGATGAGGAACAGCCTTGAACTCAAATGCAGAGTAATAAACCCATCAACATGCCACTTACAAGCAGAAATTACTGCAATCGCAGTGATTGAAAATTAATGATGGGGGGAGGTGACACATGCACGGCCTTCACTGAAAGCAGCGTAGGATTTTTATTGGCAGGATCCACCCTTATATGGTGGAAGTTCGTATCCCTCATATGCATGATAATTAGAGTCCATTAACTGGGAGGGGGACAGAAGAATTTTCATGAATTGTGACAGCACATTGAGGGCGGTGGAGGGGGGGAATACACCATTTATTTGTTTTCCAGGAACAAAACCTCCCATTTCCATGAAAATGTACTTATTAAAAAAAAAAAAAATCTGTGTTCAGAATCACACTATTCAGGATTTAATAGTACAGCTGCTCTGTGAATCTTCATGTCTCCAAAAAGACTAATGCAGCTGCCTGTAAAAACTGGAGTGGAGACCCACAGATGGGAACACGCTGTTGATGTTCTCTGAGTGGGCTAGATAACCTCCGAGATGGTGGCAGACCACAGAGAAATGTATTCCCTGGTGCTGTTTAACCTCAGAGTGATGCATAAGCTACATAAGATGCTGCGTGGTGTCCTGTTGGGAAGGGGAAGGAGAAAAATGGCATGTAGCATCGCAGGAATACTGGTCTGAGGAACAGTAGGTCTTGACTTTTGGGTGTACTGTAACTTGATTAAGTCAATGCACCAGCTTCTCTGGTTTCATACTGGGAGTAGGAAAAATAATTACTTTAAGTGATTAATTACACATTTAATTGTGTTAATTAATGCTACATTATACATTGAAAATATGCTCCAAAGACTGGCACTTCAAGATGAGAGTCTAACTGGCTCATGGTAAGTACACTGCTAAGTTTCAGTTTGCAGACTTCTACATGGTTCCTAATTAATTAGTCACAGCAGCCAAGCTTTTGTGTCTTCTCTGTCTTTCTAGTTGGGCAGGAGAGAAGTGAATTTGATGGGCTGGAAGAAGCTCTGGGCAATCATGCAAATTTTCACACATCACTTGCATATATGGTTAGGCCTCAGTTAAAAATAAGGTATCTGAATCCAATCACTGTTCAACTTCTTTCAGAAAAACAGCCTGGAAGCACAGGATCACATACATAGAGCTAAAAGCAGTTGTGAGCCAGAAAAACAAAATGCAGAACCAATCCAATTTGTTTATAAACCAATAGGCTTTTTGCCAGATCTCATACGCCATTTATGATGATACAGCGATACAGTTCTCATGCAATAATTACTGCTAATTTTATGCACCTCCTGGAGTAATTTAGGTTGCACCATTATCAAACATTTCCAAAGTTTCCACAGTCTCATAGAAACTATGCTGATAAATTTCTGGTTAGCTTAGTATTCATTTCAAAGTGCAGTGAGCTGTTTCCATTTAGCCATTTTAATTATGCAAGGCCATAAGCTGCTTTATGAATTACATTATAAAAAGCATTTTCATTCTTATTTTGCAATTACGCAGTGAATGTGAAATCAAATGAGAATACTGGGGTTTGAAGTCAGATTAGCAGAAATGCACACATCTTTAAGAGAGGTACCATCACCAGGGCCAAAAGCTGCAACCGAGTGCAACTCCTTGGCATTGACTTAATGCCAGTGGTAAACTCAGCCACTGTTTGAAAAGGTATTTACGTGGTTTGTATCTGGTAGACAAGGGTTTGTGGCTGCCTGTATGTCTGCTTCATTACTCCCACCACCAAGAATCCCTCATTCACTGTCTCTTTCATCCATAGACCAAACAAAATCCTGTCCTAGATCTCTCCTCAACTAAAATGTTTAATGCCTTTTCTGTGACATCTTCCGATCAACCAGGGTGAACAGAGATGAGGAGTGAATGGAATTACCAAAGCAATGTTCTCACCACCAAAAGGAGGGGGGCTCTCACGCTCTTCATCAGAGAAGCAGTGCAGAGAGGATAAGGGTATCATTCTGAATGCAGAACAGCAGTCATGACAAGATCTATTAAAGCTCCTCTTGGGACAGGAAAAATCTTAGACGGAGAATCCATAACAGTCTCCCGCAAGTGAGGCGTGACATCTTCACTACTCTGAATAAAAAGCTTAATTTTTTTTTTATTGTAAAAGTCTTACATTTTCTGAGGCAAAGTCTCCACACCTGTCATCCTAGCTTCTGGCAGCAAAGATTCTCAGAATAATACATCAGAACACATTAAAGAGAAAAAAAAATATTAAGAAAATGCCCAGCATCAGCAGTGTCTGAAAACTGCAATTAAAAAGAAAATCAGTGCAAACCAGAAATGTACAAGAGCACTTTCTGATTCTCATGCCAAGTACCTGGGGTTAGGTTGTATCCACCTATCAAGAAGACTGTGCCTAAAAATTGACAGTTATTTACAGAATTACAAAGACTGAAGGAGAACAAAACCAGAGGGCGAATTTCTAAATTTTTATTGGTAAAAGTGAGGCAGAAGAGCTCCCCACCCTCATAATACCAGCATATCCTTCAGAAGCGAGAAAACAGCAGAAGAGAGCTGTTTGGCCAAGATAGGAAGAAGAGATGGAGACGAAGAACAAATAAATCTTTCTTTTGAGGGCTGTTACTCTTCTTTTGGTAATTAGGACTCTCTCTAATCCTTCTTCTATATACATTAATCTCTTAAAGATATTTTAAGAAATCAGCTTGTGTAGATGCTGGAAATGAACAGGCATGTTGGCCCTGTTGCAGAACAGGACTAAGACTAACTGATATGAAGGAATATAGCCCGTGGTGTTTCTGGGACTTAACTGTTGCAGAGATGGCAGGGTCAAGCCTAAGGATTTCTTTCCATTCCTCCTTTTTAGTTTACCTTGTAGAAGCACAAAATAATAGTCATCATATACAAAAGGGCAAAAGAAAAATGAAGACGACTCTTTGTTCCAACACACCAGCTTTCCTCCTTAAACAGGTGCTATGTTAATCGATTCCCTTGGCTTTGACCTTTCTGGAGTCTCATTTTGCTACAACATTTATCACTAGGCCAAAATGTCATCTCTGTAGCTAGTGGTTTTTAACCTGACCCCTATGTAAGTCTGGAAATGGAGCTTCTGACATGCTGGTAGATGTGGTATCTCCTCCAGGGGGGGCACAAACAAAATGGAATATCACAGTCACTTTTCCCCAGTATAAAGACTCACAACTTGATTAGAAAAAACTGTCAGGGAAAATTGTTACTGCTAAATATATTATGTCTATGAAGGCAATAAAGGCGGTAGCAAGAAAGCCTAAATAGGTTTTCTTTACCAGTACTGTGACTCTTGACAGTTTCCCTGTAAGTTTTTTTCTTACACTTTGTACTGATTTGTTCAATAATCTGAATGGTTGCATTCATCTGAACCACAGTGCATTGTTAAGACTGCCTTATTCCTCTCAAGTCCCCCTCAATAGTGTGGCTTTTCAATTCATTTTGAAAAATTCATTCAAGTCAATACCACAATGACTCCAAATACCAGGTGTTCTGACTATAACAACAAAGACCTCATCAACCAAAAGAAACATCTTCCCATGTCAGCAGTCATCTTGCACACCACTGAGGCACAAATATTATTATGACCAACAAAACATTTATGTTCCAATTTAGCTGTAAAAAGACTACACTTTCTACACAGACAGTTAGGTGTGTTAGTGGGTTTGTCACCATCAGTAGCCTTGCCAATAGACTGGTGACATGTGCTTCATTTGAAAGTTAATAGCAAAGAACATGAAGCAAAAACTGCTGCCAAGATTTAAAGTACGTAACGGTGATTTGTCTTACTGGAAATACCCAAGGAAGGAGGGACGGAAGCTGGGGACAGTGAAGGAGATATCAACCAGACTGTTGCTTTCCCCACACGAATTAATGACAGTGGTTATGATTGTTCTCAAAAGATTTTACATGAATTTGATGGATTACTGTAAATTTATAATCCTGTAATGGATTTCCATTTCTTGAAACAAGTGAAATACTGGAGTCCACTTCTACTAACTTGACACTAGTTTGACTAAAGTGACTCTCACTGAAGTCAGACATGTCAGGCTTATACAGTTTTCAGTGTCTCATGTTTGAAGTTAAGCCAAACCCAACAATTTACAGGCCCACTGCCAGGCTCTAGCTGCAGTTGTTTCTTTTCAACATTTAAGTATAATGATGACTATGCCACAAGATATTAGATACAAGTCCTATAAACTTAAGTCCTACAAGACTAAGCCTATTTTTAAGTCTCCTGAATCTTGCCTCTTCCCTAGGTAAACCTTTCATTCTTCAATGTCCAGAGTCATCTAAAGATTAAAATCTATCTCCAGGCTATCAGATGTCTGGTGATTGACTAAGGAAAAAAGGAATTAAAATAGTTAAAGTTTGCATCCAAGTTTGTCGCTTCCTCACTCACAGAGTATCAGCATAGAAATTAAAGTTATTTAAATAATTGTGTAATGATAATCTTCATTTTGCTATTGTCTACAGGTTACACTCAGGAACATGCCTTAACCAATAAAGCGTCAAAGTTACCAGGTAGGATGATAATAAGATTCTATAGCATCTGCGTTTTCTCAAGGTCCGTGAGAGTATTAAAGAAAACCTCTCTGTACATCCACAGATTGTCTCTGCTTCTCATCCCCACACCCTTTGGTGCTGCTGTGACTTTATTAAGATGCCAACAAAATCTTTCATCTAGCAAGGTGTTCAAAGCAGGGCTGGTGCTTCTTTGCAGAAGTTAATAGTTCAGATCATGCACGTTGATGGTTCTTAGTAAATTGATATGTTATTATTGCTTAATTTTGGTAAACATTCTTACTGGAAAGTAGTCTCTCAATTACAGCCCATCTAAAATAAGCTCATTTATGCTAATGTATTTCTCCTTAACACTCAGTAAATTCTTCCTAATGTATTAATTATGACTCCAGATAGACCAATGATTATTTCATATATGCTAATTAGGAATCATTTTATTCAGTCTGCCACACACATCAATAAACAAGTGGAATGAATTCCCCACAGAGAGGATAAAAAGACAATGATTTTCTTTCCAATGGAGCTTAGAGAATTTACCCCACAATCAAGACATAATTAGAGAAGAAATGAGGAGTTAGAAAATACTTACAGGTGTGAGAGACACCAAGAACATGCTCTTTCTCAATGACAGAATAACAACAGATTCTTAGCTAATTCATCCTTAGCTAAAAACCCATTCTTAACTAATGAGTTTTTACTCCATATGATTAAGTACAACCTCCTCCTACAAAGTAAATAGAGATTACAATCAAATTAGTTCTGTTTGTGGTAGAATAAATTGATATGAAAAATGTGTAATTCAGCCCTGGGTTGGAAAAATATGCAAGGTTGAAGAATATCGTGCGATATGTTACTCTGCTCACTGAATGACACAGTTAAGATGTAGTAGAGAAAACTTTTTGCTCCTACTATTTATGGTCCTTAGAGCTACTAAAGCCCACAATTATGAAACTGGATCATCACCTCTTGTACATGACTTCTGTATAGCTACTAAGGATATCTCCAGAAAAATACTGTTGCCTGGATGGACATAAAATCTGAATTTTTACCTGAATTATTCTAGGGTTCAGGAGTATTAGGATAAAATCTGAGCCAATTTCTAGACTCTAAAGAAGTGAATTTCATCCTAAAGAGATCCCAAGGAACATCAATCTGATAACTAAATAACATTGTCAGAAGTACTTTTGTATGTTACTTGTGCTGAAGAAACAGAAACTTACCTTTCTTTAGGCAGATGAATATAAACTTATAGTTACCACAAAAGACTGTAGTTCATGTGCCTATAAGAAGGTGTTGATTCTGGATCTCATGTTTCACAGCAGTGACCAGTCTACAAAAGCTTTCAAATTCATATTGCTTTTTTTTTTTAATTTAATGTAGGAAATTTGAAGACTACTTTTGATCAATTGGGAAACAGATAGCACAGTACTGAAGACATGGCATAAAAGCAAAAGTCCTTGTGTGAAATCGTCCCTCTACATTTGCACTACCATCACCAAATGGTTTTCAAGTGAGGCAACCTTTTACCCTAAGGGTCAGCAGGTATACAGAGTTATTCCTAGAGGAGGAAAACAAAGGCTGAACTCTGCTAACAACTCTCTGAAACATTAAGGGAAAAAAGTCCAGAATTATTAAAATGAACATCAGTCAGCTTAGACAGAAAATCCTTAACTGTCCTGTTAGATTACTCAACCATTCAAACTCCTTGGAGAGAAGGGCTGCGTACAGGCTGTTTAGACTACACTACAGTTCTAACGAATGCAGGATAAACAAGTTTGTAAAGAAAGCACCTTAAAAAAAAAAAAAAGAAAATGTAAATTCTAATTTGATCCATGTCCTTTTGTATATGGGGGCTGATATTTGGTTCAGTGGCTGTTAAGAGTTTATGAACAAGGTAATGAAAGATCAGATGGATGCTGTTCAAAAGCATTAGCCATAATGATCACACTGTAAGCTATTAACAGTTTTAAATATATAAATATATAGCTTCTAATACGATATGTGTTTATGACACTACAGCGAGACTATTTTGCCACTATATTTTTTTTTTAGGAGAAAAAAAAACACCTTGAAATCCCAAGTTATCTGCATACTGCACTATTTAACAGGGAGGCCATTCCCTTAAAGTTAATTTAAACAAAGTTATCACAAGCCAAGTTAAACTAACCCACAGACAACACACTGAAAACTGATTAAGCAATAATGATGGTCCCCTCTGGTAGTACAGCAGTGTATTGAAAAACAAGTGAAGCATGCTAGTATCTTAATATTTGGGTATATCTATCTCACAAATCGTCAAACAAAACCATGTGGAAATCAAAATTCCTTCTGAGTCTTAGTATACAGAAACAGGGGAAATTTCAAAGAACTATTTTTTTTCTGTCCTTCACGGAAATCAAAAGCTACAGGAAACCTTCATAATTCTATTTACATCTTTAACATCCATTTTCTTGCTAGCAAATGGCTTCCATAATTTTGTTCATTTCCTAAATTTTAATGTCTTGTTGAAACAAAGAAATTAAAGCAAATAACTAGAGGTAGGTAGTCACCTTATTAACACCTATTTAGTGCTACACATATGAGTTGCTGACTACAGAAGATAGGATTGTCCTTGTAAGCTTCTTCTTTATGCTGTATGGACGTGACACCTTCACCCACACAGTGCTGCAAGCACTATGGGACCTGCTCAGAGGAAGAGGGCAGAGGACAGGGATACTTTGCTACTAACTCCTCTATCCTCTGCAGAATTTCACATCTTTGGGGGTTTTGCTATTCACTCGAGTTGGTGTTCCGTGTTTCTAATACACTATGATTGAATACATCGTGATTAAATCAGCCCAATGCCAGATAAGGTTGGTTGGAGGAAGGTGGCTCTCCTCAGGCAAGGAATACTGGGAGAGCATATTAATAAAAAAAAATTAACAAAAGCCTTTTGAGTGCAAGTCCTCTCAACAGTCAACATGAATGGAGGTTCCAACTCCAGACGGCATTTCTAAAACATTGACAGAGCAGTGTCATCTCAATGTCTCACAGCTCAGTGCTACACACAAGACTTAATTTGGTGTCAGTGTTTTTCTATTTGCAAATGGTATCGAGCACATTTCTACTTTTGATAAGTTTCACATGAACACAAAGGAGAAACTGATTTCTTGGTCAAAATTTGCATTTATAGTCTGACATTCAGACTAGTTTCTTTCATTTGTTTATACAAATTCTTGTCCACCACTGCTAGTGTTTGAGAAAATGATATCATTGTGCTCTTTATAATATTACACAGGGATAGGATCAGGGAAGCATGATCTGAAAATGCTTTGCTACATTTCAAGCTACATTTGTTTAAAAGTACAGGATTTATTTTCAAGCCCCTTAGGATTTGCATACTTGCCTTGGGAGGTGGGGAAGCACTGCTGAGGGAAGCAGAGGATGCAGAAAAAGGCAGGCACTTAATTCCCAAATCTGGGAATAATATTCTTTTTCATTGGAGACAAAACCTACTCTCTGGACAAGACTGACATTAATTATGTGAGAATTTTTAGAGCATTCAATGTAATGGATGATAGTTTTAATTACTTAAACACATAATTGCCTGACAACTAATCCCAATCATGATTTTGATGTGAGTTTTTTTTGTTGTGGGTTGTTTTTTCTTTTTTATCAGTACCAGACACGAAATGAACATTCAAGTATAATTGTTTATTTAAAAAAACAACAACTAGGGTCTTTTGGTAATTGCATTTTGTGCTGTTTATTGAACATCTTAAAATTACAAAAGAGCTTAAGACCTGGATTTAACAGGGATTTGGCATGCTGAGAGTATCATAACTTATCAAGTTTATGGCATTAACTAAATCTGCCACTTACAGCAGTGCCCAGCTAAAAAAAAAAAGTCAAAACAATCATCAGGCTGCATGAAATTTACACTGAAAAAAGAATAATCTCTCTTTTGGGAATTTTAGCTGTGACAGAGAATCCTTGCTGTTCTCCATCCTTTTTACCTTAAGTCAGCATTGCCAAAGTTGGTGTTTCTGCATGATGTTTCAGATGCTATGAAATCCTACATTATGACACTAACCTCAAAAAAGATCTCTCAGTTGATTCACAAATGAAATGCAAGTAGTACAAAAGACAGTGGAAATAACAGCGGAAAGCTTCATGTCAAACTCTACACATTTCATTCATTTCCACCTATCCACTATACAGAATATCTGGAGTTGGGCTCCAGCCTGTGTTCCTCATAGCACGGATAAGAGTTATCTTGCACCTAGAAGAATGCTTCAGTTATTAATACATGCACTCAGTTACCCTGCCTGAAACAGCACATTGCTCAGTGCAGACTGAACATTTTTTCAGAAGTTCCATATTTTAAAGATTGGAAGGGTTCCTGATAACTCAGGGAAAAAAAAGACAAGAATGTTATTAAATGAAATAATGAAAAATTAAATGAAATAATGATAAATGAAATTAAATAATGAAAAGTACAAGTAAATCATTGTCCAGTTGGGACTGTACATTGTCCAATTGTCCCAGTACAAGCAAAACACGTTGAACAGAAGTCCATGAAGATGGTTTGGTAGCTGGAGCACATGAGGTGCAATGGGAGAGCTGGGTTTTCTTGGCCTTAAGATGAAAAGGCTAAGAGGGTATTGGCAGTCTTCCACTGCAAGGAGGAGGATTATAGAGAGAAGGCAGAGCCAGACTCTTCTCAAAGGCACACAATGAACAGACAAGAGGCAACATCCGCGGGCTATAGCACAGGGCATCAAACTTGTAAGTATAAGGCAAAATATTCTCAGAGTGGTGAAGAGCTTGTTAGCCACTCTTCCACTAGAGATATTCAAAATTAGACCAGGACATGGCCCTGAGCAACCTGCTCTAATTTCAAAGTTGATTCTGCTTTGATCAAGAGGTTGGACTAGACCACCCACAGATGTCCCCTCCAGCCTCCGCTATTTGATGATCAATAAGGATATAAAAATTAATGAAAAGTTGCTATGCATAAATAATGCAGTATAGGGGCAAAGAACACAAAAAACAAAATAGCAAGATAGTTTTTCTTTTACATCTAGGCTCCATTAAATTCTGGAAAAGACAGGATTACCAGAGCTGGTCTTTGCATATCTGGCCATAAATTCAGACTATGGAAGAATGATTGGCAGGGTGGAGATGATGTTGGAGGACGAACAGAGCTCAGTACAGTTTAGCCAACTAAACTCACTCCCAACATACCTCCTATACCAAGAAGAGAGAGTCCTACACTACAGCATCCTTCTGGTACCTTCCCCAGACAGGTCCTGGCAGAATCCAAGCCTCTCTGCAGCTATAATCTTTGGCATTGCTTGAATAGCACAAACACACTTTGAGCTAGAGTGAAAGCTTGACTCATGTAAACATGTCAGATGATCCGTTAAGAATATTTATCTAGGGAAGGAGCATGGATCTTAAGAAATATCTAGAAATCAAAGTCCTATACCACAATTCTATTATGCTAGGAGCTATGCAAATATAAAATCAAAAGACTTATTATTCTAAAAATAAATTATAAATATACACAGATAACACTAGAGAAAATCACTATTGTAGACTGCTTAGTAAGATGTTTATAAAGTATGGCTTTGAGTAAAACATTTTAGTTTAAATTAAGTCAAAAACAGATATCGGAGATGGAGAATACAAAGAAAGCCCAAGCAAAGGATTGCAGGAAGAATGAACTATTTACCTCCACACTTAGAGCTGAATGGTTTCGGAAGCGACCCAATATAAGGGTTAAACTAAATTGCTTAGAAACAGCCCAGAAAAAAAAAACACCACCCATTGTTATATGTATTTACTGCACTTGGAATAAAATGCCTTATATTGGTGATCACATAATCAGAGAGGCACTCTGCCCTGGAGCAGGGTTCCTCTGACACTGAGCTCGTCTCCATGCTGAGGTTCTGACCTGCAGGCGCAGTGACTCCCTCCTCTCCTTTCAGCTTACCGCTTGCCAGCCACATGCTAGTGTGTCTCAATCTCTTCCAATATTCAGCATTAGAACTTTGCTATGCCATGAAGTTTATAAAATTGTGTGTCTTACATATTTCTTTAACACAATATCTACTGGCATTATTTTCTTATATTTAATGATGAGTTTAGTAAATTGGCTTTTTAAAAAGTCTGTTCTTTGGAATATTTTTTTCTTCCCTAGGAACTGGTTTCCCTACTTAGATTTGGGAGTCAAGAAGATATTGCCTGACCAGAAAAGTTGACATTTCCTGAATGAACAGTCTCATTGGAAAAGAAAAAGAAATCAAAACAAAACTGACATGATTATTAACCAAGACGAATGAGAATTGAGTTCCACAATATCCATGTATGACAGCGAGAACATTCAGCATTCATACAGAAAAAAAGAAAAAAGTAAATATTCAGCAAAATATTGTATACCATGTATAGCAAAATCAAAAGCACACTGATTACAAAGAGGCTTTCCAGTAAACTGTAATCAAAGTTTTGGATTTTTTTCTTCTTTGGCTGTTTCAAAGTCTTCTTCATGCTCCAACATAATATAAAAAACATATTAACAAAAGGAAGCTGAATGGGCATGAGGAATTTTGGAGTTGCTCTTTACCTTCTCTGTCATTACAGTTCCTAGAATTTCAGGGAAATATACCCAGCTTTAATACATCTTCAAATTGCTTGGCTGAAATGCTGTGTGTCTACAAATAACCAAAATGTACTTTTTTGAACAGAACATCTTTGGAAAAAAGAACAGTATAAATCCTCCTACTTCCCCACAGATTGGAAAATCTGAAGGAAAATTAGCACAACCTACATAACTAATTCTAGTCATTCACATCTTTCACGCGTGTTAGCTGATCATTCCCAGTACTCTACACCTGCCTTTATAATCACCACAAAGTATGACTGGAACATCAGACTGTGTTCTTCTATCATTAGAAGGTAATTAGTTTTAATTTGTTGTTGATGATAAAAAAAACAGTGATGAGGGTTTAAAACTTCAAATCTTTTTTACTGTGATTTTTAGTAAGCCCATTTTTTATGATTATATAAGACTGCTATTCCTGATTACATTACCCCGTCTCGTTAATATGGGTATTAATCTTTCACAGACAACATGGCCCGTTTCTAATGAAAGTCTTAAGCCTTCGAGTAAAAGCACTCAATTTAGGTTCTTTAGAAATGTCGTCTCATTGAAACTGCATAGGAGGTTGGTTAAATACCTTGCTGTCCAAATGACTTACAAAAATTAATGGAAGAAATCGAAGTAAAAACCTCTGTGTTCTTTTCTTGTAACAAACTAAGGACAACCTTAATGTAAAAAATTGCCAAGGAGATTACATAAGCAATCAGCTGCTAACAATGCTTTTCTAAGTGAGCCAATACATCAACATTATTCAGAATCCAGGCTTTATTCAGGCTTCATTGTCAAGAGCAATTATACCAGAGAAAAATTGTAGAATTTTCTCTCTTGTTAATTAAAGGGTAGTGGTAGATTTTTGGAAGTTATTATAAGGCTAATGAGATATTAAGATCAGGTGCTTTCAGAACTGGAAATTAAAAACTAGGAAAATGTAGATCCATCACTTTGTATCCAAAATATCTGGATGTTGGTTTCCAGAATGGTGGAGGAGTATCAACACCAGTTTCTGAACTCTGCTCTGCACGTTAAGCATTTGTCTAAATATGCCTGTAGGAAGATAGTTTCACTGCAGTTCACATTGCTTTCCAGACAGAAAAGACATCCACTATCTTACTGAGAGATCACTGGAAAAACACATCAGGGCAGCGTTCGAGGCTTTTGACTATCTGAAGTTTATCTGAGTTGTTTATGTAGACTTTTTTTGCACTGCACATTTGGGGGAACAAGAAATATCTTAGTATTTATTCAGTATCTGATGCAATGGATCTCCATCTGAGATCTATTGATGCTACTGGGCTACAAATAATAACTGCAAATCTTCAAACAGAACTGTCAGTGAGGATAGCTGCTTGCAGAGAAAAGACTTCAATTAATTTGGATGTATGTTGGTGAATATTTTGCTCTGTGCTCTTACACGCCTGCACTCACAGGACAAATTGGTAGTGCTGGCAGTCAAAAAATGAAGCAGTTACAAGAATGGACTTTAAGCTGCTACAGGTATTGCAAGAAACTACAATAGAACAGTCTGAAGCTTTAAAAAAAAAGAGATAACAGCAATGTGCTCTGTATCAGGCATTTAAATGAGTGGCCAAAAAAAGGCACTGAATAAAACACAGGACATAAGGACTTTTTATATAAGGTACACCTGAAAGACACACTGAAAGACTTGCTAGAGTATCCACCTGTTTCATAGCGGAAGATGGCTTTAGGGAAAGAATACAAAAAGTTGACTGTGTGTGGCTATGAATAGGAGATCCCCATAAACAGATTAAGAGTGCACAGATCTAAACCTCAAGGCTGTAGGTTTCTTGAGATCAGCAAAGCAACACAAGACCAATCTGGACAGAGAAATCAGTTGACTGGCTTTTATACAAAAGATTACTTAGACGGAGGAAATGCACAAAAGAGTGCAAAGCGACTCCACAATGTGCAAAGAGAGGCTATAACTGGCCTCTCCACTTTTTACATTATCCATTTCATCTCATTACTAAAATTAAAAACCAGGCTCTAACTTCCACAGTTCAATACGCTGCTGTGTTTAAACAACCACCACCATTAATTTCAGGATTCCAGTCTGCAGAAGACTCTACTAAAGATCTGTTTCAACTTTCCAAATTTTGTAAGGAAAGCAAAAATTTTATCCTTAAGTTCTCCTGTATTGAAATGTGTTGGCAGAAAATATAACTTTTAAAGTAACCTAACTGAACTTTCCTTCCTTCCTTGAATGAAAGCTGTTCTACATTTAAAATGTTGCATTCTCTCCAACAGCCCATCTCTAATGTGGGAATTAACGTACCCTGCCCGAGAACCTCTGCAAAAATACTGAATGCATTAAAAATTGCTGTTTCTATTCAATACTGATTAGTTGGTTTTTAAGTTATAAAATGGCTATCCACAATTGCATTTTATTGATTTACATTCTTAATTACATTTTGCATAACAAAATTATTTTCCAAATTATTATCTAGTTAGCAAACATCTGAGCTAATTATAAGATTTGCAAAATCTTTTATATGAAGATAGGAAAAAGTGAAGGAAGGACTTCAAACCTGTGTAATTTTGTGTTAGCTGCCAGAACCGTTTCAGTAGTGTGGCAGTACTGATGATTGAGCTTAAAAGCCCCAAGAAATTATGTACCGAAACAAAATAAGTGTTAAAAAACAGATTTGTGTGATCCTTTATCACAATTATTTGATTAAGAAAAATAATATTTAGGCTGTGAAAGTAATTACAGAAATTATGGCTTTTTAAGATGAAATGAAAATATTCTAACCACCTTATTTTGATTTGATTCTACTTCTTTTGAAACAAAATAGGAAAAAAATACTCTTGAAAAAAATCACTAGCTAGAAGGTGTTAGGGAGAAGGGCAGATTTCTCTCAAATGGTTTCTATTAAACTGGCATTATTTTTGATACAAGCAAATCGGAAAAAAATAATTTAAGAATAAGAGTTTTGCAGCTTCAAATACAATCTATTTCTTGTAAGTTTTAAAAAAATGTGAAATAAAATGTAAAATTGTGTGGACCTAGGGTCTTTCCAAGTCTTCTCTAATTGTTCAGAACTAATTAGTAATGAAATTACTAAATAAATTTTACAGAGGCATTCCCAGTCTTTATTTTGACTTGCACTACCAATTTCTACAGCCCCCTACAAACTGTACTCCTGGGACCTATGTATATTCTACTACACAAGCTCCAACCTCACAGACTGTTTCCTTGATGCGGGGAGCAGCAATCCCCAAGGAGCAGCAGCTCTCTGGTCAAGCAGGCACCAGTACAAAGACCAAACCACGCTCATCTGCTCCTCTGGGCATGGGATTTCCAGCACCAGCCAGCATGGCTGACCCAAGCCCTTCTAGCAATTGGGTAGTACCAATACTAAGGTCTTGCTGTTTTTCAGCTCTGTAGAAATCTAGCTTCTTCCTTCACCTGAGAAGATGAGAGTTTGTGATAAAAGGAAAGTGTTAGCTGCCTCATTGTTTGTATAGATTTGGGGAAGAGTGGCTGGAAAGCTGCCCACCAGAAAAGGACCTGTTGGCTGGCAGCTGGCTGAATATGAGCTGGCAACTCTGGAGATGTAAGCCACAGTTAAGATTCAGCCCAGTCTCTAAGAAAGTTAGAAGGGCTTCTGTTCAGCTCTAACATTAAACCAAACCCAGCATTGCATATTACTACCAAGCACCAGCTGTCTGGGACTGAAAAGTTTATTTTCTATCTTTTCAAACAACCTGTTTGTTAAATGTTGCACCATTGCCTTCAAAAGTAAGGAAAAATACACAGAAAATAAATTATTTTAGAACTACTTTAAAAATAAATCTTCGTGGCAGCATGAAGACTTTGGAAGAGTACTGGGAACTATTTTCTAGTTTTTAAATTATTGAGCAGACTGAATAATTAAGCAACATGAAGATCTGGGCCAGCTGAGCTCAGCAAGGAACCAGTAGCAGATATGCCTGCAGCCTGCTGCCTCTGAGGGTTATTGAAGGAATCCACATTTTCTACATGTGGGCTGCTGAGCATGCTCCTTTTACCATTGCATTTTACCCGGCATCCAGAGGCACAGCGTTGCCTGTAACCACTGCTGCTGCTAAGTTGGGCCATGCCACATGCTAATGTCTGTGTGAGCACAGACCGAGGTGCTAAAGGACTGCACACACCCTTAGTCATGCTTCATTTGTCCACCTCATTGGCAGTACATTCGTTGGCCTCCTATTTGACTGCTTTATCATCTGCATATTATGCAGATGGATGATTGAACCTAACTTACTACGCCAACATTAGTGTTGCTACCAAACTGTA
>WKFP01014765.1:70617-119606 GCA_011057875.1 Pterocles orientalis | reverse complement strand
CCTGCACTCACAGGACAAATTGGTAGTGCTGGCAGTCAAAAAATGAAGCAGTTACAAGAATGGACTTTAAGCTGCTACAGGTATTGCAAGAAACTACAATAGAACAGTCTGAAGCTTTAAAAAAAAGAGATAACAGCAATATGCTCCGAATCAGGCATTTAAATGAGTGGCCAAACAAAGGCACTGAATAAAACACAGGACATAAGGACTTTTTATATAAGGTACACCTGAAAGACACACTGAAAGGCTTGCTAGAGTATCCACCTGTTTCATAGCGGAAGATGGCTTTAGGGAAAGAATACAAGAAGTTGACTGTGTGTGGCTATGAATAGGAGATCCCCATAAACAGATTAAGAATGCGCAGATCTAAACCTCAAGGCTGTAGGTTTCCTGAGATCAGCAAAGCAACACAAGACCAATCTGGACAGAGAAATCAGTTGACTGGCTTTTATACAAAAGATTACTTAGGCGGAGGAAGTGCACAAAAGAGTGCAAAGCGACTCCACAATATGCAAAGAGAGGCTATAACTGGCCTCTCCACTTTTTACATTATCCATTTCGTCTCACTGCTAAAATTAAATAAAAACCAGGCTCTAACTTCCACAGTTCAATACGCTGTTGTGTTTAAACAACCACCACCATTAATTTCAGGATTCCAGTCTGCAGAAGACTCTACTAAAGATCTGTTTCAACTTTCCAAATTTTGTAAGGAAAGCAAAAATTTTATCCTTAAGTTCTCCTGTATTGAAATGTGTTGGCAGAAAATATAACTTTTAAAGTAACCTAACTGAACTTTCCTTCCTTCCTTGAATGAAAGCTGTTCTACATTTAAAACGTTGCATTCTCTCCAACAGCCCATCTCTAATGTGGGAATTAACGTACCCTGCCCGAGAACCTCTGCAAAAATACTGAATGCATTAAAAATTGCTGTTTCTATTCAATACTGATTAGTTGGTTTTTAAGTTATAAAATGGCAATCCACAATTGCATTTTATTGATTTACATTCTTAATTACATTTTGCATAACATAAAACTAATTTCCAAATTATTATTTAGTTAGCAAACATCTGAGCTAATTATAAGATTTGCAAAATCTTTTATATGAAGATAGGAAAAAGTGAAGGAAGGACATCAAACCTGTGTAGTTTTGTGTTAGCTGCCAGAACCATTTCAGGAGTGTGGTTGAGCCTAAAAGCCCCAAGAAATTACGTACCGAAACAAAATAAGTGTTAAAGGATCACACATCTGTTTTTTATCACAATTATTTGATTAAGAAAAATAATATTTAGGCTGTGAAAGTAATTACAGAAATTATGGCTTTTTAAGATGAAATGAAAATATTCTAACCACCTTATTTTTATTTGATTCTACTTCTTTTGAAACAAAATAGGAAAAAAATACTCTTGAAAAAAATCACTAGCTAGAAGGTGTTAGGGAGAAGGGCAGATTTCTCTCAAATGGTTTCTATTAAACTGGCATTATTTTTGATACAAGCAAATCGGAAAAAATAATTTAAGAATAAGAATTTTGCAGCTTCAAATACAATCTATTTCTTGTAAGTTTAAAAAAAAAGTGAAATAAAATGTAAAATTGTGTGGATCTAGGGTCTTTCCAAGTCTTCTCTAATTGTTCTGAACTAATTAGTAATGAAATTACTAAATAAATTTTACAGAGGCATTTCCAGTCTTTACTTTGACTTGCACTACCAATTTCTACAGCCCCCTACAGACTGTACTCCTGGGACCTACGTATATTCTACTACACAAGCTCCAACCTCACAGACTGTTTCCTTGATGCGGGGAGCAGCAATTCCCAAGGAGCAGCAGCTCTCTGGTCAAGCAGGCACCAGTACAAAGACCAAACCACACTCATCTGCTCCTCTGGGCATGGGATTTCCAGCACCAGCCAGCATGGCTGACCCAAGCCCTTCTAGCAATTGGGTAGTACCAACACTAAGGTCTTGCTGTTTTTCAGCTCTGTAGAAATCTAGCTTCTTCCTTCACCTGAGAAGATGAGAGTTTGTGATAAAAGGAAAGTGTTAGCTGCCTCATTGGTTGTATAGATTTGGGGAAGAGTGGCTGGAAAGCTGCCCACCAGAAAAGGACCTGTTGGCTGGCAGCTGGCTGAATATGAGCTGGCAACTCTGGAGATGTAAGCCACAGTTAAGATTCAACCCAGTCTCTAGGAAAGTTAGAAGGGCTTCTGTTCAGCTCTAACATTAAACCAAACCCAGCATTGCATATTACTACCAAGCACCAGCTGTCTGGGACTGAAAAGTTATTTTCTATCTTCTCAAACAACCTGTTTGTTAAATGTTGCATCATTGCCTTCAAAAGTAAGGAAAAATACACACAAAATAAATTATTTTAGAACTACTTTTAAAAGAAATCTTCATGGCAGCGTGAAGACTTTGGAAGAGTACTGGGAACTATTTTCTAGTTTTTAAATTATTGAGCAGACTGAATAATTAAGCAACATGAAGATCTGGGCCAGCTGAGCTCAGCAAGGAACCAGCAGCAGATATGCCTGCGGCCTGCTGCCTCGGAGGGTTATTGAAGGAATCCACATTTTCTACATGTGGGCTGCTGAGCACGCTCCTCTTACCATTGCATTTTACCTGGCATCCAGAGGCACAGCGGTGCCTGTAACCACTGCTGCTGCTAAGTTGGGCCATGCCACATGCTAATGTTTGTGTGAGCACAGACCGAGGTGCTAAAGGACTGCACACACCCTTAGTCATGCTTCGTTTGTCCACCTCATTGGCAGTACATTCGTTGGCCTCCTATTTGACTGCTTTATCATCTGCATATTATGCAGATGGATGATTGAACCTAACTTACTACGCCAACATTAGTGTTGCTACCAAACTGTAAAAGGCATTTGGTGGAGGCCTCGGCCAGGCCCTCTATACTCTGAAGATCTTCATTTAGGGCTCTCAAGGTCTTCTCTCAGGTCCTCAGGGTCTCCTAGGGCCTGCTGCTGAGCACAGGTTTAGAAGTCCAAGCAGCATGGATGCACATTGAATGTACAGAATGGCTTTAGGCTTGAACACAGGTTTAGAATGATACTCCAATATAAACCCCGCCAGAGTTCAGAGGCATAAATGAACTCTTGTTCAACAGTACGTGGAGAAGAAGCAATCAATCTGAATGTTCAGCAGCTGCTCACAGAATCAAACATCCAGAGAGAGCTTGAAGTACAACATCTGAGAAGATTTTGTAAATGAGGAGAGCACAACAGCTACTCAAATGCCAGTAAATTATTTCCATCCCTTTGATTACATCAGATACTCTAGGAATGTTTCGAGTCTCATGCTCACAGGAGTGGATCTACTTTTTACAAGAACAAGAGAAATAATCTCAGTGTTATTTTTTTCTGTGTTGTACCAAATCACTTTAAAATAGCACAGCACTTTTGCATGCTTAATCCTATCTAATTTTCTTATGCTTTGATTTATTTTAGCAAAATCAGTTCTGTGATAATACTGTGTAGGCTTTTTTTTTGCTTTTATAAAACCAGTTTTAATGTACTCATTTACTTCAGAGACTTGTAAAGTGAATTACTAAAATTAAATCCCTCAGAATCAGATCTGCTTTGGAGCTGTCTGTGGTATGGCATTAACTAAAGTGACTTGAGAGCTAACTCCTCATTAGCTGGTTATGAACGGCCTCCCCACAGAATAAGAATAGCGTAGTCTCTGGAGGGTGTGCCTTTCTGTTTGATGATTCAATTTCCACTGTACTCATGAGACACATTGAGATTTTAAGGGGTATGCCCTATTGTTCAGCATGCCACAGGAGATTGTTCACAGGTGCAGTCTAATATAAAATTTCAATACTTTCTTGGGATATTCTAGAATAATGTGCCAGGATATCCCAAGATATTCTAGAATTCTTCTGGCACATGTAAAGAACAGCAGATTATGTACAAAGAATATACCCTTCCCCCCCAAAAAAAGCCCAGGGTACAGTTTGACAAGAAACTAAGTAGTAGATAGTCTATTTTGTGAGATGCAAAATTAGTACTCTAATTCAGATTGCCCAGTTTCTGTCTGATTCTGCATGTTTTATTTCTATTACTAACACTGTCTGTTCAACATATGTCATAAGGCACAGAGATAGGGAAGCATTCAGCTACCTAGATTTGATTTAGACAATAAACGTGACAGAAACTCTAAATCCCTTACATAAGACGCAAGAGACCCACCATACCAGGCTCAGGCAATGAGCCCATGTCCCAGGAGCAGAATTCAAATAGCAAGTACGAATGTGAACTGCTTTCACAGATATCCTCCCTTATCCACTCACAAAGTAACAGGAAAGCAGGGTTGGTACTAAAGATGATCCAGAGTCTGACAGCCAGGAAAAGCACCCAACTGGCATCACCAAGGGACTTCAATACACTCTCCCAAGAACATAAGCAACCAAGCTTCATAATGCATGAACTTAAAAAACCTAATAGAGGCCATCCTTCCAAGGAGGAGTAAACCTGTTGCAGCAGTGTGGCAGAAAACTGCAGAGGCAGACTGCAAGGTATTATGAAGTCCAAGGCAGCCTGACACAGCCCACTACAGAGGGCATCATCGGCCACTAGACACCAAGGCCACAGGTGAACAAGTGCACACCCATCCATCAAACAGATTCACAAAGCAGTAGCCAAAGGCAGGAGCCCTCAGCACAGCAGGACACTGCATGGCCAGAGGCAGGTGTAGAACAGCAGTTCAGGGACAACAGCCAAGTGACCGTCATGCTCAGGGAGCTGCAAGTACCAATCATAACTGACTGCTGCTGCCAAGGGACAGATAACTAACACATGGATAGAGACCATAACAAACAAGCTTACAAAAATCCTAGGCATCAAGTGGGTCAGTACAAAAAAACCCACCAAACCAAAACAAAAAACCCCAAACCAAACAGGGAAGGTGGTGTGACAGAAATTGTAGAGTTCCATGGTTAATACTTGCAGATGGGCTCAACAATGATTGCATGGCAGGGCTTGGTTTTTATTATTACCTACTCTGTTGTAAAGGACCTTGACTCATAGACAGGGAGGGTGCCAGGTCTGGATGATGAGAGAATTAGCACTGTGGGGCACATGGCAATGTAGATGCACGTAGAAAGGACAAATGAGAAACCTCCCAAAGAAGAAATACAGTCATAACACTGAGAAAATCCTTCATCACACTTGAGAATACAGATGGAAAGCTGGACGCCTTCTCAAAAGTCAGCACTCTGGAAGGACAATGAAGCCAGAGAGGATGCAGCAGTCCAGCAGCAGACTAAGCCTTTGCAATCCCTTGCAATAGAATCCTCTGGGTAAAGGCAACCAAGCAAATATTCAGAAAAATAAAACTGTGCTTGTATGTAAAACAAAGAGGTTGCAACCAGAGTGGAATTTGGAGGGCATAGCACAGTAGCAAAGGGTTTGGAATAGGCACCATGAAGTCCATCTGCTGCCATTAGGCTTGACTGCTAGCTGCTGTTCACTAATTTATAAAAAGTTTCATCATTAAGTAGCTAGTTTAGATTTAGATACATGCAGTCCTCTCCGTTTATTATCTAATGTGTAATCCACAGAACAGCAGACACAAACAAACGTTATGCTCCCTACAGCTCACAAAATCAAATGCCTTTCAGTTCCAGGCTTTAATCTACAGTCTTTCTTCCAGGTGGTGGCAAGGCACAGATCCAAGGTACAGTATGGCTTGCACCAGATGTTGGCACTCATGCAGTCTCATTTTGGCAAGCAGGGGAAGAGGAAGGGCATGAGATGCTGTGGCAGACATTCTGGTGTTGGCTTAGTGCCTTGAGAGCATGGCAGCAATTCACATGTGTCAGGCGTGGATACTTCTCCCAGTTATTGTATGTTCTTTAAAGCAAAGCAAGTCTCCAGCTGTTATGGTGTGGTGAAGTAAACTTTAAATGATCAAGTGAAGGTAGCTGATATAGAAAAATCCAGAAACACTTGAATTTGCAGAGTCCGAAACTCTGTCTCTGCATACCTACACATCATGCACTTCAGCCTGTATTCATCCAGATAGGCAGTGATTTAGATGACAATTATCGTATTGCAATTACAAGTATTTCTAATTTTGGCTTCTATTCAGAGCAGTGTTGAGTCAAGATATAACTTGAACATTTGTACAACAAAATTAAGTAATTCTATAAACTCCAAATAGCTGGCCTATCAAAAAAACCATGAAATGAAGCTCAAGTAGCGACGATGTTTGAATTAGCAGCATCATGCAAAAGAAGCTACAGATTACAAGCTGAAGTGAGCAAATTCAATTGCTAAGCATAGATCATGTGCTGTTTTATTATTCGGCTATTCTCTCTCGAGCAGCCTGGATTGAATAGAGCAACTTCAATTCAGCAGCTGCTGACATGAAGCCAAATAGTATTCCACTGCTTGCAAAAGCATGTTAAAAAGCAAGTAAAGAATCACAAAATGAAGACCTGAACCAATGTTCCTGCAAGTCAGAACTGAGATTGTTTAGAGCAAGAAATAAAAGACTACCCACTACATGTGGAAGGGATGGGGAATTAAATAAAGGTGTTCTATTGACACACAGCAAGGGCAGTTGACAAGGCACACCTGAAGCCTGGGTAAACATCCAAGGGGCATGGTAACAAGGCAGGAAGACAATTTTATGGTCTCTCAAATTTTGGTACTGTAATCCTCACTGAAACTTTGTTAAGTCTCATTGGTAGATATGCCTTGTAACTAATTTTAATAGGATTATGCGGGGATTGGCTCCCTAGAAAAAATGTGGAAGGGAATTAGAATACTTCTGAGAGAAATCCTCACCCAATGTATCCTAGTCAGGGAACAGACACATACCCTTTTACAGACATGCTAAAAGGCCTTGTCCTGGGACCGACACAGCAGTGATCCAGGAACAAAACCAAATCTTTTCAATGTTACTGGACATGCCTTGCATCTTTTCACAGGGGAGGAAGCCAAGGATCTAAAGACAGAAGGAGGCACAGAGTGGGTTGGGGTTTTATTTGTCCCACTGGTCACAGATTAGCTTTAATAAGAGATCATGTAATGTTACTAAATACTAAATCTATTTCCAGGTGCATTAGAATATAGCCTCAAATTAAGTCAGTAATATGGCTCTGTATTTACCCTGGTCTAATTTGCAGCAGAAACTTGTATCATTGGCTTTGTTACCAGGGAAACTGACTGCTAGAAAAGTGGTGAGGTTTAGGATTAATATTCTCTTGTGGACAACACAGCAACATAGAAATATTTAATACTAGAATAGTGTGTATCAGTTGACAGTGGCCAATATCTTTTTCTTCAGAAAAAAAACCCAAGCATCTGAATTCAGCTACCTGTTTGGAGATTACTGATATGATGATATGAACTCTCCAGCTAAGAGCCACCCATGAGCAATTGTTGTACAGGCAAAGATACATGATGTCACAAAAAACCTTAAAAGACACCAGTACCAGAAATTGCAGTGTTTTATCTGCAGTGAGCATTACTGTTGGATGCTCAGCTTAAAGCATCTTAACTAACAATTCTAAGAATAATTTAGAGTATTTTCTATTGACTAAAGAGTATATAAAGTCGAGTATTTTCTTCTACAACAAATCATTGTTTATCCATTATAGTGGATATTCATTAACAGGTCTCTGTGCATTTAGCGTCTTTTTCTTAAGATTTTTACCTTAAGGGACCTAAGGAAACCTTTTAAGTAGAGTTTTGCCTGCAGGAACAATTTCAAATGAGGTGATAGTGCAGGAGCATTCACTGTTTTAATAACTCTCTGTTTTTTTCACTGTCGACTTCTCTAATAGGCAAACTATTACCTTGTATATACTTTTACTTTGAATACAATACATTGAGCCAGATAACCCAAAATATCTGACCAGAACAGCCTCGCTTAGTGGAGGTGATGAAAGCACACCTGCTGAACTGGTGAGAGTCAGAAAAATCAGAAGCTTAAAGGCAGTGCTCCAATAACCTCTAAGTAAACAGAAACCCATGGATATCTTAAATCCTAGCTTGGAAGTCCGTGAAGATAAATTTGACTTTCAACCTAGGCTAATCAAGACCATTGGTTTCACGGATGTAATCACTAATCATTACAGTAATAAGTATTATGAGAGCAAGAATCTTTGAAGGAGAGTGAGGGATTTAAGAACCCTGTATATTTGGCTATTAGGTTATCAAAAGCATTTAAAATCACTAACATTTATAGCTGAATTAAAGTCATATTTGTTAAACTCATTTCTATTTTATGCGTGTAAACTGTAGACATACAATAAAATCAGCTTTTGAAACTGTCATTTCAACAATCTGCACAGGTTGTTTTTTTAACAATGCATTGAAAAGGAGTCTAAAAAGCACTGAGCTCCATTAAAATGTTTAGCATCTCTCTATAAACAAGATAGACAAAAAAACCCCGTATAATTTCAGCCTCAAAACACTCTAGGGAAATCAACAGGAAAGAACAAAATCCATGCCTGTGTGCTGGGTATAGGGGTACATCTGTGCATGCGTGGGCAAACGCACACTGTGAAGCACCAACTTGATTTTATTAGATGGATCTCTGTACTAGCAAATTGTTTCTACCAGTGCAAATTACAGAAGCCTTTGATCTATGGTGCAAAGCAAAGGGGAAACAGATTAATTGCCAGCCCAGGCATTTTCCACTCACTGTCCTGGGCTTTCCACAAATGCCACAACAAGGTCAGCCATTTGAAAAAGGAATATACACAGGTTTCAGGAAGGAGAACTAGAAAGAGTGCTCCTCAGAAGGCACTTTATAAACAGATGGCTTGAGTTGTGCTTGCAGCCTACCAAAAGCAATGGATATCTCCCAGGTGATTTATTTCCACATGAATCCATCAAGAATTGGTTTCACCACATCCTCTAGAAATCACTTACTTATCTCTGGTGAAAAATCCAGGCCTTCACTTTGTCTTTACTGAGCTGTCTAGAACTGATAATTTTTATGTTCACAAGGTCAAATTTCTTTAAAAACATGAATATGGCCACAGTGCTTCAAAACTAAGGATCCTCTAGCCCCAGATCCTGTCTGTACTGGGTGCCAAAAGAGGATGCTAGGGGAGGATTTCAGAACAAGGCAATCACACTGTATCACTTTCCAAGTACTTTCACTATTTCCAAATCAAGATCATCTCTACATACAAAGAAACCCTCAGTAGACTTCTCTTTCCTGAAACTCTCTAGCTTTCTCATCCCATATGAAGTTTCAGCATCCCCAAACCAATGAGCTTGCCAGCTCGCTTCCTCTGATGGCATCAATATAGGCACATAAAATAATTCACACCAACAGTGCTATGGAAAGGATTGACAAATAGCAGCTCTCGCAAAGCAATCAAGGGTTCTGAACAACTACCTCTTTTAAAATAATGATTAAAAGTCAGGCTCAGCTTCAGCTGTGTAAAAGTTACATGTCTAATCAAAATTATTATTTCTCTATGCTAACCTCTATAGGAAGACAACTTACTCCAGAAGACAACTCAAATTTCCCTTATGATAGACATTTTCTAGAAGTGCCAAGGAAATTAACAGGAGCATAAATGTTCTTACAGAAACTCTTCTACTATTTGCTTCAATTCATTTTAAAAACCATTCTTGATTACCTAAAAAATTCCATTTATAACTACCAAAATTATTTCCTACTAAAACATTCCTTAAAATATTGCTGGAAGAATCTCACAAAAAAGCTACAGGATAAACCACTGCCACAGCAGAAGCGTAAAGTTCAGACAATACCACATAATTAGTATTTATTTTGTTGCTAAAAGAAATATCTGATATAAGAGTTTTTCTTTAAAATAAGGATTACTGTTAGTTACTAAAGGAAAGACTGCACCACCGGAAACCCACTGCTGAAGTAATGCTTAGGATACCTTCACACTTAAATGGGTTTCCTTAAGCAATGCTATAGAGCAGCTTTCCAGAGATACGATATGATATTTTGTTATTTAACCGAGTACTTGAACTTGGTGGAACATTCAGGAGAGGCTGTTTAGGTGCAACTGAATACTGATCTACGTGTTGGTACACTGCAGTGGATTTTCCTAAACAGGCTTTTATTTCTTAATTCATCCTTCTCCTTGACAAAAGTTTGCTACTTATTATAGCAATTTTGCAACAGGCCACATTACAGCTGAATGTAAATCGTCACACAAAATCAGAATCCTGGATACTTCAAATTAGAAAGATTACTTCATTTTGCTCAGCAGTTATTCTAATACATTATAATTCTCAGCACTTCGGGGGTTTTTTTGTCTCTCAGAACTACAGCTATGAAATAAAATGTCTGAAAATAAATCTTCTCTCCATACATAGGGTCATTTCAGACAGTGACAAATGTGTTCACATACGAATCACCTCAATATGCGGGAGACTCAAGGTCCTTTTGCTTTGTTTTTATTCTTAAGGGAAATTCACCAGAGATTTTCAGACAAACACAGACCTTAAAAACTTATTTCATGCTTTCTATCCACTCATATATTTGTAGCAACGCAATCATTGCCATGTACATCTTAAGAAACAATTTGTTGCTTAACACTCAAAAGCACAGAAGTTGCAATGACAGTCTGTATGTATTAAAGATTCTATTATTAAACAGCGTTTATGTCAAAACCAGCCTACCTTGTGAGACAGCAGGAAAGCCACCACCACCAGGAAATTAAATAAAATATTATATTGTGACATTCTATACAGTTACTATAATAAATAAACACATATAGCTGTATGGAAAAATCCATCTATATTCATCACAGCAGCAGATGCAGTTCAATTTGCAGTTACACAATTTAAAATTAGAATTTACTTTACTGAAGCCAGGGTAATTCTACTATCAAACTGACATGAACAGGAGATCAGCCAACCCCTCAACCAGTCTGGACCCCTGTTGGCCTGTTGCCTCCGAGGCACTGGTTCCATGGACCAGACTTTGTGGGTGCATGGTTAGCTCCCATCTGCAAAGTGGGAGACAAAGTCAGTTAACCTACTGGGGACACAGGGATGTGGCACATCCTGGGTGAGGGTGCCCCCAGACTCTCCCCATTCCCCAGCAGGTCTTCAGCAGTCACCCCTCAGGGGTAAAGCTGGAGAGCAACAACTGTTTCTTCAACGAAGTCTTTTTTTGCAAGAATGAATTGGGAAGATATTTTTATTGCATTTATATAACCCTAACCAAGTGCTAAACTTGAGCTGACAGACTGTTCAAAGCCTTTTTCTGGCTGCGCTTTTAGTGCCCATATCAGATCAGATCCCTCCTTCTCCCTCATGTTTTTACACCTTGGATTCCTCACTTCTGCTCTCCTCCCCCAAAAGACTCACTAACTTCTCTCTCCTGATCTGAAACAGAGCTGCAGGGAGAACTACCTACTCCATCCATCAGTTGGTCCCCTAACTCCACTCCTTTTCCATATTGGTGCTTTTTCTTCTGAAACTAATGAGAATTATTACCTGAAGATAGATTTCTTCACCTCTTTGCCCCAGAAATCATTCCATTTTTAAAATGAAGTCATACATCCACCTCATCATAATCCATATTTTCCGAGACAGAGAGAGATTTCAGGAAAACCAAAAGATATTTTAAGGAACAGAAAAAAAAGAAGACATAAAATATATTAGGATACTTTCAATCTGAAAATTGCTATGTAAAGAATGTTGGAAAGCTGAAACACAAAACACCTGCAAGACAGTATTTTGCTTTAAGACTGTTAATATCTGTTTATTTTCATATCCTACTAAGGACCAAGTCTGAAAACTTTTGCTTATATGCACATGAGAAATATTCTTAAAGATACTCATTATGGATATATTATTTGGTTATATAATAAAAATTACTTAGTAATTATCATAATGACAAAGAGAATGAAATGGGCTTTGTAAAAAGACATTTGTACCTGTAATGAACCTGGTGATGTATCATTTAAGATCTATTACCACCTAAGCAGGTATTAAGCAAGCACCATTTTCCACAAAAGAGATGTCAGTGTCAGGTTAATCTTTCTACTACTAAGTTTAATGCTAAGTGTTACAATTTAAGAATATCTACTGCATGCAACCCTTGTAGCAATCAAACACACATGCACGGGAAGTGTTCAACAGTAATGTCTGTTCATAGCAAAAAACAGATTCAGTTAAACCTTAAAGGCTGCTTAAAGTTATGTGAAGTCATAGAATCATAGAATGGTTAGGGTTGGAAAGGACCACTCAGGAAGAAATGGTTTACCTTATATCTTCCAGAGTGTGTTTATTCTTCAATAAAAAAATGGAAACAGTTTTTGAGAAAACTGAATTTTGATGCAAAAAATATTTTACACAAGAGACCACTGAGCAATTATATCTCCGTTTTCAAGCAAACGGGCTCCTTAACGTTCTTGTTTGCTGAGCCATGAGAAAAACAGATCTTAACCATAGTGAATCAAAAGAGATGTAGTCTAGATCCCACATGCAAGGCAAGAGAAGAAGCAATGTCTAATGACCAGTGGCACTTTTTAAAAGCATACAAGCAACTATAAATATAAATTATTACTTTATCTTATGCATCATAGCCAACAGTATTATATTGCAACTCTTTCAGGCATTGAAGGAATGAAGCCTTTGAGCAACATCTATCACACCTGGAAAGGTGGAGCAGGAAGGATTCTTCCCCAAACTGAAAAACAGAAAGCTATCTGAAGTTTTAAAACTTCAGATAAAACTTATCACAGGTGTAAAACATTAAATAAGATGTTTAGGAATTTACTACATGGGATGTGGCTAGTACCTGATTTAGAAGTCACTCACATACACCTCTGCAACAACACTAACGATCCCAGGACTGTAAGAAGCATGAAGTTATATGGCTTCAGCCTCAAATCGAATAATTCTTTCAGTTAATGAGAACCCCATACTGTTACCGTGGGGAATTGTAAAAGTCAACACTAAACGATCCATTTTATCTGTAATTCTGAAAGTACCAGTCAGGATTAAACTGTAATCATGCCTTCTTATTAGATCAGTATATTTCTGACTAATGCTTGGCTGCAGGAGGATTTATCACAGGTTCAGTTACGTCTAATGCTTTCCCACTTGGATTGCTCCCTGCAGAGCTAATCGGATCTCAATGGAAGTTTATGGGAAATTCAGCTACTAAAGTGACAGATGTACAAGTCTTATCTGTCCCTTCATTCTGACCTGTGTTTCCCCCCCACTTTTTTTTTTTGCTTTTCCTCAAAAGAATCCCTTTTTAAGATTACTTTTGCAGCAATTGCAGATTGTATTTATTTTCCGTTCTTTCCTCCTCTCGTTTTTTTTCCTATCATTTCATTTTCTAAGCTAGCTAGCTCATGGCAGCACAAAGTTGAGGCAGATCATATTTACACCACAATCCAGAAGAATATTCCCTCCTTTTTTCAGGTGGGCATAATTCCAAGAGGAGATAATATCCTTTATAATGACTCAAAACAGAGAAACTGAGATGCACTCGGGGAAGGCCATCCTTCCGGGGGCAACAATACGCATGCACTCCCCACAAAAAGGCTCAGATCAGGAACCAAGAGCCACCGATTTCTAAATTTATGGACAGTGAAAGCAACTGTCAGAAAACATCTGTGAAAGACCAGGTAGGATAAAGCCTTGAAAAAAATACGTATTTTTATTGCACCTATATGGTCATCCACATGTGTTGTGGATTACTACAGTTGAATAAATGAACAAGTAGGCTGCTGGGACAATTTTCTCTGATACTGCAAATCTGTATGATCCTGAATTTCTGTAGACTCTGCACATTCGAGGAGGCCTGAAAAAATATAGGCATTCAGTTATAAAAGCCTCAGTATTCAAAACACATTTGAAATATATAGCTACACTTCTGCCTGCTGTAAATCAGTGCCTCTCTGTTGAAGTTAAGCTATATTTCATCCAGATGAGGATGAAAACGAATCAGGTTACAGACTGTCCCAACACGCTGGCTAGCAAGGGTGCTACTGTTATAGTGATCTAGGTCTGAAAAGATGAATTATTAGGACCTAGAGCCGCTATGAGGCCTAATTTTCAAGAATACTCTTTCCCAATTTCCAGCAACACAATGAACTTACAAACAGGTACCTTAGCGTATAAAAATTTATCCTATTTGTAGCGAGATTAACTTGCTGCTGATGCTGGTTCATGGGTATTTCCATACCACCCTATGAATCCTTAAATATCAGGGACTAAGTTTTATCAGCTAGGTTTAATAGATCTGGTACCTGCCCACTCCAACACTAAGATCAAATATACAAAACTGTCACAGAAAAAGAGCAAACCAAAAGAAGAAGGCTGTCAAAATCAAATCAGAGTACTAGCATTTAAAAGGAGGGGTTTTTTTAATTGTTTTGCTCTTTATAAAAGATGGGACACAACGGAAGAGTTGATAGGTGGAGCAAATAGGGTGAGGTGAGATAAAACATTTTTCTAGTAATGAAGTGATAAACTCTCAGAAAGAAACAAAACCAACTGAATGGAATAACCCAACTAATGTAGGAAATGAGGAGGAATGCTTTTCAACTGTAATTATACAAGACGTGCAAAAATATTGACCTAAGCCAAGACCAAGCATATCTAATACAAATGCTAGGAGTCTAAAAGCTCTATTTTATCAAGAAGAATCCTTAAAGAAAGGTACTAATGGAAAAAGTACACCAGGAATTTGGTGGAGAGATTATAACAAAAAAGGGGTATAACGTGAGGATGAAAATTGGCTGCAATTGAAAGCACAGATCACACTGACAGAGGAGAAAGACAAACTAAAGTATAGTTATTGTCAAGTAATGTATATAAGTGTGTTAAAATATACTACATGTGAGGATTGCAAATCAGTGCCTAAATTAGAAATTGTGTTACTAGAATACCTAATCAGAAAGGGACAGTAACAAGCAAATGCAAATAAACATTAGAGAAGCATTAGACGAAGGCAGTAAATACATCTCCAGGTAAACAACATAAATATCACTTCAGATATTAATGTGTAACATATGATTTTTACACATCATGAAGAATTTTTCTTCAACATTTAAGACTTTTTAAAAAAATTATTCTACTAGCCCGAGATCCCACAGGAAGAAGAGCAACCCCTGTTGAATTGCGTACAGCAGGTACTGTGTGCACAAAAGCTTCTTGCAGGTTGTAACTTACAAAAGTCACTCTGTAATAATTACTATCAAATAAATATTTTTTATAGTAGAAAGAAAAAAGCTACCTTTAAAACTAAGGGCTAGCTTTAAAAAGGAGAGCTATGTAGAAATCAGGTAGTTACAATAAACAGCTAAAAGGGTAAAATACAGCAGCATGGAGTTGGTTAAGAGGTTTCATCAGCTTACAGTGATGTACATCTTCTTTCAGAAATGAGTAAACCAAGACCAAAAATGAGAAAACACTTAAAGCGAAAAATTAAAGTGCATTCCAATCATTAAAAATAAGTAAAGCTAAATGAAAGAGATAGAAGAAAATATTAACTGATTAATTAAAAATGGAACCAAATATGTCAGACTGAAAAGGATGTTGAGCAGCAAAGCACAAAAATGGCCCAAAGCATAAACAGCTGCATCTCCTTTACTTTAAACCCACCTTCCCTCACAACACTTCAGGAAAAAAAAAAAAATCCTCTGGACTACAAGGTCTTCATCTTAGGAATATGAACACAAAACTTCCCAGCAACAACCTGTAGTATAAGTCATCACTTAAACTATCCTCAGTTTCAGAGGAGCAGAAGGTAATAACTAAAGTTATATTTATTAGACACATGGATAGATGTATTATAATGGGAAAGTACGAACGCTGCTTTTGTACAAAAAGGTTGTTTCCTACAAATCTCAAAGTTTGAAGGAGTCAATAGTCATATTAATAAAGTGAGTAGATTGCAATAGAATACTTTAAATGCCAAACATCTCTTGGTAACTTTTGTTACAATAGAAAGAAGAAAAGAGAGAGAAGGCTCCTTCACAGACACATAAAAACCACCAGGGTCAAAATTAATCTAAAAAAAAGTAAATTAATAGTATTCACAATGCAAGATCACCAAGAAACGAACAATGTGGGGTGCATCTCCTAAAGAAACTTTGAAGAGAGTGAATATTCCAGTGGTAAATTTTGCTACTGATAGGAAATTACTGCAGATAATTCTAAAAGCTGAGTGTGAAGAGTCACAGAAGGTTCTCATGATGCTTTAATGGCTAATAATAAACTGACAAATGAAATTGCTCCTCAGTAAATTTAGATTAGTAAATACGTAAAAAAAATTAGAGGCTAACTGCATATATAGAATGATGGTCTAAATTAATTATTTTATCTGGAAAAGAATTCTCGAAGACATTCGCCATGAATCTCTAGATACACAATCTGAATGTTCAGAAGTAGTCAAAATTGCAAAGATGGTAGGAAAGGAATAGAGAACAAAATAGAAACACTGTTAATGCTACCTTTTAAGTAGATGGACATATTTCCTTTACATTCAGTTTAGTCTTTCTCAAGTTTTTCTAGTTGTAATACATTCTTTGAAACATGTATCACAAAAGGGCAACACAAATGATTGGAAGTATGGAATTACTTTTCTGAGGAACAACTAAATTGATTTTTCAAGTGCTGAGGAGATCTACATAATCATGAATGATCTGGAAACACTGACTAAGGTATGCTTATTTGCCTTTTCTCACAGGACACAATTCACTAGTACCTGATTGGGGAGCAGCTTTCTTCCCCCCACCAAAAAGAAAAAAGTGCCACTCCTGCCCCCAATAAATGAATTGGGGCACTGCCATGAGCTATCATACAAACCATAAAATATAAATGTGCTCAAAAATATCAATGAGACAAATTCATGAAAGTCAGCTCCAACTAAACATCTTAGCCCAGATGACATTTCTGGCTCAGATTTTCTTGAGCTTCTGGTAGCTGGAAGTTAAGAAGGCAGGATGACTATATATTTGTTCTGGTTGTGATACACTTTTCTTAAGCATCTGCAGGTGGTCACCATCAGAGATAACTGGGCAGTGAGCCCATCCTTTGCTCTGACCTATAAAGGTACTTCTCATGCTCATGAACATCTTTATAGCAACTCACAGATCTGAAAAGGTACAAAGCCCTGAGGATGGAGAATGATGCCACAGAATGTGATTAGAAAGCTCTCGTGCAGGAAAGAATGAATACAAAAAAACACTCTCACGAACCAAATACATCAGTCAGGTTTTGCATCCTAGCAAAATCAATTGGCACCTGTGTGCCAAATTTATACAGCTGTCTACATGTTATCGTCAGTCCATCTGCTACACAAGCCATATGGCAGTTAGTTGCTTCATTTAGGCTGCTAGGGGGGGAGAGAGGGTGATAACCTGAAAGGGAACTTAAATCTAAGTTGCTGTAAATCTTAAAAACTATTAGAAAACTAAACTTGCCAAGTAATATATTTATTAAAATGATTCACATAGCAAGAAGTAGAAATTTGCACAGGAACTGTATCAGTTACACAGTGGTATGGAAACACTGGCTATAAAATAGGATGCATGAGAAAGCATGAGAATACATAGTTTAAGCCAGTTACGACTAGCATAAAGCTAAATGTTCAAAATTCAGAATTATTTTAAAATTAGGGCAAAATATGACTCTTAGTGACCTGTATAGCATTCATTACTAAAGTTGCTGTTTATCTATGAGACCAGACTCTTGCTTGCAGTTTCTAGATGCTTGGTACCATCCAAATGGTGCAGAGCACTGGAACATAGACACATCTTGCCAGATAGAAGGTGCTTCTTAAACTGGGATAAAATAAGATGAACAATCCGCAGACCAACTGCTCCTAGGTCTAAAGCTTTCACCTTGATGATGAGGGCAAATGAGCAGCAAAGAAAATAAAGATTCTGTGAGTTCTCAACAGGTTGACGCTTGAAACAACTTAGCGTAAATTAGAGAAGACTCAAAGCCACCGAGTGCAGTAACTCTCCTGCTACAAGCACCTTGCAACATGGATCAAGATTTAGATTAGCTACTTCAGAATGGTATCTCTGGATCTAGTATTTATGAAGAAACTTTATTAATATTGTCTTTCTAAAGACTATTGTAGCAAGAAGAAGTATTCAAATCAAGAATCCAGGAGAGGACTACCAACAACTGAAATCCTTGCTGACAGCTACAACAGAAAAGCTGTGATTATCTCAGGCCCCCCAGGACAGATTAAGGTGTATTAACAGAACAACATGATGGAAACTAGCACTGCTGCTCACGGCCTTACTGATTTCATGGAGAGAGAATTTTAGTCTCCTGATCTTTCAGCTTCAGCATTTTTAAGCAATAGTAAACAGCCTCATTTCCAAAACAATTGCAATTTTAGAACGGAAGAAATAAACAGGGAGTTCCTTGTCTAGTGTTTAGTGGGTATTTCCATCTTGGTTCTTTTCTCTTCATAGAATTGCTTGCACATGGACATTTATGCAATTAACAAGCAGAAGCATATCACAGAACAGAATTAGAGATTAAAAATACACAAATGCAGAAATATTAGACAAAATGACATGTAATAGTTACATCAGTCCTGCTATTTTAAAAGAAAATAATTAGAAAAAAATCCCCCAAAAGACTATTCTCTTTAACATATTATATTTGCATATGTAGCGATCCATTTCAGACCTGAACCATCAAACCCTAGGAGGCTAATTTATCCAATAGAATGTTATAATCAACCATAGCAAATGCTCAGATCCTTAGAGACTGCAGAAATTTAAAAAAAAAAAAGGTATTCACACAAATTTCTCTCACACATGCTTACAAAAAAAAAAAAGAACCAGATTAAATGAGATAGAGCAAGGTAAAAAATACTGTATGTGCTTCTCTTCTACAGTTGGATTCTTCCAGAAGCAACCAATTCCGAGTCCTTTGTTTAAGCTATTATTTTTCATTAGATGAGGCACTGCTGTTATCCAAAAGTTAATAGCAGGAATATGTCTGTGTGACAAAACAAATACAGCTTAAATCCTATAGTGGTTAATACCAGAAACAGCCTGCAATGGAGTGCATGCCTGACATACACAAATCACAAAATGGTATAGAAATGTCTTACTGTGCTCTTCTTTTAATAGAACAAAACCTCTATTATCTGGCACTGTCTCTATATGTCCACATTATTCTTTAGTAAACAAATGAAAGCTTCAGAAGAGCTGGAAAAAACAACCAACACAACACACAAAACAAACAAAAAACCCCCAATCAAGCCAGCATCCCCTCAACACAACAACAGTGGCCTTGTCTGACTAGTGTAGGTAATCATATAGGTGCTGTTTAAATTGCCCCTTAGCATCAAGAATTTGCTAATAGTCTATTTAAATAGTTTCATACCTTGGCAGGCTCCACTTTTTTAGGAAGTACACACGGTTTAAATAGAACCCTAGATATCTGACAGGCACCAGAAATCAGAGTTAAATCAGAATGTGTCTGTAAACAACAGTGGACATTGGCTGATGGAGCTAATGCAGTTTTTTGTCCCTACCTTACGTCCCCTCCATAATGGTCCTGTCCTTTCTCTGTCTTCTGTACCCCAAGAATATAATTTTTAAGCCCTATAAACTGAAACTGCTGATGCATTTAATTGGGGTTTTCTTCTTTTTGCTCTTAGAAAGCAAGTTGTTTCTAGCAGCTTCTGTTTCTTCATGTGGTGATGACAGCAAGCAATCTACTCAAGCAGCACTAACTCTTGGCTCACACAAGCTTGCATGAAGATACAATTTTAGAAAAATTTTAGACAAAAATTTTAGCAAATAATTAGGGGGTAGTTCTTATTTGTGGGGAAAAGGAAGAAACATTAAAAACTGGAAGGCTGATTTGTGAGCTGTTTGAAGTGCCTTAGAGGGTTACAAGGTTTCAGAAGTTATAAGCAGAGCTGTATTAGTAAACAGAGAACAGCTGACCTATTGAAAGATGCATGGCAATTACTTTTATCACATAGTTTTTGTTTTATTATAGAAGTCTACTCTCATAAGTATTCAGTATTCTCCCTTATAAATATTTCAGTTCATAGAGAGTAGATGGCCCATATTTGCTAGCAGAGCAACCATCCCAGAAAACTATTATGGCAAAACTATGGAACCCAAAAATCTAAAAGCAATTAAAGACAAGAAATTATGAGGACTTGAAAAAGGCTAAAGGAGGAGAACAGGATGAACAGACTGCTGGAGAGAAAAAGCATGTGCATCTCCATGAGTCTTGAGAAGTTTTTAACTAAAAAAAACCCAAACCAAACCACTGAAAAAAGGGCTGTTAAGTTCTTAACTTTACACAAAGATCTATTATATCTCACAGATGCACTAAGTCATGTTTGCTACAGAGCTGACTCTGCCAAGAAACCGTTGGAATATACTACAGGGCAGAATACAGCTTTTTCAGTTCATTCTCAAATAACATCCCATGATACAACATTACTTTTTAGCCATATAGTGACAAATAAGGTCATATTTCATATTGTATACTGCTATATGTGTAGGCATATACATACATGGGCCATTCATAGCTACCTTATAAATTAAAAGTATAGGATTTAAAGGTCATTTGTAGAGCTTTTATGAGAGCAGCCTCCTTTTCTGTTTGAAAAAAAATCAGTTTTGGATTTTGTCGTTTAGGGTTTCTCATTAGCTTATGATCATGCTGTGATAGAAGTGCAAGAGTTAAGGAAAAAAGAAAAAAAGAAGAAATATCCATCTTCTCACTTCTTGCGCATTATGTGTGCTCTGCAGTGCCCAAAGGTGCCAGTCAAGATTGAAAGCTAATTGGGCTTGGAGCTGTAAAAACATGAAATGAGATAGCATTACTGACAATAACCTCAACAGGAGATTATGTCTGGGTCTGCTTTGGGGCAGTTGGCAGAACGAACTGAATCTTGAGGAGATTAAATGAGACGAACGTCAGAAACTTGTGCAATAAGACAGCAAACCACTTCCAGGTATAAGGCATACATGGCAAAGACAACAAGGATGAAAAAGGTTTGAGGTGAAAACTGATCAGGCTGTTCTAGGCCTCCACGCTGAAGAATAAGGAATATGAACTTGGCAATAAGTCTGCTGTCAAGTAGGACTTACATGGAAGAAGCCAGAGAAGCAATTTTGAGGCAGAAGTATCAACACAGATAAAGAGAATTATTTTAGGAGCTGAGTGACATGTATTTCAAGAGGATTACAAAGAAATAATAGACAGGCAAAATATAACCTACCCCAGTTAGACAATAACTTTGCTTCTGACAAGCAAGCTCACTCTCAAACTGTTTTTTTATGCATGGCTAGTATCCAGATATGCAGACAAGGCCTATGTCTTCTACTCCGTTATAACTCAGTACCTAGCAATTGGGCACAGAATTTAGAGAGCAGTTAGCTAAAAACCTTAGGCTGGTCCTTTAGAATAGAAAATGTAATCGGCAGCATCATCCTTAGGCACCGTGCTTGGCTGGTAGCTTTAATTAACAAAGCTAAGTACCATTTAACATTAGTCCCGGACAAAATTAGTAAAGAGAATTTAACAGAAGGTAAGTCAGTTATATAAGATTCTTGAATAATGGAGAGGCAATTAAAACAATTAAAATCTACTGAAACTTTACTGTCATGAGCATATGGTTATTACATTTATGAACATGGATGTGATCATTCAAACCATATAGACAAAAGCCTCTACCAAAACTCTAATTGACGTTTATTGATTATTCTTATATGCTCTTAAATAATCCCTGTGAAATTTGCACACTATTAGTTTTCATTGAAGTGTTTTACATGAACACAATAATCAGAAAAAAAAAATTTTGGAGAAGATTATCTTCCTTTGTATTTTAATGTTACTCAGTTCCAGAGGAATCATAGCCAGCTATATCTTTCACATGTCTGGATATGGATCCAAAAATAGACAGCAAGGAATGAAGGACTTTACATGAGATTTGACACTTGTAAGGAGGGATCAGCATTGGCCTGTGTTGACCTTAAGCTTCATATGAAACCTTATTCAACTCCTATCTTCCTTCCTGCAATACTATAAATCCCCAAGTTATACCATAAGACACTTGCTCTCTCAATGCTGTAAAACTCTATTTAATTTTCAGACAGGAGGTCAAGCTTTGAAACAGCTTCCTCCCTCGCCCATCCTTTTCTGAATCATGCTTGCATTCTACATCTCCTAAACAGGAACTGTACAGAACTATCCCAGTTTCTTGCTTCCATGTTCCAATGCTACATAGTCTCTAAAGGGGAAAGCAGCAAATCATAGATCACTCTTTCTGCTTCCCCTGAGCTGCCCTTGCTTGGCCAGCATGGTAAGGCTGGCTTTGGGCCAAAGCCTGCGTAGGAGACTGCTGCATTACCTGGCATGCAAACCTTGAGGGTGACCTCAGGTTTGATCCTAAATATTATCATAGACTTGCCCATGCAGCGAGTGCAGAGCCTGCTTCAAAGCCATATGCTGCAAACAGGCAAGAAGCGGTTGATGTTGCCAGTGAGACTTCTGGCATCAAAGGCAGTCTGACTGTCAACACTGAACTTCTCTGAAAGGACACAAGTGGCCTTTGCAAAAGGTTTAAAAGGCCAAGAAGCCTGCAGTAGAGATATTCAACAGAGAGCAGTGCAGCTGGCTTACAGGTAGGGGTAGTTTCCTTTTGCCTTTTACCTTAACTATAAGGAGGGGAAAAAAGTCAACCAGGGAAAAAAAACACAAGAGGTAACAAGAGTACAGCATTTTCTGTAGAAACCGAGGACAGGAAAGATGTTGAGGTTTTGTTGATCAAAAAAGGCATATGGCCCTGTCATGTAATATATCCAGGAAAAAAAGCAATATCAATATGCATCTAAAGAGGGATAGTGAGCAACAGCAATCACTATTCTAACAGTTAATGACATGTACTTCTCCAGTTGTGGAAGCTTAACACTTGTGTCTTTGCAGTGTAACAACTGCTCAGTGAACTGGATTACATTATAAATTCCATTTTTATTTGCTTGTGGCTAGTAACTTAAAACAAGAACATGTATATGAAGCCTGAAGTTAAATATATAGAGCATGATAGGCTTCTAAAAGGGGGCAAAAATAAGGACCTTAAATTTGAAATTCCCTGATGTGTTTTTAAATAGTCTGGCCTTAAAATACAACTATGCAAAGCTACAAATGCATAAAATTAATTGAAGCCACTGATGTTTGGCTAACAGAGAATTTGGCTTAGTCATGCTTGCTAGGAACATAAATCTATAAGACACAGACAACAATTAATTTAATCAAAGACAATGCTAAACTAAGTATCAGGCTGCTTATTTTTAATTTAAAGATAAATGTTGAAAGATGCCTCAGCTTACATTGGATTTGCTTTTTCAGTGTAAAGCCCTACAAGCAACAGCCTAGCAGTCTGAGCACCTCAGCTCCAGATGGGAAAAACATAAGTTATTTTCTGCACTAAGTGCTTTACATATAATTACATAATAAAGGAAAGAATAAGTTCTCCAAGTGTGGATCTTTCTTAAATTGGACATTAATAAGCAACTGCTAGTGTAAAACAGCAGTGGTGTCTTGCACAGCATAGAATTACTCAAAGGCGAGCCTGTGCAATGAGGTACACAGCACAGACACAGCCTGTTAAGAAGAGTTGTGGCAGCAATCCCACCAGTTTCAGCTGAGCTGAGGCTACTTCATTTCAATGATGCCTTTGAGAAAACTGGAAAGAATAAAAGTCTGGGCTTTTCTGTTAGTTTTCAACAAGGGGAAAAAGGTAGAAAACCCAAGAAACTTATCACAATGAAGGAAGTTGAAAGCAAGAGGTTTCATGAGGAAGGCTACCAGATTTACTCGAGCATTTCTCTTTTCTCAACTCCTTAACCTGGCCAAAGTGAAGCAATAGATAGAAACCACACATTTCTGAATCAAATAAAACTTGTGCCTCTACTTATGCCATCTATTCCTTATAACTATCTCAGTGTCTGAAATCCAGATAAAATATTGAATCACTTACCGACTAACAATTAGAGTTACAATTCAAGCAAATACCACTTTGTCACCTGGTTGCTATCACCAAAAATCTGCACTTATTGCTGCCCATTCACAGAAGAAAAACATTTTTTGTAATACTAAAACCCAAAGTCCATTGTTAAAGACAAGACCAATCCTGATCCCCAACACTGATCATATAGATACTGGAGCTCAAAACCTGGACATCAACTGTTACTATGATATATCCTAACAAACTTTTTATACAAATATAAAATATAAATTTATTACCTCAGATGATTTAATTTACCTAGCATATCACTGCAGCTGTGTGGATTAGTCAAATATCAAAGTGCTTTCTGCTGTACCTGTATTAATTAAAGGTAGCCAATAGTTTAAAAAGATATAGTAGCACTTGAACATGCATATAATCATTAATAATATAAGGTCATTACTAATTATCTAAAAGTTCAAATTAGGTAGTCTAATTTGTAGTAGTTAATCCAGCTTCAGCACGGGAAACACAGGAAAAAAGAACCCTATAATTTCACTCACTGAGATGCTATGTGAGCTTTTCTGAAGTCACCTGGCCATTTGCAAAGTGCTTCTTCCAGTGAAAGCAACTATTTTCACAGCTATTGCCATCAAAGTCTGCTTATGTAGGTAATTTTCTTAAATGAATTAGTATTTCCTTTGGACATAATGTAAAAAAAGAGAACCCAGAAGGAGCTAGCAGCGGCATGGAGCAACAAAGCAAAATTTTTAAAAAAACATCTGAAGCCTCCAAGAAAAGGAACAGAATCTAAGTAAACATTTCATGATGTAGTCTAAAGGAGCCACAAAGGTATTATTAGCTGACATTTACTCAGGCTTAATACTGTACAATATCACTACTCACAGAAAGGGGGAGACTGGTGGATAAGTCCTGCTTACATGAATAGTCCTGCTTAGATCAGTCAGTGCTCTTTTCTGTAAGATGCAAAGCTTTTGTCATAAATATATTAACACTCTTAAAGGACTGGTATGTGAAATTTTACTATACTGACTTACTCCAATTAAATACAAAGTCTTCCCATGGTGTTCCCAGATCATTTACCCTTCACCTACTACCACTTACTGACCTTTCCCTTCTATCCCTTCCACTTTTCAGCTACTTTATCTTATACTATTCAGTGTTTCATTCAACATTTGTCTACTCTATATAGTCTGCTCACTGCTAACATCAGTTTTGAGTCTTGCATCCTACTAAATGGACAGAAAGTAGTCAAGGAGTCTTATAAATACATAGAATTAATATTTTCATGGCCCTGTCTTAAATGGAGAAGAAATAGCATACTACTACAAAATTATTTTAGCACAATCCAGGATATCCTCCACTGCCAGAAGCAGACCACACATTCCAGAAGCAGCACAGCAAAATTAAGAACACTAAGTTCAGTTAAAGGCATATAATACATTCCTGCTGCCTGCCCCTGACAAAATCCCCTGCTAAAGGCATTCAAAACCACCTTACAAGTGTGAGGAGGAATGAAGAAAGCCAGCATGGCTGGTCTCATAGTATTAGCTTTACCATTATCAGTGATTACAGAGTCATCCATCTTACAAGCATGACTATCTGCAAATAACCTGCAATTTGTGAACGGGTTGCATGAGTGCACTTGCTTTTATTTATACCTTTACTATCAGAGTTTACATTTTACTGGAGTCATCAGTTTGACTTCATTCTCACTGCTTCAGTCACCACATACTAGTGGTCTCTTTTCTAGAAGGTCTACCAACCTCCTGGATCCTTGAGGCACGAATAAAAGTCATTGTGAACATAAATTAAGGAAGTCATCGGCAGTAAAACATCCAGATTTCAACTGCTAACCACTCTCTTCTGTCCTTTCTAGTGAAACTTGCGCTGCTTTTGCAAGGAGAAGGGTTAGTGGCAGTCTGTGGCTATCAATCACCCTCTGCTTAGTTCAGCATTTCATCAAACTTCTCCCAATTTTTCTGTAATCCTGGAAGGCAATGCTTGTAAATTTTTCATGGAGCAGGAATCCTAGTCACTCTTATCAAAGTAGCTAGGAGGTCCATTCCTGCAAGCCATTAGACCCTTCTCCCATCTAATAATATGTTCTAACCTCAGGCTCCTAAAAATTTCCTCTGTATATATCACTGGCATAGCAAGCCTTGCCTGAAACATCACAACTTCTCACTATTCTGAAACTTTAGATAACTTTGTCTTCTGTAAAACATGCAGCCTGAAAACAAAGGAAGAATTGGAGCTTCAAAACAGAGAAAGGAAAAACAAACCCACCTGCTTGTGGTCAGCCATCACTATGAACTAGTCCCTGTTCCACAACAGCCCGTGTAAGCACAAGTTCATCCAGATTTTTTCCCAGTCCACAAATGGGCTGGATCATACCAGCCCCACTAATGCTCCCTGTATGCTCACAAAATATATGATACAACAGGGAAAAAGACATTGTGGCAGATAATATCAGCGACAAATGTCATTCTCAATGAAAGTTTTGTTTTTCTTTTGGTTTTTCAGGTGGTCTGTTTTTGGTGGGGGTTTTTTTGGCATCTTGACCTAATGGTCTTGTTTTGCTGTTTCCCTTTAAAGGAATTCCTCTATATAATAAAATTCTGGGTGAAAGTTTTTACCAGAACTGACAAAGAAAAAAGTAGGTACATTGTACAGATAAATTCCTTTACCCAGGACAAGCCAGAATTTCATCATGGGCAATTTACTTAATAGAAATTGCAACCATTCTCCCTTTTCAGCCTATTATCTATGAAAACTAAAAATCAAGTGAAAGACAGGGAGGTAAAGTATCTCATGCTTTCTTACAGGTGCTATTAAACCAAAATACAAAAGCAAGAACAGCATTTCCAGTTGCCTAAAAATTGGCAATTTTGGGGAGTATTTTAGTGCATTACAGAACTGATGTTCATATTCACAGGAAATTAAAATTTGGAAACTCATTTGCTTCACTGAATCCAACATTTGTACAAATTTGTGATCAGAATATAAACCTTATAACACATCCAAAAGCTCAAGTATCAAATATGCATAAAAGACATTTTTCAATCAGATCAAGAATTATTCAAACATTGTAAGCAGTAATTCCATATAATGAAATTATATCTGTTCCTGGCCAATTCATAAGCAGAGGAAAAAGCAAAATTCACTAACATTGTTATTCAGTTTATATTTGTCATCATGTACCTTTTAGCCTTTATTTTAAAAATAAAAATACTGGCGTTTCATTGTAATACATTAAAACAGGTACTCAATAGAAACTTGTACAGAGTTGCAAGACAGTGACTTCCTCCAGACTCACTGACTTCACTTGCACTGCTGTAAAGTAAATAGACTTCAAAGCAGTGTAAAACAGACCTTCCTTTTCCCTTGGCATTCCTGTAGAGTAGTAGTTGGTACACCAGATACATTTGTCACTGGTACAGTAAGAACATAAGGACCAGCAAAAGCTATAAAAAATCAAGTTAATAACTTCTTTCCTGTGACAGGTCCATCAGATTTGGAATCCATTTCATTCACATTTTAGTGAGGATTAAACTTTTTATTCTATTGAGTTTCTCCTGTAATCTGTCAAGAATTTTGTGAACACTAATAACCTATCATCACAAAGATGCGGTAATTAAAGGCCTTGGTCTTGACAGAATTGTTACAATCCTGGCACCCAGCAACAAAAGTGAGAAAAGCAATTTACCTGCAAACCAGAAGCTAAATACCTTCACACTGAGACTAGAAAATGAACCACTACTTTATTGTGAGGTGGGATATTATATATTCCTATAATGGCAACACACAATACAGTTAATTTCTTTTCAGACATTAGAAGAAAAAAAAGAATATTCCTTTCCTGCTTGGACTAAAGTATTGCTATTCAGAGTAAATAGATGCTGTTACATATTTAGTGATTTATTCATCTGCATTACACAGTGAGGGCAGATCACATCAATACAGGCAAAACAAGCACGACTGCCAGCATTACTGTTTTGCTGAAGAAATATATTAAGAAAAAAAGTCTTAAATTTCATTTAGTTAATCTAGTTGTGGGGGAGAATATGAGCATATTACTATACAGCAAGGTTTTGAGAATTCTAATATGAAGTGAATATATGAACTCCCTGCAGAAGGTCTTGCAAGTTATTAAAGTAACATAGAATAAATGCTTTTTCCATATGAGGAATTCTTGCAACTGCTAGACAGTGAACTTGGAAACAAATTCTAATTTCGAAGATGTTATTGTTCTATCTGTCTGGTAGTGATTTTCTGCATTTTATTTACACTTTACGAATTTACCTCAGCTCAGCTACAAGAAGTCAACTGACGTGTATAATAAAATCTTATGTATTCCAAGATACTGTCCAAAACTGTAGGCTGGATAGCAAAGGATTATCCGAATCTTGCTCACTGAATTTGTTTTATTTCCAGTCCACATACAATCCAGCAGACGCAATAAAACATAATAAGGAACAAGGCTGAAGAATCACATCAAGATGCAATCTCATGGAAGATTAAGAGGCTATGAATGAAGATGCAGTGTTTATTAAGAACTTGGAATAATAAATAGAATTATTCACAAACAAAACCAATCCACCAGAAGTGAGTTGAGATTGAAACAGCTCTTCTGTGTAAAGCTGATGAATACATCCATATGTTCAATTTTTATTACAGTGGGAACAAAAAGCCATAAGCTATGCTAGGAGTGGGCTCAGTAACTTGTAGAACGCATCTGTCATTTTTTTTGGTACCACCTTATTACGGAACAGACTTTAGTTAGTAGGTTCACTCACAGACATCATTTTGCCTTGTTTGAAGACTATTAAAAACCTGGTTTCAAAATGAAACCCAGTGACGCAGTCTACTGCCTGATACAAGCATTGTCCAATGATTTTGCCTGGCTACGTGACCCAGGGGCCACATGGTTCACATAGGCACATCCTCTGTGTACCCCTGGGGTCAGTGTTTTTGCCAGGAGAGCAACTATAATCCTCACACAGTGTTCCTAAAGATAAAACTGGATTTTCATTACATGTTCCCCTCTCCCTGACATCCTTGGTATATGACTGGCAAGGGAGACCAGTTAAATCAATGCTCTCAAAATAGCAAAAACATAGGAATCTACAAAGGATATCACTAAGAAAGAACAAGAAACCCCCAGTTAATTGTATGCATTTGCAAACAGCCCAATGCCTGCTTCTAAGAGACAGACATATTTTGGTAATTAATATATGCTTAAGGAAGTTAGATATATCCAAGCCTGGTTCATACTGAAATGCTGTTTAAAAGGTTTGTTCTGTGTTCAATTATTTAAGTGTGGTTTGGTGTACTAGGCTATTTAAAAACTATAGTCTCATTACTCCAGTATCCCAAGAAGCAGCTGACATAACACACAACGCCCTGAGCCCATGGAAGTCAGATATTCTCCACACATTGTGGTTAACTTAAGAGGATGAGGTTAAAACCTATTGTTATTTTCTCCTCTGTAAAGCACTTCTGTCCTTAGTGCCTCTTGAGGTTCAGGGGAAGAATGGTGGGGGAGAGCCACCACAGTTAAATGATCTTGCAAAGTCCTCTGTGTCTACGGTTCTGGCTGCTTAAATGGAAAAATCTACAGATAGAGGACTCTTGAGGTGGTCACAAGGGTGACTCAGACATTTTGGTGAACCATCTAGGTACCATTTCTCAGAAACTCTTATGTTCCTCCACATTAACAAGATTGTGTCTGTGAGGAGAGTGAAATTAATAAGCCCCAGGAGCCTAATAAATGAATTCTAGAGGGATATGCCAGTGTCCTGCAGGTCCAGATCTTCCAACCTGCTTTATTTTTGCTCAAACTTTATTCTCTCAAACTCCCAGGGGCAAACTCCCAAGCAGAAACTCATCTGTCTATCACATTGCACTTGACAGTCCTTGACTTAACCACTTTCATTGTCTTCTGTTGGAAAGCTAATACTGCTTCTCTGAGCAAAGACAGATCGTCAACAAAAGAACCAGAGCACCATACAAGCTGTAATGCACCTGACAGTTTGCTGAACTTCTATTCTCCAAAGTGGAGAAGTTGTGAAAGGATAAGACAAGAAAGAAGAAACACTAAGTTACAAGCTCTGTACTAGCCAGAGAATTCTTGCTACAAATATAGCTTCGAATGGGAGAAATTCTCTTCCTAGGCCAGTACAGCACCTGATAGCCCAAGGAAAATTTACAACTGCCCTTAGATAAAGTCCTGTTTAACTTCTGGATAAAAGTAGAATATTTTCAAAACCTTTGTTACACTTCCTCAAAAAAAAGTACTAATTTCTCTCTAATGGATTTTTTCCCTTTTGTTTCTGCTTATTAACCATCCATCAAGACAATTTCTACTTAATTACTACATCTCCAGCCAGCACAACAGGGAAACGTGCTGGTAAACAGGGAGTGAATGCATCAGAAATACTTAAGACCTTCTGTAGAACAAGGTGTTTCATTTTCCCATAACACCTTCTGTAGTTGCTTTTTTTGTAATAAAATTATTTAATTGTATTTGCTAGTGGGAAGTTATGTTATCTTGTTATGACACCTCATGGATTTTCTGCATTTTAATGCCAGCAAACAGAATTACTGATAGTGATGCTGATCAAGAATTTGGCAGGTAGGGAAATGCTGAGCCAACTAATCTTACTTTAGTTTACTGATGTCTGACACTACATTATGTCTCTCTATAGTTTCATTATCAGTAATAAATTACTGGGACTATGTAAATAGCATTTATCAACAGGGTTTGGGGTCCTTGGTAAATCTGAAGGATTCGAGCTATGCTATTTCATGTTGGCCACTTTTGCTAATGTGGTATTTGTAAATCTTTGTGAAAGCTTGGGAAAAAGTCCCATAGTAAGCAAGCTGTATTTTATTTATTGTTTTCAGTAGTATTGTGCTTGATAAAAGCATAAGTCTTCTGACAGGACACAAAAGCAGCATTATAAATACAGACAAAGTAGCTGTTCCACTCTACACCACACTAATAACGCCTTACCTGAAGTACTGGGTCAAGAATGGGACATCCCACTTTAGAAGATGTGGGAATCTATTTAAGAAAAAAAAAAAACAACAACTTGTAGAAGAAGTAGAACATATACAAGGAAAACCAGGAAAAACCCTGTCTAGTCTAAACAGTAGATAAATGAGGAAAAAGCACCAACTATTAAAAGATTACCCCAAAAAGTGATGGGCACAAATTGATGGAGACACTTGGATTACATGCTAAAATAAAGTCTTCGCAACCATACACATCAGTAAAAGTTCATGTATTTCACCAAGAAGGAAGATGGATTCTACTATTAGAAGTTTTGAAAAAAACATACAAGAGAAACAGTGCCACGAGTAGTTGATGTACAGCTGAGTAAGGACTAGCTAGCTTCCTCCTCCTAGCTTCTTCTTTGATTGAAATTCAGTAACAGGAACATTTTAAATGAGGTTAGTCAGTGAAGGTGGGCTTGGGACATGTTATGCAATTCTCTGCTTCCCTGAAAAGACAAAAGAAGACTAACACAGAAATAAGAACAGATTAGGAAAACAGCACAGAGGCAAAGGAACAACAGTTCCATGTTTTCCAGCACAAAGCAGTTTCTGTCATGAACACGACTGAATGTCTTGCACCAAGAAATTATTTACTAAGTTACCTCTTTGGATTATCTCATATCTATTACCCAAAAACATTCACAGTAGTCCCTCCAGAATAGAAAAATAACTCCTAAGTTTCTCATAAGCAGAAATAACTACCACTGATTGTGGGCCCTCTTCACATCCAAAGTGGCAGTGACAAGTGACATAACCTTTCTCACCAGGAGACCAGGAGTTGGAGTCATTTTCTTGCTCCACCACTCCCAAGACAGGGTAGAAGCAGAAAGCAGCTCTAACCTCCTTGCTTTGTTGGCTTTACAGCAGCAGACTTCAAAATGACAATTGATTTTCCAGACAGAGGACTCATAAAACTTTTGAAGTCCAGATAGATTTAATCTACCGCATTTCTCAGAAAATCAGTTAGCATACTTAAAGACACAATCTATCTTCGGCAAATCTTTGGTTCATTTTCTACCCTTTTTTCTTTATCTGTGTTTCTTTAATTACAACTTGTCTGGTGCACATCCTTCAACTGCAGCAATTATAACAAGCCTGTAACTGCTTTCATTACCTCTTCCTTCAAAATCTCTTTAAATTCTTGCATTCTGCTGAGGTCAGACTAATGATGCTATAGCTGTCCAGATCACTATTTTACAGTGTTGCACAAGGTTGGGTGTGATATGGATTAGAAACAGAACCAAAAATAAACATGAGGAAATACAGCAGGTAGAGTTGAAAGGGGAATATCTGGCTGGAATTGAAGACCTTGAGTACCGAATCTGTAATACTAAAGTTTCATTCTTGGTCCTGAAACAAGAAATAGGAATGTCCTAATAGATTTTGCAGACAATAAGCAGGTAAGAGGTATTGCAAATCCTCAAGAGAATTAATACATCATGCTGTAAAATTCTGAAATAGAAGTTCAAACATACAATGTGCAAAATCAACTTCTGGAGAAAAACTCCAGGCTTCTTTTGTAAGCTTATTGATCTGAAATGACTAAGGAAGAGACTGACTGTCAAATAATCAAAAATTACCAAGAAATGCAAAAGTGGCTGTAAAAACTGAACATAAAGTACTGTCCTTTTAGAATAGCATGTCTTACTTATTACTTTTACACCACTGGTATTCCTATAGTAAAGAAAATAGACTGTACAGTAGCACTGGAAACATTAGTACAAACTCAAGCACTCATGATATTTTACCGAGAATACTGCTTTACAAATAGATAAACTGAACTGAAACAAGTGTAAGAGCCTGCTTACATAGGGAGTGGAATTGAAAGTCTATTTGGGAGCAGATCCTAAAAAAGACTCATGTGATTAGATGATAAAAATGGAGGCTGAAGGGTAATACCTTTACTTAAATATGTTTCTATTGATTCAAATGTAAATAGGTACAGAATATTCATAATAAAATTCAACAATAAGTTACAAGTTTCTTAATTTCTGGTGTAGTCATATTATGATAAAGCCTTCCAGTAAAGAGGGTTATGGGAGACCCTGAGAACATATTGCTTTTAAAACAAAGAAACTAGAAATCTAACTTAAAGGTACAGCAGTCAGCAGGGTAGGAGTAAACTCAAGGGCAGATTTAGCATCACAATCTTCTATCCCCCAAGGGAAATTTGTAGCCTTGGTGGAACAACCATATCACACGCTTTGAGAGAAAAAAAACATGGCACAGCAAGGAAGCCAGTAGGAAATCCAAAAGATGGAGAAAAGAAAGTTAATCCAAATACTTTACACTTATATAGCAGCTTTTCAGATCCACATTGAACAAGAATATGTTGGTAACTCCTTGTAACTTGGGCAAGTTTCCCCAGTGTAAAAATAATGAAAGTTCGGCTACTCAGATATTAGTTTCAGTGTAATAACTGTCAAGATATTGTGATTTAGAGACAGAAAACTTTTACCTACAGCACTACAATGAAATAAATTTTAATTTGCACTTAAGCAAGTAGAGATTGACTGCTAAGACTAATTCATTGCATTTTCTCTTTTCTCTCCATAAAAGCATAATATATGAGAGAGGAAGGATCGGGGGATAATGAAACTGCATAATAACTTGATAAGGCTGAATTTTAAACAACTGGCAAACATATAAAAAAGCATTCTCCTGTTCGCAGCCTCTAAAATGGATGAATTCTATGTTTGTCACAGGTGCTGAGGAAAGACACCAGATGAGGAAAACTGAAAAAAACCACAGAAACACAATGCAGAAGCTTCTGAGAAAACTTAATATGAATGATTTTTTTTCTCCTGACAACATGCACACACGGATGCAGGCAATTAAGAAACTGGGGAAGGATAGTTTTGAGTGACCCTGAACAAAAGCATGCATTAGACACAGCATGTTGATAGACTTGACTACAAACTGTACAGCAAAAACTCCTCGTGCATCTCAAAGTAATCTGGCATAATGCTGGCACAATCTGTCATGAGCTTCATCCTGTAGATTTTTCTAGCATTTTATATAGTAGACAGTTATAATATTGATAGTTATATTTCTATGGTACATGTAGCATAGTACAATGGACATGTTCTATGGTACTATGTACCATAGCACATAGCTCTTGGCAAAGAGTCAACCTGTAATAACAAATGGCATTTGATTTTCTTTTCAGAATCCTGCTCGCACAATGTAATTCACAAGCCTCCCTTTCCTTGGTGATCCTCTGCCCCATATAGTGATGCAGATACTTCTGTAAATCTGGTAAACTGACAGATTGCACTGAAATGGAAAAGAAATAAAATACATAATATTTTCTTCAAATGGTTTGGACATGGAAGTTGCCAGCTCAATTATAAAGGGAAATGATGGAAAAAATATTAATGTTTAAGAAGTAAAAATATTATTTGCCAATTCACACTGCTGTTTGTTATGATTCATGCCTGAATTTGAATTTGGGACAAAACATTCAAATGTGTATGAGGTTGAGCACATGTTTAAATGCTGTTCACAGTAGGGATGAATTAATAATTTGTTTCAGTGCTGTTCACAATAAGAATCCAGTACTAAATTATTGGGTACAAATCAATAAACACAGCAGTGCTAATGGAGGAACATCGGCTTACACAAGCAAAGAAGCCAAACCTTCACTCTAAGTTTTTCAAGGACATTTCCAAAGGTAAGGTTCCAAAGGAGTAGATAGCAATCACACACATCATTTATGCTGTTGTCAGATTAGTTTTCATCTTTTTTTTTTGAAAACAAATGTAAAAATATTAACATCTTTAGTTAATGTTTTCATGGTGGAGTTCAATTATATTTGTAAAATGAGATTTCATGTTATGTGTATTCAAAGAATGCACTTTCCTAAACAATTCAACCTTCTTACTAGAATTCTAGTAAATTCACAAATAATTGAGCTTTTGGATAATATGAACTTTACAACATCCCTTCTCTGCGCCTTCAATAAATATGCAGATTTCCTTGGTAACTGAGTGAACAGATTTGGTTTTCAGGATGTCCTTGCCTAGGACTTGCACATCCATTGATACTTCAGTCCAGAATTCAGAGAACACTCCATACATCCAGGAAATAAAATTGTCTTGCTGATTACAGAAACACACACACTTAAAAGGAAAACTCTTTTCAATTTACCTTCTGTGTAAAAATCATTCCAGATATACTAAGTACATATTTAGAAAAAAAAGTGTGTGGAAGAAAAGTTGCATTTTCTAATTAAGAAAATGTACATAATTTAAGAGGTAATTGACCAACAAATGTTGTGCATGAGTCTGTTTAAGCCAATTACATACGTCATTTATGAAGTGGGAACATCGCTAAAATCATCATTTGCAGAGGCAGTATAAAGTAATTAAGAATGGTTTAGATGTTTGTGTGCTTTCCTGTAATCTTCTCTTACAAATATCATAAGAAAACAGAAGGAGAGGTCCCTGAATCCTGCAACGTGGATGTATTTAAGGAAATACATAACTGGGGGAAATAATGACAGCATTCAAGCCACAGTGGGAAAAACCAATTTTCAAGAACTGAAGCAAAACTATTTGCATCCACATAACATTAAGGGAAGTTCTGCAGGTATGTAAAAAATTGTGTTCATGTAGTACAGGGTTAATCAGATGAAGAACCACCATTTTATACTTGGTGTGGCAGCATGAGCTAACTTGATTATAAAACCTTATTTACTTTTTTCTGAGAGACATGAATCCTACCCATGTATTACCATTGTTGGCCAATACCTATCCCTCTCAGGAAAACACATTTTGTGCAAGATTTTACTTAGAGCTGAATACCAATTCAGCCACAAGATAAAAGGTCTAAGTTTCCCTTTGGAAAAACTCTGGTAACATTTAAAGTGTAATTGCTTTTGCAAACTGACAACTAATTATCCAAAGGCAAAATGCACATTAGGCATTTAAATAATGAAATGTCAGTCAGTATAATGGAAGTGCCACTTTTTGCTTTCAGAAGTTATTTTAGTCTTAAAATTAATATATCTACATATATATAGGCACACATATTTTGCAATTATGCTTCTTCACATAAAATAAAATCTTACCAGATTGTATTATTTCTACCTCCAGACTGCCTGCTTATGTCCTTCAGCTACCACTGCTATTTGTAAGGGGACAAATATAACTATTACTACAAGCTGTTTCAGGCCCAGGTTTGTTTTTTGGTGCTCTCTACACTATCTTGCTTATTGCCAAAGGAATTTTCTCTCCGCTGCCGATCGTTAGAACATAGATTCATAACACAATAAAATTAGTAAGTCAAACATCATTACACAGAAATTAACCATGATAACATTAGCCTTGTGGGGTCTGAAGAAGTGACCCACCATGAAGCTGCAAGAATTACTTATCCGAAGGATGTGCCCCATTTCCCTAACTAAACACAATCATACTTGGTACGAGGCAAGATTAAAGAATTAAAGAATATTTGCTTACTTAAAACATAATTTTTTAACAGTGCAGAAGTGATAAACAAGGGCACAGCTAAGACTGTATTTAGCAGTATCGTCCCTAGACACTTAATTCCTAGTTCTTCATGTCAGATTCTTCAACATCCCATCTCAGCAGTGACACTAACACAGCTATGGAGCAGAGGATCTTCCAGTTACGTGTCACTTGTACCAGCTGCTAAACACATCCAGGGAGCTGCTGAGAGCAGCTGCTCAAGGCTTCCTCCTCTGTGTCCCTCCAGGACAGAAAGGCTTTACCTTACTCCCATATTTTTTTTTACGCCCTCACCCCCTGTGGTGGGGCATGGCTGTGTCACATGGCAATGTACAGGACTTAATTTCTTCCACCTTAAATTATCAAAAGGGATATCAAACACGGCAGTGCAAAGAGTGAAACTGAGAATGCATTCCTTCAATGAGAGTGATATTTGTACCCCAGTACAACTGCCTGTTTTCAGATGTCACATACATGTAGGAACAAATGCATGTGTGCTGTAGATTCACACACACTGCCTGTGTATATTCAGGTACATGTAGACAGACGCATATTAAAACAAATACATATTAATAAATGTTTTAGAAATAATTTATGTATGTACATACATTCACCTACACACGTGCATACTATCTGGGAGGGCATAGGCACAGGTGAGTGTGTACACACTTACATATGCGTATATTAGGACTAAAGCTCTCCAAAAAAACCCGCCACAAGACAACAGCTGCACTGCTCACAGACAGACATCATGGTCTACAGAGAACTACACTGGAATTGACACCCAACCATGTCAGAAATAAAATTCTAGAGCAAAGGACCAGGATTCAGTGTGAGCAAGAGACAGACATTCCTCATGAATAATTATGTGGAACTGTTCAACACAAGTAAAAATGATAAGAACGTGCCACTGGCACTCATGCTGTAACACCATATTTTAACAAAACAATTTGGAAGTATAAAATTATAAAATATACAGTATTTTAATAGATTCAGAAATGCAGCCCTGTTCCAAACACATCCATCATTTTAGGTGCAAGACTCATTCTGTTTAAGCAGTGGCCCTACTTATGTGTAGCACTATAAGTAGGCATGAAAAATATATCTTCCATAAATCTGCTATAATAGGGTAACAGCAGTTACTGTAACTGAGGTTGCCAAGTTGTTTCCTCTAAATAGTCACTGCTTGGTCCAAAATTTTCTATTTCATGTCTCTATAGAAGAATGGTTTCTATTTAATAATTTACCATTATCTGTTCTGTAGCTTGAGTAAGATACTTCACTCATTTTTGTTGTGATGAGAATAAAAATAATACTTTCTACATTACAAGAAAAAAGCAGAGATTTTCTAGGCAACATTCGAACATAAATAACTGAAAATTTGAGGAGTTCCAATTTGTCACCATCACAGTCCCTACTGAGAAACAGGCATAGCATTATGGAAAAAAGCACCTTGATTTGACTAAATTATGAGCTTTTGGGAAATGCTGTGCAGAGTTTTTGTTAAAGCTACTAGGTGGGCAATGCACTGCACACTCATTTGTAGCTTTACAGTACACTGCCTAACTCAGACACACTAATTTAGTCACACATTACAGGAAATCCAGGATTAGAAATAGGTAGTTTAACTCCTTGCACTCTCATTATTTTTTCATTACAATACCTCTTCTGTCAATTAATAAGCAAGAATTATGACCTGCTCTAACTCCATGTATATTCAAATTATTGAACTTCTTTATTGGGTGTATACATAGCTCTAATTTAATGAGGCCCAAATGAGACTCTGGCCTGATTCATAACTTGCAAGAATAAAAAAGAAATTGCCCTGTAGTTGTAAAAACTGATAATATGGGTTCACTCATGAGGTTCCCTGCAGGTGCAGGCACCATCTCATAATCATCCACATTAAGATATCTGTACAACTTCATTGAGGCTTTCTCCCTCCCCATGTTTAATTCCAAGGGAAAACAGATCGCACAGTGAGTGTCTGGATGGCATCTTGCTGTGTAGGTATGGGTAGCTGCACACCTAGAGACCAGAGCCATAAACACACAACACGTAGTTTATAGGTCACAGGTGTAGAAAGGTGTCATTTTAACATTCCCACAAGGACAAAATTTGGAGTTGCCTTCAACTTAAATATTTTTCAATTGTTTTTTGTGCTTGAACATGCACTCCTCCTCCTTTGATGGCCAACTGCAATGGGGGAGATAAATCGTAACGGAAATAAATCATTAATGGAAGATTCACAGTTATTCCACAAAACATTCACATATGAAAATGTAATATTAATAAATATGAATAATGAGGGTTTTAAAACTATTTTGATGAGCATTTGTGCCTGCAATATGCAGCAAGGCAAACATCTGTCACAGACAACACAAGGCAGGTAGAAGTCTGGCCATTTTATTTGCAAGGCAGGGATTTTAGTAGCTGATTTTTGATCTATTCATCAAGCTCTTTTTGCAACAGGATTTGAACAAGCTCAAGAATGGCTGGATAAGCATCCCCTTTCTGCTGCTTCTGTAAAGACAAAACAGAGCTAGCTCACACATTTTAAATATCTATGGAGCCAGCCATTATGAAGACCCTATGCTTTGATGCTAGGTGGATATCAATGTGATTACTGGAGTCACCTGGAGGGGAAATGAAAGAGCAAGGAACATCGTCATACTATTTCTCTGTGAAAACAGGTAGATGGAGCAGACACAAAGCAGATATTCTCACTGCGCTGCTTCACCTTCCCCTTTACCTTCCCACACACATTCCTGAGATTCAGGATATCTGCTGTTCTGGAAATGAGTGAGCTTTGACTAGTTCATAGCAGGCTTTTCCAGTAAACTAATTTTAATTTTTCATAATACTAAGTAGAGCAATCATAAACAGAAAGAATCATTTTGTGATGACAGCGATGAATTTCTTGCAATTTCTGCTACCACAGTAAGAAAATAGGAAATATTTCCAAATATCATTTCCTTCTGTAGACTTATCATCACTAGAATGTATTTTATTGCTATTATATGAACACTGTATCTAGATACTTGTGCTCAGAGAAAACCTTTTCATTTTTTGGCAATTTCCCTTTTATAACTCTTGAATTCCAGCTAATTTCTGCCTCATTACTTTAATATAATTCCTCACTGATGAGAATCTTAGAAGGGACATGCTTTACAACATCAGTGCCTCTTCATGAAAAGAGAATGTAAAAATAAGTATGAAAGCAATTGAGTCCAACAGAAAAAGGACAGGCATTAGAGCCTCAGCCCAGATATGTTTATTTAAAATGAATTCTCTCCCTTATGACACTGAGGGACTAAAAGAAATGAAAAAGCAACTTAATATATCAGGAAAACATTTTAATAAGGGAAGAACATATTATGAGATTGATTTTAATTTAACAGAACCACCAGCTCCTCCTAGGGATAAAAGACCAAGGCCTAGGATATGTTGAAAGTAACCTGATAAAAGACTCAAAAGATCAGCCACAGATAACCACAGGAGTAGTTCCAGACTTGAGAAAACATTAAGTGGCATCAGCCCTCCAAAGTAAACCCAGGCTAGAAAAGTTAACATCTCTGCATCCTGACAGCCAAGCAGAAACCATTCTTTGAGCACCATAGTCCTTCCTCTTTCACAATATGCAATTAATCCTCTCCTGATATTTATATCCCTAACATCATCCCATACCAAGTATCCTTGGCATTAAAAGCCACTTAAAGAAACAATGAACATTCAAATATCCATTTCTCAAAAGACCACATGCTTCATACATTTTATACCTATGAGGAGCAGTGCTCAGATCCAACTTTGAGTAGTTTAACAAGCACCTAGATCTTCTCCCCAGGTTCAGTAGCTGCTCACAGCAAGTCTTCTTTCAATCCAGTTTGAGGGTTGAACTCTTGCCTCTTCCCTAGCAGTAGCTTTGCAAAGTTCTCAGCTGGAAGTCAGTCACTGCTACCTAATTTTTTTTCTCTGCCTTTAAGTAATGGATGTTGTGGAAGGCTTTGCAGTAATTTCCTGAAAGTGATTTTGCATTTTACCTCACAACACATGGGAAATTCATGGTCTCTAACTCCTCAGTTAGTTAAAGAATGTCAGGGGCCATCTAATAATGACATGGTCAACAGCTTCAGCACTACCGCCCTGCAACTAGCACATATGATACTTCTCAGGGCATGAACTGAACAGAACTATCATGGGTAAACACTTTCATGGATCAGGGAAAAGGGGAGGGAGTAGGATGGCAAGAGATCACAAGTTTCATAGTGCCTTTCATGATAGTCATTCTCATGGCAATGCAGCACCAAGTAATTAATGCAGGATGAATCCTAGCAAACATAAGAAAAGAAGTGGGATCTTAGAGTGGGTCTACTTACCCAAAAATACTGGGAAAGAAACACCCTGGCAGATGAATTCTGCCAATTATAGACAAAAGGAAATATGATTAGAGCAGGTTACACTGCCTGTTCAAAAACCCTGCTCACATGCAGTGAACCTGTGGGTTTTTTGGCCCTGCTAGCAAATGCCATCCTCAGAAGTAAGAAAGAATGTGGATCTCCTAGAGAGCACCTTCCTAAGATAACCACCACAAAGAAGCCACTCCAGGTCTCATGATAAAGTATAATTGCTGAACTTTCACTAATACTATTCTTTCCCCAGGGCTCTGTGAGCTGCATGCCCCCCGTAGTTCAACTGCTAATCTCAGAGCAATAAGAAGAGAAAAAAGAAAAAGAGGAGCCAGAAAGATAAGTAATCAAGGCTCTATTTCACTACCACAAACCAACCATATGTAACACTACACACACATACCACCACCAAAAGTGGCCAACAGCTAAGCTGACACCTACAGCCTATGGAAAACAGGCCTTTTATTTCACACCCTTCTAAACCATTATCAGTGTAGACACTGACCTATGGATATAGGGAATAGTGGTGGCGGGTCTTCCTCTTGGAAATGCTAAAATAAAGCTGCTGAGATTTCCTGATATAGGCCATCTTGTTTCTTGTATAAAGAATATTTATATATATCTTTCACTGTCATAAAACTAAATGCTGCCATAGGAGCAAACAGCATGCCAAGTAGACTCGGCTGATCTGAAATGTATCCAAAATGTCTAAAACTCTCAATTCTGTAAATTCTGGCTGTAAATTCCATGACAATAAACTTTCCATCACTGGCACTCTGGGATCTGGAAAGTCTTTTCTCTTGGTCTTGTTAATTCCTTGATTTATACTCACTTTTGTGTGAAGCCCAAAATAAGTCAGAGTCTACTCAATTACACTCTCAGCTAGGGAATACTTCCTCACTCAGTTGCATGGTGTTCCATCACTGTGAAATATAAAAAGGCTACAGAGATGCAGCACAGCAGATAATTCTGAGAACTTAAGTTTCCTTTGTGGTTTTTTTTGTTTGTTTGTTTTTGGGGTTTTTTTTACTTCTCAATCTTTCTAGGAAGATACTTATATTGTTTCTATTTGAACAGGAAAATACTACCAGTTAAATGCCCATCTGTGATAACTCTTATCACAAAGAAGAAATACAGCAGATTAAGACCTGAAGAAAAAAAACAGATCCACAGAAATAAATTCCACTAACAAACATGTTCTGACAGTGGTATAGCAGGGAGCAAAATTTTCCACAGAAAACACAACTAGAACACGGATAATCTTTCACAGTGAAATAAAACTTACACTAGTAGGCCTGGGAAAACTGTAATAGTATTGTAGTAAAGGAAACTCATTCTGATAAAGAAGTAAAAGTAATTCTGTATTCATATGTTAAAAATCTTGGACTGGTTCCTCAACATTTGCCATTTAGAATTTCCTCCTAATTTTCTTGTCCAGCACTGGAGTCATAGCCATGATTGAGAATGGATACATCAACAGGTTTCTAAAAGTTGCTGAGGAGCAATCTCAAGTTCATTTGTGAATTCAATTCTTTCCTCAGAAGGATAGTATCAGTTTCCTCTCTCCTTATCTAGCTTTTTTCCATCATTATTTTCAATTTGGAGATATCTTGAGTACAGACATTTGCAGACAGACATAGCAGCCAGAGACCTTACAGTCACAGGAGAGTCAAGCTTTTTTACTGAATCCAGGAAGCATGAACATCTGCCTTGTGCTTAAAGGAGGGAGATGCTTTTTGAGGCATAAGAGAATTTTTTTTTTAAATTTCACAACTACAGAGAAGATAAGTATACTTCTTTGAAAACTACTAAAAGAGTTACATGCATTTCAGAGTAAGTAGTAGAGTATTTGGTTCATTGATTATTTTTGTGTGACCAGTTCCTTACACCAGACCAGTGCACCACTTCCCAGGGGGTACCCAGGAAAGCCAAAACTACAGCTATATGTGTCAGAGTCCTGTAGAAAGAGGGCAGTTTGAAGTTTTACAAGGAGAACAGCTTCACTACTGTATGAATATCAGAAGCTGTTACGATACGGGAATCACCGATCTGTTACATCTTTACAATCTCAATGCTCTTACAATACCTTTTCAAACAGTTGCATGATCTGGTAAACAGAAAAAAAAAAAATCATTTAACTCCTCTTGTATATCATTAAATAGATATGGTAACCACCAATCCTCAATAACGACTCGTTCATTTATTTTGCCAGCAGGGCTGATGTTCCATTTCTTGGTGGATTATCAGCAAGAGCCCTGGTTAAAAGGAAAGCAACAATTCCTTCCACATGTTTACGCAAGGTTAGGAAAGAACTGAGTTTCACACTGAAATAAGACTTTTCAGTTTTTTACAATAATGATTTCGAATGCCATGATAGGAAGTTGATTTGATCTGCTCTTAATCAGCCTTGCAGAATTGCAGTAATTTAATGTCATTGACATTTAACTCTTACTTACTTGTTTATTATTTTAATAAAATCTTGGAACTTGAGCCTGTTACCTCAGGGCAAAGGCAATTTCACTGAGGAATTTGAGAAATGTGGCTCAGTCTCTGAAGCCAACCCTTTGTTCATAACAATGCAAACAGATCAATTTTTATGATAACTACAGGACTAGAGGGTGAAAAATCACCTTGACAGATGTCTATTGCAAATTTCTATCTATTGCTGAGGGCAGATAGATGGGTTTTTACACTGAATTTTTACACTGTAAAATTCCACCCTTCAAACCCCCATTTGAATCCTGTCTTGCCATATATCGGGAAAAGGAATGTAGCCCAACAGTGCAGGATCCCATTAACAAGCATGTTCTCCCACAGGGTTACATGATGCTGCTGCTCTCCCCTCACTCCAACCCACTTGCATCTATTTAGCTACAGCCAAGCTAATGACCCAGACCAGAAAGGAGGTCACAGCATCACTCTGAAGTATGCTTGAGCTAAACATCATTCCATGGAAAAAAAAAAAATCACACAGGTACTATATGAGCATACATACATGTGAGAATTGACATAACTGTCCATACAACTTGTTTTGAGATATTTCACCCTGTTAAAAGATGAGCAAGATACTTTATGATACTGTGACAGTTCTGTTATTTTCAGTTTTCCTCAGATCTGCATCTCCTCACAGGCTGAGAGAAAGAAAGATGTTAATTTTGAAAATTTACCTGCACAGCAGGTGGCTCCCAAGTGCAGATTTAACTATTGGATCTCCCCACAGTCCCTTTATATTTTTTTTGGAATGCCACATTCAGATGAGATAAGGCTTCCCTAGAGAATAAGACAGCAATTGTAAGGGAATGAATATCATATATCACTACTGAAACAGAAAGCTATGTAAAATTTTCCCTTTTTAATTTGGAATATTTCCCAAGTCAGCTAAGGCAAAAAATGCACTGGGATCCCATGCACTCTCAAACATACAAACTCTTAGAAGTTTACACAGTATTCTTCTCCAACTAACTAATGACACATGAACCTTTATCTAAAACACTGGGACAAATTCTCTGCTAAGTGTATATTTATGCAGTCCACTGTACACTGCAGATGCCCAGCAGGAGGGGGGACAGGGAAAAACAAGGAACAGGCATCTCCTTGCAGCCACAGGCATTTCTAAACACCTTCTGGTGTCAGCTGGTATTCCCACAACACTGCTACACAGCTAGTAGAAACTCTCCTCATCTCTTTAAAAAGCTCAATATCTTCATTTGCTGCAGAAAAGGGAAAACGCATATATCGCCTATTAAGCTCCACAATAAATCTAGTCCAGCTTTCGCTGTGAGCCATATTTGGTCCGTTGGGAGAAAACAACTCCTTACATGGGACCTTTTTGGGAACACATGCCTTTGGTGGGTGGGGAGGGGGATGAACCACAGCAGAATTAGACAAAATCATTTGAAATACTGCTGGGAACCCTGCCTCACCTCTAGCTGGCTTCTACTTTTCCCTTGGCCATACACACATTTTTATTTCAAACCAGGCCATGATTTGTTTAAAGATAGGAAACCTGATACATCAAAAAATGTTCAGCTGAGCGGCTCAGTCTTGGAGCCCTTGCATGTGTAAATGGATGCAACATATAACAACATATAACACTTTACTTATATACCGATGGATAAAATTTTGTTAAACTTGTATTCTACCTAGCATCCTTGCAGAGTATTACCAGAAAAGAAAGTTCACTTTGTCTACACATACAAATGCCTGTGAAGGAGGGCATGGCAGAGCATTTTGACTGAAGACAGCAAAGAAGTTCCCATGACCATTTTCAGACATAGCTAGAAAGGTCCCACACTATTTTGGGGTTTTGGTTGGTTTTGGTTTAGGGTTTGTTTTTTTGTTTAGGTTGTTTTGTGGTTTGTTGGTTTTTTTTTAATTGAAAACCAACACACAAAGTTCAGTCGTTTAGGAAAATCATCTTAGAGTAATTGTCTCATCAACACTTTTTAGTATGCTCCTTTCCCTTTCTTTCCCTGATTGAAATATACATCAAGTAATTACATGCAATTAAATCTATTCTTTCCAATGCTCTTGCCCCGTTTCCTTTTTTCATTTCACTACAATTACTGCAAATTTCCTTTTAGTAATCAACTTGCACTTTTCAAACAATTTTGCTTGCATTTTATACATCAAAAGGGACAATACCAAATTTCACTGCTCTTTCAGTACGATCACCTCTGTCATCACTTCTTACATCAGAAATGAACCAGCCACAAAGCTATTTTCATACCAGTCTTTCAACTGTTTATTCTAAACATAGCTTAGGTAAGGGCCTTTCAAAGAGGAGGATCTTTGTAGTCTGCCCTGATGGAGGACTGGTACATATTCCAAATTTGTTCTGTGCCTCATCAAGAGTCTCATAATAGGATCTACACAGCAAAAAGAAAAATATTCAAATCGCAGTTTGAAAAAAAGATTTTTTTTTCCTTTTACTGCATGTTAGCATTTACATGAATCATTAACTGCAAAAAGGAACTTAAGCTTCAGTGTTGTAAAACAAATAGTTTGTTCACTTCAGATAGGGACATTAGATGAGCAAAATACATTGCATTCGCCAGAAGAATGTATTCCATCTCTTTTACAATGAATTATTTAGTTTTCAGGCTCCTTGAGGCAAGGGCTGCCTTCTGATGTGTTCTATGGTATACAGCCTGAGTGGGCCTTAAGAGCTAGGATATGTAGGTAATACCACAATGAAAATAAACACACATAAGTCAACATTGATAGACATAAAGGACAGGTTCTTTGCCCTTTTATCAGATTGTAATTGTTCATATCTTTCTAGCCCCAAACATTTTAGGAACAAAAATCCTTTCCAGCCCCCACCAAATAACACATTATTGACTTGTCTCTATACACAGGACAGTAGATGTGTGCTACAGCCTCAGCTAGAACAGTTATAACAACCTCAATTTTTAACTTCCAGAGATCACTCATCTAATTACCATTAATTAAAACAGAATAGCAGCTGTTACACCAAATTAAATACACAGAGACCAAAAAAACCAATAACAAACCTTTTCTTTATGGCTTCTTTTAGAGAACACCCCATTTGCTTCTGGTCCTTTCTGCAAACCAGTTGCACCAAAAATACACTGGGGAACCACAGAGCTAGAAGAAATCCACTCCTCTGCATACCTCCACGTTCTCAGCACATAACAATGCCATTCAATTTTCCCTAAGTACATTATGGTACAATAACAATTCACTTCAAGTCTCCACTCCTGCTTGACGCTTAACAGAGAAGTTATTAAAATAAAAAAGTTTATCTTAATTTCAGCAGTCCTAACCCACCATAACTGCAACTAAACATACCTCAGGCACAAGATGACTCTTTTAAAGCTTGCTTCTATATATAGCAGGCTGATGAGCTGCCCCTCCATCCAGAGTGCTTCATCCAATGGTTGCATTGCATTGATTTAAGTGCACCTGTTTGATTTTCTGCTGAAATGAAAGGGGAGCTTGTTAGCAGAGGCTATATCTAGGCAGAAGGTGGCATTAGAATCAGCTGAGAGCTCTGGTAGTTAGCAGCTCCCCACCTGAGAGCTCATGCTCCTCAGGTGTTTTTCACTTGTTTTGTGGTAAAGAGTACCCAGTCTACTAAAACAAACACACAATTTTTTTTCCTCCATACTTTCCTGGTTATTTTAAGTTTGGAATTTTTGTTTGGTGAGGGTGAAGTCTTGGAGATGAAAGACAACAGCCAACCTTAATAGCTTGATTTTACAAAACCTGGAAAATTAGAAAGAGGTCTCTTATCAACAATTCCTAATTTTTTTTTCTTCTGCTTGGCTGGAACTTCTGCCTATATTTAAAGTTAAAATGAAGGTAGATGTCAAAGTTTAGGACTTCAGCAGTGTAAGCAATCGCTACATGCAACAGGCTGAAACACTAGCAAGAATGCAGGTGTAACTTTCAGTATCTCATTTTCTATTTCACTGTTGACTTTGGTCTGTTTCAATTTGGGATAGAATAGGGGTAAAGGAAAAGTTTGGAAAATATAAAGCTTTTGTCCTATACACAGTTAATAAATTAGGAAGAGCCCTGGGTTAATACATTGTAACTTTTTTTTTCTCTTATTTTTCTACGGGTATTAAACCATCTATTTTAGTCTAAGTATTGATTCCCTGTCTGGAGTTAAAATCATGGATAGTATTATGGACATTGTAAGCTAAAAGTTAAACTAAATAATAGATGGACCCTGAAAATCCAGTGGTGCTAGACTGTTGGAGTCAAAAATCTCCAATATCTTACTTTCCATTTTAACCTAAAGAATTACACCCTTGTGATATTTAAGGTGAAAACTAAGGTCAGGATAACAACTAGAATTTGAAAAAGTAAAATGCCAGAAGTCCTCTACATGACCGGAATCGGCTCAGTCCACAAAGCTATAGAGTGATGTCAGCAGTAACCAATTCCTAATGTTACTGTTTACTCTAGAGATCAGTCTCACGGGTATAATAACTTATAGGAACGTAAATGCTCAAGTCAAGTTTATGTTTGGGTTCTTCAAAGAACAAATTTTAGTAATTATAAACAATGCTTGACTTGTTCCTTTTCCTCAGAAAACTGCATTGAGTTGTGATTCTGGTCAGGGTTATGGCTCGAAAAACTGAACAGATCTTAAAAGCAAAACTTTGGCTAACTTCTACTTGCTTACACAGTTAGGAAGAAGAATGACACCGGCACTGGCTAGTGCCCTGTCTTGTACTTCATTTTGGGGTTGGTCACAAACTACAGCTGTTGTTAGCTTTGAGACTGAGATTAGAGCTTGAGTTCAAGGATCAAAACTTCAGCTCTTTCAAGCTGGATTCCAGCCCATCCACAGATTCGAAGGTGGTTTTGTTTTGAAAGGGTATAACAGCAGTTTCCCAAGTCTGGCACATATGAAAACAAACTAGCTTTCTATGCAGACCAAGCTATGGGTGTACAACAAGTCACAGAGCTCTTCAAGGGCTGTACTTTGGCTCCTAAAGTCTTTTTACCTTAAGCCCAACTGATAACTCATAGGCCTGGCCAAGGGGCTGCCTCTCACTGTTACCTCTACGATTGCTGCCTCTATGATTGCTGCCTCCAATTCCTCCCAGACTTTCTTTCAGAAAGGGTTTAACTCAGAACAACCTCTCACTCTGTATTTTGCTTTGAAAATGTATGCTTCTATTTTGCATCTGAAAAAGTCATCAGTAACACTAATGGGCATAGGAAAATGTATCATTTTTCCCCATGAACTAATGATACTGCTAAACATATGAGGAAAAGTTTCACTTACCTTACAGACATTAGGCATTGGCCCATGTTCAAGGAAGCTTATCCATCCAGATGAACAACTGGCTTGTTTCAGTACTGAGCAGCCAAATTCATCCCTGGAGTAACACCCACGGATATCTGTAAAGGATATATGGCAGACATGAATTTAGGCCACTGGAAGAGGCAAAAGTGGTGCATCTTAAGCGTTATAGCAGGACATACAGAATCACAGAATCACAGAATGTTAGAGATTGGAAGGGACCTCGAAAGATCATCTAGTCCAATCCCCCTGCCAGAGCAGGAACACCTAAATCAGATCACCCAGGAACACATCCAGGCGGGCTT